>JANAVB010009399.1:13033815-13368969 GCA_029216955.1 Iris pallida
CCAACAGAGCATTGTCGGCGTCGTTACTAACAGCGGGAATTTGGTCGAGGATTGAGTGTCTTTGGACCGTGTCTTTGGAGAATAATTTGGCGTAGTAATCACGGCCGCCGCTTGGATACCCGGTGGTCCGTTCTGATGTTGTCGAATTCGTCTGTTATATGATGTATCGATAGTTTGTTTCTTTTGCTATTGACGCAGGCGTGGAAATATTTGGAGTTTTTGTCCCCCGCTGTCCCATTTCACAGTCTGGCTTTCTACTTCCAGAAATCGGTTTCCACTTTGAGCCTGAATTTGAGTATAGCCTTGGTAAGGTACAGGGCTCTCCTGGCCGCTGGGGATCGGTCAGTTAAGAATATAGCTTCAGCTCGGGTGACGTCGTCCTCGCGATACAGATCGCTTAGAAAATGTCCCCAAAGGCTTGTTTGCTCCAATTGGAAAGGGCTTTCCTGGTGGCTTTGAGCTTGTTGCTGACCGAGTGAGGGGATTGGGGGGGTCCTGGCTGCTCCAAGCTTCTTCGACGACGCTCGAGAACTGCGGGTGATCGGTCCAAAAGTCGAGGAATTGGAAGTTCTTTTTGGGTAGGTAGGTGTTGTTCTTGATTTCCACCAGGATAGGGGCGTGGTCGGATTCTGTGGAGTTGAGGTGGGACAGGGTAGAACTGATCCTCATGCCGTGCCAGCGCGCATTGGTGAGGGCTCTGTCCAGACAGGAATATTAACGGCGATCGCCGTCCTGCATATTACACCATGTGAATTCGCTTCCTTTGAACTGGAGAGGAGTGAGATGAGCGTTGAATATGAAGTCATTGAAGTCTTGCATGGCTGAAAGTGGTGTGGGGCGTCCTCCGATCTTTTCTTCTCTACAGGTGATGGCGTTGAAGTCCCCTATGCAAAGCCAGGGGGTGTTGGTGTTATGGAGATAGGTGTCGAGAAGATCGTTCCAGAGGAGTTTGCGTTCTGCGATGACACAGCTACCGTGGACCGCAGAAAGGATGACACGCTCCGGTAGGGTGGGATGAGTGACCCAGCAAGAGAGGGCTTGTTGGGAGTCTTGGATGATCTCGAGTTTAACATCCTTCGAGCCGAGAATCCAAATGTCGTGACTGCCAGCAATCGCCGTGGGGAGGCCCAGTGCCATTTGGGTAGATTTAAGACGTTTGGAGGGGATTTTGGGTTCTATGATGATGAAGATGTCAATTTTGTGATTTTTTCGAAGACTGGAAATTTGCCTTAATGTCAGTTTGTTTGCCAGACCTCGAACATTCCAAGATGGATGTTAGGCATTTATGATATTGTGGGAGGGTTTTTTGTTCCGCCTTACGGTGGATCTGGTTAGGATGGTGACGGTTTTGTCGGTGCCAGGCTTGCTCTGTAGGGAGTTCGATGCTACTGCTATCGAAGTTGTGGGAGGGTTGCAGTTGTGGTGCTCGTACGAGCCTGATGAGGGACCTAACAGATCTCCAGCTGAGTCTACTACGGGATCCTCCGAGGGTATGGCTAGGGAGTCGGGAGCACCCTCAGTCAACAGCTGCTGAAGAGGGAATCCGGCGGCTAGGACTTGCATACCTCTCCTCGCTTGGTCCGGTCCAAGGAAGGCAAGGGCGTCTTCGACTAGGTTCCCGATAGGAGGTTGGAAAGCTGCTTTGACTGGGGTGGAGTCCTGGGAGTCAGCCACTTGGCCTGTGGGGGGGATCAGGTGCTCAGCGCTGCCAGGGACGATAGCAACCTACAATTGCAAGGAGTTGGGGGAGGGGGGCGGTGGCTCGCGGTTGCTAGAGTCTCCGGACGAATTACCCGGCTCCGTGTCCTCCGAGTCGAGAATGGCAAATTGGTTGGAGGTCGCTATGTAGGGGATGAAAGGGATCAGGGCTTTGCTCGGAGGACTGGAGGCTGGCTAGCTGATGCTGGAGTCGAATCGAATATGGGAGTTCGGAAGAGGTAGAATGGGCGACTTGGGGGACCTTTCAGCTGATAGGTCGTTGACTTTCCTGGATGATTTCTTTTTCAGCTCGGGGTGAAGGCGGTGGCAATACTTGGGGAGGTGGCCTCTTAAATGGCAGTGGTTATAGAACAATATGTGGTTGTCATAGATGATTTGTTGGGTATGGGTGTGGTTGCCTAGCTCGATAGTGATGAAGTTGGGTGGATCTGATGTGAGATCTAGTTCAATACAGATTTTGGCGTAGTGGGCTTTGGTGAGGTTGCTGGTCTCGAGCACCGTTGCCGCATACATCCCGAATGAGTTGGCGATGCGCCTGAGCGCCGCTGGTACAAAGCAGATGAGAGGAAGGTAAGGGAGAGTCACCCAGGCTGCAACAGTGGCTGAATCTTCTTTGGTGTTGAACCCTGGGGACCACTTGATGATCTTCGTTTGGTGGTTGTCAATCCTGCAGGTGCCCTTGGTCCACACAGACCTGTGGTCGTGTTCCGAAGATAGGTAAAAGAAAATGTGTCGGGGGTCGAGGGGGGCCACTCGTAGTCCGACGAGAGGTTCCACTTGGCGATCGCTTCCTGCACCCTGGCAAGTTTGGGGTACCCCGCGAAGAATTTCATAATGAATGTGTGGGGAAAAGCCACTGACAGCGAAGTCAGATCCAAATCAGAAAAGGGGATGACTGGGGCGGAGGTCTCTTGGGAATAGACAATGTCCGGCAGCTGGACGTCTGGGAGTATTATGCCCTTCGAGGGGTTCAGGTCTGGACGCAGCATGGCAGCATAGGAAGGCTGGAACGGACCGGGAGGGGGGGGGTCCCGAGGATCTGGGGTGGGAGAGTGGGGAAGCACTCTGGGGAAGGGTATCCCCGGAGCTGGGGAGAGGGGAGGGGGTGGGTGCCGGGGAAGGCCTACTTGAGAGGGGGAGGAGGGGGGTGGGGGCGCTGCGGTGAGGTGGGCAGCGACGGGGTCCGCGCCAACGCTGGGAGGCGGCGACGAAGCTGACACCGCCGGAGAAGGGATGCCCGGGGACGCAGCGGAAGGAGGCGTGGGGCCAGCAAAGACGGGAGAGGAGAGGGACACCAGGGGGTGATGACAGGAGACGTCGTCGCTAGAGACAGAGAGGTGATGAGGGCGGGTGCAAGTAAACTGGTGGGCGCCGAAGGAAGATTTGTGCAAGGGGGAAGGGGGGCTGTGCAACAGGGGGGAGGGTGAACTGCGCACGAGGGGGGAGGGAGGATGGGCACGCAATGGAGGGAGGAGAGGGAGGGGGAGGGTGGGTGACAGGTGGAGTAGGAAGTGGAGAGTAGTAGGGGGATGGATGGCGCGCAGGGGCGGGCTGGGAGGGACAAGCGCGCTCGGAATAGGAACGGAGCTGGTTTGTGCAAAAGAGGGTGGGCCCCCAGCGGCAAGCATGGTCCACAACCACTGCGCAAGAAGGAAGGACTGCACATCTGGAAGGAGCGGAGAGGGGCCCGGAGCGCAATCGAGACTGGCCTCCTCGATAAGGTCGCCATCAGTTGGGTTCCCGAGGGGCCTGGAGGCGGGGGGCTCGAGGCCTGCTCCACAGGGGATCACGCCTCTCGAGGGGGGGAAGGAGAAGTTCGAAATAGTGGAGGGGGGTGGGAACGGGAGGAGACAGCGGTGGGGAGGCGAAGGCGACTGCTCCGCCAGCCGAGGCAATAGGGGACAGGAGTCTGGAGGTCGCCCGTGACGAGGGAGAGTGGGGGCCGCCCCACGGCGCGGAGCAGGAAGGCCGTCGGGCGCTCCGGGCTGCGAAAAAGGGGAAACGGCCGCCGGTGAGGGACAACTCGGAGCGGGAGTGGGATGGGAGCTGGACCGGAGAGCGGCTGGAAGGAGCAGACGGATCAGAGCTAGGGCTTCGGGGGGCCAGGGCGTCGCCATGGGGGCGACGGCCGGAGATGGGGGGGGCGGAGGCGCCCGGAGAGGAACGGGGGAAGGGGGAAAGGGCGGCCGGCCTAGGCCGGCTAAGGGAAAGGGGGGAATCGCACAGGGAGCAAGTGGGGGACCATTGAATTTTTTATTATATATATATATATATATATATATATAATTTTATATACATACATTTATATATTTATTTTGTGTATTTGCATAAATTTGGTATTTTATTTTTAACGGATTAACTAATATTTTCCTAAATATTTGTATATATATATATATAAAAGGTGTTATTGATATTAAATGAATATTTGAGTGACTTGACTTGATCACCTGTGCCATGATACTTTGACTCGATCACGGGTTCCATGTTATTTTGACTTGACCCTCTATCGATACTAGGATTGGCTACTTGACCACTCTCGACTCGGGAGACCTAGACAGGGCTACGATAGAGATTCACTATAGTTAGGGAGTACCACGGCAGGGCTACTAGCTATAGGATCGGGAGTACCACTGCTGGGCTACAGTCATTCGATTTATTTGTAGCCATACTCAGTATTACTTTTCATATGACATGTCATGATTCATAGAGTTTTCTATATGATCTTCATTCTTGTTCTAACAGTTATTTCTTATTTTTTCTTATGTTATAAACTGTTATAGTAGGCATGTTTTATGTATCTTGCTAGTCCCCTGAGGACCTGGTGATCTCTCCAGGTATTAGATGTAGGTTTAGTGCATTGATGGATGATGGTTGCTTCGCCAAGATTTTAGGTATATAGTTATTGTTACAATCATTCTCTTCCTTATTTTATTTTGTCGTATATTTGATTCTCGCTGTTATTATAGCCTAGCCTTTTGCAAGCTTCATTTTCTTCTAGTTTGTTCATGATAAATGTATTATTGGGGATCCTCTCTAATGCATTTATCTATTCTAGAATCAGTGTATTACAGTCTGATCAACCTTAGTGCACTTGATTCATTATTTTTATCATTATTTAGTGGATTGAGATAAATTTGATTTAGAATAACCAGACAGCTTATATGTACTCGAACTGGACTGGAGTCCTCTCGATATGTAGCTGGCATGTATATGATCTCCTACTACTATGTATTTTCGGACTGGGACGTTACACTTGTACATACCACAACACAAATCTCCTTGAGCCAACTATTGGAAAACCTTTGCAAGCATCCAATCTTTGTTCCTAAACAAACTGTGACATCTATCATGCCACTCTTCCTACCGAAACCAAGTTGTAGCGCAAACTCGGTACATATGTCGTACACTCTCGAGGACGAGCTTCTCACCAAACTTTATTATCAAGTACATGTCACCGATGCCTGCAACTACAGCCATCCCCTTGTTTCCCATCTTCACATGTCCAAACTTATCGCCGCGGTATGACGTGAAGACCCTTCTTTACGGAGTGGTGCGATACGACGCCCCCGTATCCATGACCCAGTCGTCGTTTTGACACATGCCACAAGGTTCTTCTACGTCGGTTGCTGTGCTGATGATATCTCTCATTGTTGTGAGATCCTCCTGATCATCCTTGCCTTTTGTCTTCTTAGCTTTGAGCTCCATGTAGTTCCTCTTGACATGACCTCTTTAGCTACAGTGATAGCAGCCCTCCTTACTGTCCACAGTCACAAGATCCCAAGAACTCCTCTGTGTCCTCACTTGTGACTTGAGTCTTTCATTCTCGTAGAAAGCCATCAGAGCAGACTCCTGCGACTATTCAACTTGCTTGTGCCAGATCTCCTTAATCGATAAGCTACTGTCTATATTGTGAAAACTTCATCCGGTGTGGAGTTGCTCGCCGACATCGCCAACGTCTCTCAGCTTTTCGACAGATATCAAAAGTAGTAGGGCCTAAAACTCATCATCAATCATCATCTTTACCGCAGACAGCTGATTGACGATATCCCGAACCTCGTTCAGATGTTGTGCCACCGAGGCATCCTCCGTGTACTCCGAGTTGACGAGTTGGCAAATAAGAAATGCCTTGTTGCCAGCCGTCTTTCTTTCGTACAACTAATACAGCTTCTCCCATAATATTTTTGTCGAACTCTCCATGGACACGTGGTGGAACACCGAGTCATCCAACCATTGGCGGATGAATCCAATATCCTTCTGATCCAGTCGTTTTCAGTCTTCAACAGCCTTGTCACATGGCTTTGCGCTGTCACCCTCGAACAGACCATGCACGCCCTCCCACTAGAGTTGATCCTCCCTCCTTGGATCCAAAATCGCACAGTTTTTCCTGTGAGGGTGATCATATGAGTATTCATCTGCTGCGTAGACATGGTAGCCAGAACCCCAAAAGCTCTGCTACTAGATGTTGGTATTAGACCAGAACAAATCGAACCTGGCTCTGATACTAGATGTTGGAATCGAACATGCCATACAAGCGCTTTGATACCGTGTCTGAGACATTGTCGCAGCAAAAACTTAGGCCAATCCATCTGAAATAACTAACCCCTATTTAACGAAAACCAAGTACAGATAAAGACAAGTATATGACGGTGACTGCGTCACTTAGACAAATCTCCATCTATATAACTTAGATAGAATTACAAGGTTGACAAAAACCAATGTTGAACCCTTTGCCCTAATAGGTTCAATCCCCTCACCACACTAAAAAATGACAAATTACAATAAAATCACTCACTAACCCGTAGCGATTTCTCTAACCAAACTTGACGACTCTTCGATCTGATCTCCTTCTTCCTTTTATCTTGTATAACAAAGTCCTAGAGCAAAGTGAGGACTTTTTCTTAGATCTCATATAGACGATCACCCTGAATCTCAACTTTTGTGCTGTACTTTGTGCCTCCGCCCTCACCTCATATATATAGGATTAGAAAAATCCTATTTTAGGTCATAATAGGATTTTCTAAATAGGAATAAAATAGGAATCCTATTATATCTAAAATATTCTATCAATATCCTATTTTAGATCATAATAGGATTTTCTAAATATGAACCCTAAAATAAGAATCATATTATATGTAAAATAACACAACACCATTTATGGACGCCCAAATCTAATTGAATTAAATATTTAATCATATTTGGACTCCATAAATATGTTGCTACCAAATCCAGACCGGACTCCAACAAAACTATGTATCACTCGAGTATCTTACTCTTGCGATACTCGACACAAAATTTGGGGAAAAAAATATCTAAAACTAATCCTAGTCTAGAAACAAAATCCAAGAATATTGGTCAATGACAAATCACAACATCCGATAGTGAAATATAAAAACCGCGAGATGGCCTAAAAATTTGAAATTCAGTATAAACTACGTATTTTGAGAAAATTTAAATACTAAATTCAAAATTGTAAAAAAAATCTGAAAACGGGTTTGACAAAGTATGGGTGGCAATTTGTAGCTCGATTGCGAGGGATAGATCGTGGTGATAGTTTTTAGTTCTGGAGGTGAAGACTATGGTGGAGTCATATTTCAATTCTAAATTATAAGCATGTTAGCTGCCGTTTCTACTTTCGACAGACTTTGTTAGTAGTTAGTTTTGTGATTATAGTTAAAAATCATCAAGGTGGAAAGAAAACCAAAAGTTGGAGCAAGGTTGAAGGAGTATAGACCATCGGTAACACTCATAAGGTGTTTAGTTGAACTACTCTCCAAGGTGGAGATTCTCTAACTTGATTTACTCACGGTTGATACAACCAAGGGCATACTCAATGACATACCTGTGGCATACCATTGGTTTCTTAACTCACTCCCGAATAATCGGGTATGAGTACATTGGTACATCCAGCCTACGTCACGACATCGGTGGTAGCACAATATCTATACCTCAACATGTAATATAACCATCAAGTAATCCATAATCCAGATATGTATCATAATCATAGAGTATACTAGTATAGCTCATCCAATAGATAAATTTTATGATTAGAAGACAATGATAACATAAATAACAATCCATATAATATAACATGACCATCAAGTGAAAGTATCTCAATATAAGACAAAGTCTAAAACATCCAAGATCCATCATTATTAGTACATATAGAAATGTTCTTGGGAACAAACCCGCTCAAATAGAATATTGACATAGGCCCTAAGGGTATGAACTACAAAGATAAATGGTAATATGCATCTCCCTGCATCTTATCACTAACTAACTCTACATATGCAGAAGAAAAACTCTACATATGCATCGCCCAATTGTGTGTGTGTGTGATTTCCAAAAAAAAAAAAAACTCTACATATGCAAAAGAAAACTCTACATCATCCTCTTGAGGACCATGGTAGGTATGGTAAAGATCACCACCTAATCTTTCAGTAAATCGTCCAAATATGATTTGAGCAAATATAATTAAAACTTAAATTTTACATAGTACATTATAAATTATATATACTAATAATAAGTACAGAAATAATAATAAATGATAAATAATAAAATTATAGTAAGCATGAACTATGAGTCATGGTATATACGAAAAAATATGATCAAGAGATACTAATAACATATAAAAGGAATTATTGTAAATTAGTAACAATATCAACAAGTATTTCTTGTGATTTGAATACTACTTTCGCATGCAGTCAACTAGGGATAAAATACAGAACATCGATATGTGTATTATTGTAATGCCCAATCCCAAAATATTTAGGACTTAGAGATGCGTATACATTCCAGCTACGTATCAACTGGACTCCAGCCCAGCTTGAATACGTATAAGCTGTCTTGGTTTCTAAATCTATCTATCATCAATTAACAAATTCCTATCTCATTCCATAGAATAAATAATATCAAGAATAAAAAAAATATGTGTCATGGTCTGCAGTCCATTAACATATATATTTGAATAAACTCGATGAACAATGTAGGTCTATAAAACTAGGCTAAAGAGTAGAATATACGTAATAAATAAAATATAAAATCATGGTAAATGCCTTAATCTGAAATAGCAATACCACAATGATCGACGAACTTCTCCTGCATGACTGACTACCTGGAGAGATTACCAGGTCCTTAGGGGACATAGCAAGGTACATACAACATGCCAATATAACAATAAAAGAAATATATGCTCTAAAGGGTAACTATCGTATCCAGTTTAAGTGATATGCATGTGCGAACACATTCGGTTTATCAAGCTTCAGGCCACTGAGGCTCATAAGCTCCTCATCATGCAGACACCCAAGGCATCGTGTCGTGGTACCTTACAAGCAATACAATAACACTAGTGCTCTGCTACAATGACAAGCGATAATATAACAACCAAGTCCCAAATATGGTAACAAGGTCAAGCAATAAGATAACCTAATATGTTGGTAATGTTCTTCTTACCCCATGTCTAGATCTAGCAAGTCGAGTCAAGTCCAATATAATAAATCACCAGTGCAAGTAACAATCTAGTATCCTATCACAAAATCTATAACAATGAATAGTCATGTAGACTCCGTATCATGAATCATTTCAGTGTCTTGTGGTCTATCGTGTCAATGAATAAGAATAAAGTATACGCGATGCCTAGTATCGATACTCGATGACTACAAGATATCATCGGCACTCGAATATAATATTAACGCAAAGTATCAACAAATCCTACATCCTCAATGGTAATGAATCAAGAAAACAAAATGGAACAAATAAAAGAAATGATGATAAACTGTAGCATTGGCAAGGTACACTTGCATGCAATTTCTAATTGCGAATATGACGATCCAACTCCGAGATCCTCACTACGCCCATCACGCACACCTATAATAGATTTACTAACTACTAATAGCATGCCTATCTATCTATATATATATAAAATATATATATATATATATATATTTTTTATAAAATATATATATATATATATATATATATATATATATATATATATATATATATATATATATATATATATATATATATATATATATATATATATATTAGTCTATATATTCGTCTATATATATATATATAGATATTATATATATATATATATATATATATAAAATATATATATATATACATATATATATATATATATATATATATATATATATATATATATATATATATATATATATATATATATATTAGTCTATATATGGTAATTTTATGGTAATATATATATACATACCAACTAGGAAAATAATAATAATAATAATAATATATATATATATATATATATATATATATATATATATATATATATATATATATATATATATATATATACACACACCAACTAGTCATATTAACTATTCTTCTCAATCTAATATACATAGCATTAATTCTAACCAATAAAGTAACATATTAATAACATAATATTATCATATTTAATTCTGGGAAAATAGTTAAAAATATTTTACAATAATATTTAGTGTATTCTAGTCATATATAAATGGCTACCCATATATCGTATTGATTCTACATCAATAGTCATTGACTTGATTCCATTGAATATACTTTTTTGGTGATCCTACTACACGACGACAAGTTTAGATTTTATTAAAATATCCAATCTAAATTAAATGCTGAAAAAAATATATTCAGTGGAAAGCTTAGGATGTCGAGAGTTACAAAAAATATAAGGGTCAAAGTGATCCAAAAGTTGAGGAAAACTCGCACGCAAAGGAATTAGTTCAGTCTAGACACACGTTCGTAAAACGGACGCTCCGGACAAACCCTTTGTAACTATGTTGGTGGCCAATTGGACATAAAAATAGACACGTAGATCTTTCATTAATTTTGATTTCGTAAGAAATCAACATTGAAAAGTAGATGAAACACATCGAGGAAGATGACCAACCTGCTGGTTCGTACAGAATTATGTTGTTGGAATTGGCTGACTTGTAGGACTATTTTGGGGTACTATAAGGGATTACGATCATGTGGGGGTTTGATAGGATGGTAGAGGGTCGTTTTAGCTTCACAAAGAACTATCATGTGAGCTTCATAGGAGGTCGGAAAGGGCTTGAACCCGTCGATACGCCACAAGGTGCTATTGGCGGCCAAGGCTAGGAGGGCATTTCGGGATTGAGATTTTTATGCGCAGGTGGTAGATGAAATATTATGTTAAAATATAAAGTTTGACGCTTATATATGTTAGGGTTTGATAAGCGAAGGTTTGGGTAAAATTTGGTAAGGTTTGGTGGTCCAACTTACAAGATATGTCATGGTGAATATTAAAAGATTTATTATGTTTCCTAATATGGAAACTAATCTTTGGAATTAAAACTAATGGGTCTGACCACTCATGGCTAGACAAATACTGAATAAATCTAGTCTAAATTCATCCTATTAAGTTAGACAACCAAGAATAGGCTCTACCAAAGCTTGTTGGACTAGGTTTGGACGAGTAGTATTTTCCTAATCGAAATAGGCTTTGAAAGTCTAGTAAATAGGTCTTGTGTACCATTTGAAAATAAATATCACATGAGAACTCAATTGAGTGGGACACTATTAACATACAAATAGTAGGCTCGAAATAGGCCAAAACCATATATTGGGTCAAAATATTTGGATCTGATTTGGGACTCAAATTAGAATTAAAAAATACATCGAAATTACGACGAAGGCAAACTTGACCATTTTGACCCAAAAGTTGTGTAAGAAAAATATAACATGTTTGAATGGGACATGATATACCAAAATGAAGGTAGACTCGTCTAGAACACGAATATTAAACTTGTTTCGCAAAATTGGCTAATGCTATTTCAAAAATTAATGCTACGACAAAGTGCCTATATAGTCATAATTAAAATTTAATATAAAATATAATTTAGTAAACAAAAAATCACATAAAATAAAAACAATTTCCAAAAAATCAGGGTACTTACAATTATAAGACTATTATCCATACGAAAGTCCATATGATAATTCTGTTTGACTATATGCGTACTAAAGTATTCCCTTACCCTATTCTCTCAATATATTAAGAATTATGACAATGATCAATAAAAATGTAAGCACCCAAAGTTTTGGAAATTATTTTTTATTTATTTTATACGATTTTTATATATTAAACCATTTTAATTTTGACTATAGATGTACTTTTCCGTAGCTTTAACTTTTGAAGCACAATAATTATCAATTTCTCAAATCTACTCCCATCACCGTATTCTATGTGAGTCAATCTTAAGTTTAATGTATCATGTCCCATCCAAATATGTTTTCTTGTACTATATTTTTCATGTACAACTTTAAAGGTAAAATAGTCATTTTGGTCTCTACCGTAAAATTTGACAAGCTTTCCAAATAGCAATTAAGGCCCAACTCCGATCCAAATTATTTATCCCAATATATTATTTTTGACCCATTTCGATCCTAATGCACACACGCCAAGGGTGTGCCACTCAATTGGGTTCCCATGTGCTATTTAATCTTAAGTGGCACACAAGTCAAAAATATAGACATATTGGACTCAAATTGATCATAAAAATTCTACCGACCCAAAACTAGTCCAAGTAGGGTTCGTAGAGCCTATTCTAGTGTGCTTTAATCTCTTAGACCTATTTTTGATTGATTTTTATGAATTAATGGTAACCATTTTGATTTAAATCTATTTTTACATCAACTCTATAACTAATTTTCTAATTTGGACCCAATCAAATATTTTTGAGATACACCATTGATTCAAATCATCAAATCTCAACCAAATCCCCTCAAACCAAATCCAAATCAATCCTCACTTCCTCTTTCTCATGTAGACCCTTCACTCTATGATGATCGAAATATACTTTATATATTTATGCTCTAGAAACCGAGCCTCTCCTATTTATTTTATATTTTCGTACTTTTCTTTCCACCCAACAGAAACTTATTATCCCGACCTCTTCCAACTCTCCTACCACCTTCATCTTGACCCTGGGACACCCCTCTAACACCCTGGTATATTTTTGAGGAGCCTCAGACCCTAATTTGGTCGATACAAGGAGCGGAAGGCACCCGAAGTCGATCGAACTTATGCTGAATTCATCACAGCAGGTTAGTCGATTTGTAGACTAGATTTTATCTACTTTTTCTTGTCCAATTTTTCTCAAATGAAAACTGAAAGTTATCTCTGTGCCTACTTCAATCTCTGATTGCTGGATCACACAGTTCCAAGGGATTTGTCCGTGGCGTCGATTCTACGAGAAGGGGTCTAGAACTGACGAGATCTACTACGAGCAGTTTTTTGCCTACCTAAGGTCAGATTTGATCTTTCTAATATTTTATTCAAAAACTAGACATCGAGATCTTTCCAAAGCATATCTGTTTGTTAGGTTTTGAATTATTATTCTATTTTTAAAATTTCTCAACATTTGTTGTAACATCGTAACTCCAAAAATCCTATGTTCTTTGTGTCCAAAAATTCCCATACTTCATAAAACTCTATTAAACTATTTGTTATGCAATAATTAATATTAAAAATCTTATTTTAAATAATATATATTTCAAAATTTAATATTTTTAATCATTTGTTGTTTCGGGACTCAACTAGTAGGCCAATTGTGATATTAATGTTGCAGTATCGACATGGGACTATTATGCTTGAGTTTCTACTATTAAAATAATATGATTAGTAATATAAATATATTCATAAGTATTTTTTATAAATTAAATTATTATTTTATATTAGTTATCACCTATTTTGTTAATAAAGTTTGGTTAAAAATTAGTTTAAAAACCATAGAAAAATAGTTTTCTAAAACCCAAAAAACGTCGATACGGGGTCCGTCCTGACAAACCAGACGACTTCGTCACAATCCGAGAGTATCGAAAGGTGCGTACGGATGTTGCGGACGTATGGACTTTGACGGAACTCGAACTAGTTGTGTGTATACGATGAATTTGAGGCGTATCGGTCAAGGTGTAATACTCAGTTTTCTAAATGAGGTTAATTTTGAAATTTTATAATTTTAATTATTTATTAATGGTATTTAAATCATGTTATGAATTTTGGTGATTTTTAATCATTTTAAAATTATTTAATTCTATGACTTGTGATTTTGATGTTTTGCTAGTGAAACCTTAGAGACTACTTGACCTAGAGCCTAACCATGTGATTAGGATGTTTTGTCTGTCATTTTTGCCTAGGGGTATTTTGGTCATTATGAATTATTTTGATTTATTTTATAATTTTTTGATTGGTGATTGCTATTTTAGACTTTTTCTAGTTGTGACTTAAGAGACTAACCTAGAGTTGACTTTGGCTTGGGTGACTTAGATAGCATGGTGTGGGACCCTAATATGACTTAAGTTAGTCTTAGTTGACTTGAGTGTGGCTAGGATTCATGAGAGGATTGGGAGAGTTATGTATTTTGGACTTATAGCTAAGGGGTTGTGTTAGCTAGCTTATGAACTTGGCCTAAAGCCCATTTACATGAAACCCTAACCTTAATCCCCTACATGACCAGCCACCACAGCCCATTTCTAACCTAATTTCAGCCTATCTAATGTCTCCTCAAACCACTTGCCTCTTTTAGAACACTCCTTTGTAGGAAACTCTAATTTCTTCCCCAAATTGTCAAATCTTTCCATTCCTCCACCAAATTGATCCCAATCTTTTGCATTTGGATTGAAATCTAGAATAGGGATTGTAGGAGGCTAGCTTGCAAGGAGATGAGCTCATTTGGACTTTGCTTGAGGAAGAGGACATCACATTTTGGAGCTTTTTCATTGAGTTTGACATTCAATAGGCAAACCCTTCAAATCACCTCTAAATCCTGATTTCTTTCCATAGATGCATCCATCTAGGTGTCCCCTAGCTGTAGGTGAAGTTTGGTAGGAATTAGAATTGGTTTGGTGTCCGTATCGGGCACGTATCATTCACTAGGTCTAGGTGTCTGTTGAAATGCCTCAATGAAGTTTCTGTTGCTGTTTTCAAAAGCTAATTTTACAAAAATGTAGATCTACATGTGTGTTCTCATTTTCCCTTGGACTGAGTTGGATATCATGTCGTGTCCGTGTCCAAATCAGACACGAACAAGCTCGCAGCACACTGTGAGCAGTGCCCTCCTGCTCGTGGGAGATTCCTCCTCGTACAGGCCACGTGGGCAGCTGCCACTTGGCATGGAGGTGGGGGCCATGACTAACAAGTCAGCCCCTAAGCCTCGTGTCATCGGTATTCGTGTCGGACACGAAATCCAATATACACTATTTTGTACTGACACGCGTTCGCACGAGATCTGCTTATGATACAGGTCTCGTGTCCGCACAGGACACGTCGTGGACACTTCATGTTGTGTCGAAAGTGTAGCCCTACATGTGGGCTATACGTTGACATAACCACGTGGCTCCACGTGAGTCGTGTCGTGTCCATGAGCTCTCGCACCCACTGCACGAGACTGCTCTGTGCAGTGTGTGTCTGTGTATGTTTAATATAGATTGGACACCTCGTGTCCAGTTGTTGGACTCGAGATAAACCCTATGACACGAATACATGTCTGAAACTTGTTGTCACACATTAATTTGATATTTCGTTGAGCTTTCATATGTTAAATTGGGTTTTAGGCATTCGAATTTTGGGCTGTACAGTGAGTTCTCGATACTCGACAGATACTGTTCATTTCGAAATGTTCTTCGAATTTGTATTTAATGTTTAATCCCAGATTCATAATGGGGGTGCATTCTCAGCATTTGGATTGTAATGTGGTTTCAGGTTTGAATGGAGAGGATTCTCAGATATTTGGTTTTGATGTTCATATTTGGATTTCATTTCATTTTGGTTAAACTGTGAACATTGTGAGCCTTGTACATTCGGGTTCTTTATTTTATAACTATTTCAAGTGGCAGTTAATGTCAGATATTGGTTTTGCATTTCCTATTTTATTTTTGGTCTCTTATTGGGTTTTGTGGTTTACTGAGATAATTCTCAGGTTGGGATATCATTTCCCAGTTTCATACGTTTGGAGAATTTCATGTTGAAATCTCAGTTTTGTTTAATTTCATCCCCCTTTTCAGTATTAGGATTTCATTCTCATATTTGATTTTTGAATTGAAAACTGAGAACCATCCCTTGTATTCTCAGGTTACTACGACAATTCTCAGTTTGCTCTCAGGTTTTGGAAACTGCGTTGTTCTCAGTTGGTTCTTGTTTCATTTTCTTTTCCAGGTTTTTGTTTCATTGATCTAGTTCTCAGTTAAGTCTCAGGTTTGACTTTAATTTGCATTATCATTGGATTACTGTGAATGAGATGAAATCTCAGGTTGTGTTGATTTCAAAACAGTGAATCCAGTTAGTTATTCAATTTTATTCTCTAGTTGTTGTTTCTTCAACTGGGAACCTTGATTTAATTTTATATTATGCTTCGATATCCCATATTTTGGTTTTCTATTCAATAGAACTGAATTGGAGTTAATGTGAACCTGCAAACCTTACACATGAAAAATCTGAGAATGCTAATTGAATCCATATACGAATGTATGCATTACCTTAGATTGTACTGATAACTGATAGGGGCTTTGGTTTTAAATGTTGAAAACTGATTTTTGTTCATGAGTTTGGGTTTAAATATGAAAACTGATTTGGGTTGATTGGTTTGATTCATAAAACTGAGATTGGATGTGATTTAGTAACCTAAATTTTATGTTAACCTGAGAACCTTACACATGTTAACCTGGAAATGGTTCACTGTCAACCTATGTTGAACCCTGAGTATACACACACACTTAGATATATGCATGCACACACACATTACATGAATACACTTCAACCCCCTTTGCATAAATGCACTTGAAAACCCCCTTGATGCCGCACCATATCACAACACACACACACAGTCTATTATGCCATGTACACATATCAATATTGACACTTTGACACCACTCACTTGTCACTCACACTTGTTTACATTCCATTTCCTTGCCTCCCTTCCATTTTTCCCCTTCATTTTTTTCATTCATTGAATGCATGTAGGGCTTAAAAATCAAGTTGTGCTATGTATTTACCACTCAAAAATCAAGCTGCGCCATTGATATGAAGCTTAGAGATCAAACTGCGCCACTGATTAGGTTGTGCCATATATCAAACTGCGCCCAGTTACATTGTGCCAAAGTCTACGTGGTGTCTGACATTTAATGGTCATCATTACTTGACAGCACTGACAACTGACAAACACAGAAAATGAAGAAAATCTCTTCGAATCCCCCGAATTGTGTCGTTCGAGGAGATTGGATTGACAGTTGTCCTATACGTCTTATGAGTTGCGCCTAGGCGCAATCTGAACAAATTTCTTAGTTGCGCCTAGGCGCAATCTGAACAACTTTTTCTCAAAAGCTGCCACGTGCCTATACATTAAGTTGCGCTTAGGCGCAACCCCATCAGGCGCAGTTTGACTTGTTGACTGAAGCTCGCGCATCCTGATGAAGTTGAGACGACTTTCATTTTTCTAAAGCTGGATGACGTGGCGCACATGCCACTAATCTCTCAAAACGTGTCCACTATTCTGTACACGACCACGTGCATCTCAATCATATGATGCCACGCGTCTAAATACAGTTAGTGCACGATTGATTAATTGAATGGAAGTTGGCGCAACATCAGGTTGGCGCAACCCAATGTGGCGCAATCCAGCCCCGCGCACATCAGAATAACTGCTAAAACAGTTATTTCCAGAACTCTATAAGTAGATTTTCCAATCATTGTTGAAGGATAAATCACAGAAAGATCAAGAACTCTTACAAAATTGCTGCTGCATTCTCCAGAGGCTCTAGTCTTCAAGTTCACATAGTCCAAGGGATAAAGTGATCGTCTTCTGATCAGATTTCTATAGTTGTACTTCTCCATAATTCAAATTGTACTCTTGTACTCTTTTCAAAAGTTTGTAATAGAACAACTTTTTATTTTTGCAAACAAAATGGTGACTCTGCTGGGGACGACTTTCTCTTCCGACGAGAAGGTGACAACTCAATGTGATTCTGCGTCAATCGGCAAGACGCAGAAGACTCTGGTTGTTCAAGTCAACCAAACAGCCTACGAAGATATGATTAACACCAAGAGCAACAAGCACACTGTGGCTATCACCAAGAACAGGACTGTGTGGGCTCCTAAGTCTCCCACAGTTGCTGTTGCCCAGGCGCAACCTGAGCGCTCAGTGGCTAAGGTGCAATCTGCCTCAGTAGCCCAGGCGCATCCTGCTTCTGTTGCCCATGCGCAATCTACTCAGCTTGCTGCTAAGGCGCATTTCATTTCTTCTGCTGCCAGAGCGGAACCCACTCATCTTACTGCCAAGGCACAATCTATTCACTTTACTACCAAGGTGCAGTCCACTCAGCTTGCTGCTAAGGTACAGTCTATCTACCCTGTTGCCCGAGCGCAACCTACTCATCTTACTGCCAAGGCACAACCAGCAGCACATTCTGCTATGGCACAACCTATGCATCTTACTGCCCAGGTGCAGTTTACACACCATGCTGCTCTGGCGCAACCCAAGGGAACTAGTCTTTTGGCTATTCCCTCTTCTTCTCCAGTTCTGAACTTGGAGAAGCAATGTTCTAGTGTTTACACTAGACAGAACAAAGAGAAGGGTCCTTTGACACTTCCTCAACTCATGCAAGCTGCGCCTAAGACTGTTCAACAACAAAATAGAGGGAAACGCTTCTTAGCTAACCCTCTACAAAATAAAGGAAAGCACCCTTTGGTCTTTTCTCAAACTTTCCTGGTCCATGACTCAGAGGAAGATATATCAGATTATATTCCTTTAAATAGAGGTCTTCGGATCTCTGATATCGAAAAGAATACTGATCAAAGAGGCATCTTGTCTACCCCTATGGGGTCTGGTCAAGATCTTCCAACCTTGCAAATTTTAAGATCTAAGCAAGAAAAATTGATGGTGTCACAAACAGAGACACCTGGAGCAGAATTTTCTGATTTACGCGCTTATCTCAATAGGCGTCAACCAGTATCAACTTTGGTGAAACGTAAGAACCCTATGCCGAAGGTCAATCTGTACCAGAAGCCAAAGTTTGAAAAGAAAAACCTAACCACTTATGCTAATGAGTTGAGTACCTCTTTGCATACTCAAGGTACTAAACATCTGAAGAATAGGAGACATGTTCCTAACATCATTAAGGAATATGTTCCTCTGACTTCTTCGCATCCTGTAGTGGTAACTGATCTCCGGAAATGTCTTACACAAAGACGGAAGATCGCAGGGATGTCTCCTTCGCCTCTAAATCACTCTTCAGATCGCCACTGCCTTCATGAAGTCATCATCAAGTGTTGTTGCCAATCAACTCGATGATTTGTCTTCGATCGTCTGAACTATGCTTCAACTCCTGAACCTATAATAGAAGATGAAGACGAACTGTTATATGCTTCTGTTAACATGACTTCTCAAGGCACTAGGGGTGGGAAACGTTCGAGACGTAATGCATCCTGTAATCCCAGTCAACAATACTTGGATCAAATTCATGCATGCAGTGAAGGGGTCTTTCAATACACCAGATCAAGAAATTAAAATTTGAACCAAGGTGTCTTTAATCAAGAAGATCTTCCCATCGCTCATCTAGGAGAGGACTCTTTTTCAGAGTTTGATACAGATAGTAAAATTTTTGAACAGACTATCTCGTCAATAGCAGCAAGAGAGGTGACGGCATATACCATTACAGAAGATCAAGATGCCTCTACTTTAGCCAATCAGGAGCAACGAATTGTTGCTTTAGAGGACAAATTGAAGGCCATGGCTGAGATGGTCGCAAGTATGCAAACTATAATCGTGGCTCAACATACAGTGCCACCGATTATAAACCCTGCCACAAATCTTGAGCTTATAGCATATTTTGTACCGGTTAGTGTTAGTCTGAGGGTACCTCCTCCTCAGGTTGCTTCTATACCAATTCAAGCTGATCCCAGTCAGTCTGGTGTCGGGGGTAGTAATTACCACGCTGTTTCTTCTCCCAACACTTCTAACCAGCCTACCAATTCCCAAACATCAGAAGATGCTAATGAGGCTGTGAAACTCCTGCGCACTCAGTTTGAGGCCTTCAAGTAGAAGGATGACCTACAAAGACATGGCATAAAACAACTATATCCTACAGAATGGAAGGAGGTTCTATTCCCTCATAAATACAAGCTTCCAACCATTATATTGTTTGATGGCAGCATTTTTCCAAGTCAGTACATCAATCACTTTGAAGTGATGACTGTCCAATTATAGCTAAATGATGCTCTCCTTACCAGAGTGTTCGTCGGTTGTTTAGCTGGCACAGCATATGATTGGTATCGTAGTTTGCCAGATGGCTGTATAACTTCTTTTGCTGGTTTCAAGAAAATATTCTTGGAACTGTTTTATGAGGGAGTCAATGACATGACGATGTCTGCCCTCATTAAGATCAAACAAAGGCACAATGAATCCATGGAAAGTTTTATTGAAAGATTCTGCCGTGAGGTACTTAAAATGCCTTTAGGAACTCCTTCTGCAGTAACAATAAACACTTGTAAATCAAACTTATTGCCTATTATCAGTATGTAGATGGGATCTACACAATTCGAGGATTGGCCTTCTTTTATTGTGAATGCCAAGGCGGCAGAGGTCAGTACCAAAAAGTTTAAACAGTTAGGAGTTCAGATGACTCATCCTAATCAAGATAAACATTCTACACCCGGCGGTAATAATTGCCAGAATAACCGCAAGGGTAAAGAAACACTAGCCATCAATCACAAAGGCAAGGAGCCTTCGGCTGTTAATGTCACTCATGATGGAACTGGGGATTGCCAGGACCTTTCCTTTGGTGTGCATATTGATCGATAGAAAGTTAAACAAATCTAATACGTGTTCTAACCCTTCATAGGCAGAAACTGGGGTTCACGAATTATACCTGTGGCGGAAAGAAGACAAGTAATTCTTGGCAATCTCGAGCGGACGACCCCAAGATCTTCTGCACATATTCCTTCCTCGAGTTGGACGTCGTGTGGGCGACGATCTTCCACCCTTTTTTTCTCCTTGGCAACCCTCTCTTTCTCTCCTTACGTGAATCACGAATTTAGAAAAGTTTCAGATTTCTGATCGGTAATATGGCGGCAAGAGAATAGAGGATATATATAGGCTACGACAGGGACCATGAGAAGAAATTAGGGTTAGGCCTCCTAACGGATCTGGATATCCCGTGTTCAGCCCGAACACACAATCCAGGCCCATTAACAATAGCTCGGTCCAGTAATGAGCTATTGTTGTACTACCTCCCTAATCCCAAATTATGTTTGTGGGCTCCTTTTATTATATGCTCGTTTGGCTCCCCATGTTAAGATATCGTATGTCCGTCGATCAAATTAAGTTACTGACAACTATATTGATTCGACATCTTTTATCCTTAAGTAGTACCGCTCAACTTTATTTGTCATGTCGGATATAATCTACCTGCAGGGTTTACATGACAATCCTTATGAGCTCCTTAAGGGGACATCATCAACCCGATGTATCGGGACATGGATTCCATTTATAATCAACAGCCCATCATACATACAATGTTATTACCCAATTCATAGAGGTTGTCGATCCATAATGAATCTCACACTTTTATGAGTCAAAATAATGCACATTGCATATACATGTCCGTTATTATATCCGGGTTAAGTGCACAAACATCCATAATAAGAGGTGTTTGTTCTCTTATGTAGTCAGTACAAAGAGAACAACCTCAAGTGGCCCTGTTCAATACACACAAAGTGTACTAGTGTAAACCTATAGTCAAGATAGACTAATACCAGATTACACTACAACCTTTCCAACAGATTGTCCAAGTCCATCTAGGTTGTGAACTATTTATATACTCCATAGGGAACTGATAATATGATCTTCTGTGTGACACCACATACCATATTATCTACAATATAGAATATCAGACATTTGTATTAACACTTGCAACAAATACAATATGCAAACATTTGCCCATATGATTCTCATTCAAAATTTAAGAAAATAAGGTTACTAAAAAAGTGATGCTTTTAGTATATAACCCTAACAATCTCCCACTTATACTCAAAGTATTGCTTTTCAGTATACTGTTACAAATCTCCCACTTATACTTAAAGCCATGCTGCTACACATCTGACTCCCATTCCCTCAACATGACTATCAAAAGCCTTAGTTGATAAGCTCTTTGTAAAGGGATCAGCTAGGTTGTCTGCTGATGCTATCTTGATCACAGCAACTTTTCCTTTCTTTACGAAATCTCGTATCAGGTGGTACTTGCGCTCAATGTGTTTGCCAGTCTTATGGGCTCGTGGTTCCTTCGAGTTTGCAACTGCACCACTATTATCATAATAAAGTGTAATAGACTTAGGCAAACTAGGTACCACATCCAAGTCCAACAGAAAGTTTCTGAGCCAAACCGCTTCTTTGGCTGCCTCAGAGGCTGCCACATACTCGGCTTCGATGGTGGAATCAGTAATACATTTTTGCTTGATACTTCTCCACACAATGGCTCCACCTCCCAAAGTAAACACATAACCTGAGGTAGATTTCCTGGAATCCCTATCTGACTGAAAATCTGAGTCTGTATACCCCAAGGGAACTAAACTATATGCCTGGTAAACTAGCATATACTCTTTAGTCCTTTTCAGGTACTTCAAAATATGCTTTACGGCAGTCCAGTGCTCTTGTCCTGGGTTAGACTGATATCTGCTGACCATGCCTACGGCAAAGCAGATGTCTGGTCTCGTACATAGCATTGCATATATTAAGCTTCCTACTGCTGAAGCATAAGGAACTGCCTTCATGTTCTCTATCTCTTTAGGTGTCCTCGGATACTGTTCCTTTGATAGAGCAATTCCATGTCTAAAAGGTAAGAAACCTTTCTTAGAATTTTGCATACTAAAACGAGTTTGTACAGTATCGATATAGGAAGCTTGGGATAAGCCCAACATCCTTTTCTTGCGATCTCGTAGAACTTTGATCCCAAGGATGTGACCTACTTCTCTCAAGTCCTTCATATCAAACTGTTTGGATAACCATACCCTTATATCAGATAACACCTTCATATTGTTTCCAATGAGCAAGATGTCATCTACATAAAGTACTAGGAATACCATCACGTTTCTGTCACACTTTCTGTATACACATGATTCATCCTGACATTGATCAAATCCATAGGATTTTATCACCTGATCAAAACATATGTTCCAATATCTGGAAGCTTGCTTAAGTCCATAAATGGACTTCTTGAGCTTACAAACAAGATGCTCCTGGCCCTTTTCAATGAACCCGTCTGGTTGCTTCATATAGATGTCTTCCTCAAGACTTCCATTAAGGAAAGCTGTCTTGACATCCATTTGCCAAATCTCATAATCGAGATGTGCTGCAATAGATAAAAGAATCTGGATAGAATTAAGCATGGCTACAGGAGAAAAGGTTTCCTCATAATCGATACCCTCTCTTTGAGTAAAACCTTTTGCTACAAGCCGAGCTTTAAAGGTTTCAACCTTACCATCTGATCCTCTTTTTCTCTTATAGACCCACTTGCATCCAATGGCTTTTACACCAACGGGTGGTTCTACAAGCTCCCAGACCTGATTAGAATACATAAATTCTATTTCAGATATCATTGCTTTTTGTCAAGACTCTGCATCTTTATCTTGGAGTGCTTCATTGTAGGTACAGGGATCATAATCTTGTTCCTAAGAGACGAAGTCTAACGACTCTCCCAAGAAAATATATCTATCAGGTTGTATCACAACCCTCCCACTACGACGAGGCACTATCGGTTGTGGTGTAACATTTGTGACACGTTGT
Organism: Iris pallida; assembly: GCA_029216955.1. NCBI lineage: Eukaryota > Viridiplantae > Streptophyta > Magnoliopsida > Asparagales > Iridaceae > Iris > Iris pallida. The sequence goes on from JANAVB010009399.1 coordinate 13,057,347, forward strand.
GCAGTTATTTGTGGTTCATCCTCTTGTACTGTTGGTACTGAAGTACTTGGTGTCTCACGTCTCAGTTCTTCTAGAACAACTCTACTTGTGGGTTTATGGTTCATCACATAGTCTTCCTCTAAGAATCGGGCATTGGTGCTAACAATGACCTTCTGATCCTTAGGACTATAAAATAAACTTTCTTTCGTTCCTCTTGGATAGCCTACAAACAAGCATACTTCTGTACGAGATTCCAACTTATCTGCTTTCCCATTCAGCACATGTGCTGGACTACCCCAAAGGCGAACATGTTTCAGACTAGGCTTACGCCCAATCCACAGCTCTGTGGGAGTAAGAGGTACTGACTTAGAAGTAACCAAGTTCAAAATATAAGCTGCAGTCTCTAAGGCATGTCCCCAAAACGAATCTGGCAAATCCGAATAACTCATCATTGATCTAACCATCTCCATAAGAGTTCTATTCCTTCTTTCGGCTACACCATTCTGCTAGGGCGTTCCAGGTGCAGTCAATTGGGATGCAATCCCAGCCTCTGATAAATAATCCCTAAACTCTCCAAAGAGGTACTCGCCAGCACGATCTGATCGTAATGACTTGATACATTTTCTATAACGTTTTTTCGTTTCAGCCTTGTACTCTTTGAATTTCTCAAAGTACTCAGACTTACGGCGCATCAAATAAATGTATCCATACCTTGAATAATCGTCAATAAATGTGACAAAATATTCAAAGCCACCTCTAGCTTGGATAGTCATAGGTCCACACAAATCAGAATGAACCAATTCCAATACATCTTTGGCCCTATACCCCTTTGCCGTAAAAGGCCTTTTGGTCATTTTACCTTCCAAGCAGAATTCACAGACTGGTAGTGCCTCCACTTCCAATGAACTCAAAGGTCCATCTTCAACCAGTCTTTGAATCCTTCTTAGGTTAATATGCCCCAATCGCAAGTGCCAAAGATATGTTTGGTTCATACAAGAAGGTTCTTTTCTCTTATTTAAGTTAGATGACATATTATTCATTTTCATAAGTTGTATTGTGGGTGAAATAGGATTAATGACATACAAATTATCAACCAATGCAGCAGAACAGATAAAATGTTTATTCTTTCTAATAACAATATTGTCATTAAAATAAACTGAATATCCATCCTTAACTAACATAGAAACAGAAACTAAATTCCTTCTAAGTGAAGGTACATAAAGACAATCTCTCAATGTCAAAGACTTATTTCTACCAAAAGATAAAGTAACATCTCCTAATGCAACGAACGATACTTTTGTAGCATCACCCATGAACAAGCATATCTCTCCATCACTGAGCCGTCTGGTTTCCTGGAACCCCTGCAATGTATTGCAGACATGATTAGTGGCTCCTGTATCTACACACTAGGTGCCGGTAGATAACACCGCTAAATATGTTTCAACTACTAGTAAATGAGATATACCTTCTTTGTTCCCTTGTTTGAGAAGTGGACAATCAGTCTTCCAATGTCCTGACCCTTTGCACTTGAAACATTTGCCTTTCGGCTTTTTCACCGTGCCTTGAGGTCCCATGCCCTTCTTTACTGAGTTTGCCTGTTTATGAATGTTATTCTTCTTCTTACCGCCTTTTGGCTTAGAAGTAGAAGCCTTTTCAGAAACAAAAACATGACACTCTACCTAAAGAGAGATTCAGCATCCTGTAGCTCTTTTGCAAGTTCTGCCAAACTATACAACCTTTCGTTCATGTTGTAATTAAGATAGAAATTGTCAAAACTTTTAGGCAGAGTCTCGAGAATGATATCGACCTGGGATTCCCTATCGATTTCAGCTCCAAGGATCTTCATCTCATTCAGATGATCCATCATCCTGAGAACATGATCCCTTACTGGTGTACCCTCAGCCATTTTTGTATTCATCAAACATTTCATAGCAAACTGCCTAGCTGCTCTACTCTAATGTCCGAAGAGTTCATTGAGGTTATACATCATTTCATAAGCAGTGGCCATGGCCTGATGCTGATGTTGCAGTACATTTGACATAGATGCCAGAATGTAACACCGTGCCATCTCATCTGCCTTTTTCCACTTCTTATAAGCCTCTTTGACCTCTTCATCAGAGTTAGCATCAGGCTTAGGTGGGCATTCCTCAACAAGTACATATTTGTACTCCTCAGCAGTCAGAACAATATCCAAATTACGTTTCCAGTCAATATAATTAGGTCCAGTAAGTTTGTTTTCTTTAAGAATCACCATAAGTGGACTGAAAGAACCCATTTTTAAAATCCTGAGAATCACATAAATAAAATTAGGTAGGGCAAAAAAAAACTTTTTGAATTAACTAAATATTGATTCCCTTAAAACAATAATAAGAAATTCACCAACACCTTGAACACCATGAATTTAGCATGCCACGATAGTGTGGACGTATACAAATTCAACTTTGTTCAAGTAGGTTTTTCTTATTAATTTTACTATCATGTCAACATAACTTTATGACAAATTAAATCAATATGCTGGTCTTGCTCTAGTCATACAAATAATAGCAGTGACTCCGATGGGAAGGATACCATTATTTGTATCTAAGTGTATACCATTACTTAATACTAAGTCCATTACCTTGTAATGAGTTCTTTCAGATGAAGAAGTGAACACATACTAGGTAACTTTCTATAATTATTCCTAAGGAAGTTTGTACTGGTGGTCCATAATTATACTCATCCGATATGGAGGAAAGCACTATAGCCAACACGCAAGTATAATTACATCACCTACAAACCAGTAATGGAGACCATAGGATTTAAACTAAATAAATATCCTCTCCTACTTAGTTATTTAACAATGAGGGTTTTTCTACTAGTTGATATTATGTCCATGTTGTCCATTATTAATGTAGGCTTGGTTTTTCAAAAAAAAAAACAACCACACAATAATAAACATGCATAATCAGAAAAAGCAAAATGACAAAAATAAGAGAAAATATCCAACTATTATGATCATCTTGGTTTTTTTATAGGTTTTGGCTGTCGATTCCTTCATCGAAAATTATCTGTCTGCCTCTAGACTGCTTAAAACCAGCATCTCGTCCGACGTCAGAAACAGCCACCACCGCCATCATGATTGATCAAAAATAATTAAAATTACATCAATCCTATGCCTCCCGAAGGAGTTCACACATAATCTAGATTGCAAAATTAAAATAATAAGCACGATCAACCCTCGTGATTTTAATTACATCTACAGCAACAATAACATCTATGACATGTCCGTGGTTTATGTCCGGGTTAAGAGCACAAGCATCCATAATAACAGAGGTGTTTGTTCTCTTATGTAGTCAGTACAAAGAGAACAACCTCAAGTGGTCCTGTTCAATACACACAAAGTGTACTAGTGTAAACCTATAGTCAAGATAGACTAATACCAGATTACACTACAACCTTTCCAATAGATTGTCCAAGTCCATCTAGGTTGTGAACTATTTATATACTCCATAGGGAATTGATAATATGATCTTCTGTGTGACACTACACACCATATTATCTACAATATAGAATATCAGACATTTGCATTAACACTTGCAACAAATACAATATGCAAACATTTGCCCATATGATTCTCATTCAAAATTTAAGGAAATAAGGTTACTAAAAAAGTGATACTTTTAGTATATAACCCTAACAATCTCCCACTTATACTCAAAGAATTGTTTTTCAGTATACTGTTACAAATGACAACACAATAAAAAACATACATTGGACCATAATAGTTGGATCTAAGATGCCTGCAAAACCGAGTTAGAACAGATCTACATCTACCGACTATTACACAGCGCAAGTTTTATTGGACAACATGGACGTATCAATCAATACGTAGATCCAAAGTGGCTCTGATACCAATTGATGGAACTGGAGATTGCCAGGACCCTTCCTTTGGTGTGCGTATTGATCGATAGAAAGTTAAACAGATCTAATACGTGTTCTAACCCTTCATAGGCGGAAACTAGGGTTCACGAATTATACCTGCGGCGGAAAGGAGACAAGTAATTCCTGGCAATCTCGAGCGGACGACCCCAAGATCTTCTGCACGTATTCCTTCCTCGAGTTGGACGTCGTGTGGGCGACGATCTCCCAACCTTTTCTTCTCCTTGGCAGCCCTCTCTTTCTCTCCTTACGTCAATCACGAATTTAGAGAAAGTTTTAAATTTCTGATCGGTAATATGGCGGCCAGAGAATAGAGGATATATATAGGCTACGGCAGGGACCATGAGAAGAAATTAGGGTTAGGCCTCCTAACGGATCTGGATATCCCGTGTTCAGCCCGAACACACAATCCAGGCCCATTAACAATAGCTCGGTCCACTAATGAGCTATTGTTGCACTACCTCCCTAATCCCAAATTATGTTTGTGGGCTTCTTTTATTATATGCTCGTTTGGCTCCCCATGTTAAGATATCGTATGTCCGTCGATCAAATTAAGTTACTGATAATTATATTGATTCGACATCTTTTATCCTTAAGTAGTATCGCTCAACTTTATTTGTCATGTCGGATATAATCCACATGCAGGGTTTACATGATAATCCTTATGAGCTCCTTAAGGGAACATCATCAACCCAATGTATCGGGACATGGATTCCATTTATAATCAACAGCCCATCATACATACAATGTTATTACCCAATTCATAGAGGTTGTCGATCCATAATGAATCTCAGAATTTTATGAGTCAAAATAATGCACACTGCATATACATGTTCGTTATTATATCCGGGTTAAGAGTACAAGCATCCATAATAATAGAGGTGTTTGTTCTCTTATGTAGTCAGTACAAAGAGAACAACCTCAAGTGGTCCTGTTTAATACACACAAAGTGTACTAGTGTAAACCTATAGTCAAGATAGACTAATACCAGATTACACTACAACCTTTCCAATAGATTGTCCAAGTCTATCTAGGTTGTAAACTATTTATATACTCCATAGGGATCTGATAATATGATCTTCTGTGTGACACCACACACCATATTATCTACAGTATAGAATATCGGACATTTGCATTAACACTTGCAACAAATACAATATGCAAACATTTGCCCATATGATTCTCATTCAAAATTTAAGGAAATAAGGTTACTAAAAAAGTGATGCTTTTAGTATATAACCCTAACAACTCAGACAACATCCACTCCATCAGCACCACCGCAGAAGACACCTCGTCCAAAAGAAGAGTATTCTTTCGATAAAGATGATACTTTGAGCATCTTTGATTGCTTGATCAAAAGTAATAAGCTTCAATTGCCAGAGACAAAACGGCCAGAAGAAGTAGGTAAAACTGATCACCCTAGATATTGTGTTTATCACAGATTTATAGGGCATCCAACCAGAGCATGCTACGTGCTCAAGGGCAAAATCCAGGAGCTGGTCAACTCTTGAGCTATTACTCTTCAGTAAGATGAGAAGATGGTGACTGCTAATGTGTCTCTGTACAGTTTGGTGACTTTCCACCACAACTTGTGTAAGATGGTGTTGTCCCTATTCCAAGGACTACTCTTGAGATCGTGAATCTCCCACCTCCTCAAAATGAGGGTCTTGCTTGACTATCAATAGACAGAGGAGAAATCATGTGGATTCATCCAGATCTGGTAGCTGATTTTGAAATGCCTTCCTTTTCTAAGAAAAAGAAGCACTCCAAAACTAAGTCTAAGAACTGCAACATGGTATCTTTTGAACCAGTAGCAGAAGAAGAAATCCTAATTGGTACTAGATGAGGGAAACCTTATCTTCGGGAATACCCTAAAACTCAAGAGAGTTCTGCCCCATCTCCTGATGCTCTTCCTACATTATCTTCTCTTGCTGAGAATATACCATCTATATCTCCGCCAGTGGTTGAACCAATTCCTCCTAAACCGACGTCAGCAGACAAGGGAAAAGAACCAGTTCACTTTGACAAAGCACTGAAGAAGTCCTCATCTTTTGGACTTGAAAAGCTATATAATTTTGATATTTTGGCTCAATTAGCCAATACTCCAGCAAGATTGTCAATCTTTGAACTCTTACGTCTCTCAAAACTCGAGAGACGTTAAGTGAAGCTTTGATGCAGGCTGATGCTTGTCTTACTCTTCTCAAAAAGCCTGAAAAGGAGCCAGTCAGTTGTGCACATTGTCATAGTATATTTGAACTAATGCCCAATATTACTTTTACACAAGATGTCATGTTGTTAGAAGACAATCGTCATGATCGTCCTCTCTATTTTACGGGGTATGTGGACACCATGAAAGTTGATCGTATTCTGATTGGTCCAGGGTCTGCTCTTAGTATAATGCCGAAGTCTTTGCTAGATACTTTGAAGATCCCAGTGCATAACCTTTCTACAACTATCACCACCATCTTAGGATTCAATCAAGGAAGAAGTGAACCTTTGGGGAAGATACGCTTAAAACTTTAAATTGGCAATCTTCGTACAAAGGTGACTTTCTATGTAATTGACAATCATGGCTCATACAATGCTTTCTTAGGAAGACCATTCCTCCATGAAGACAATATTATACCTTCTACTCTCCACTAATATTTTAAATATGTGGATGGTAATAGAGAAGTCCAAAAAGAGGTTGCAGATCTGAATCCTTTCAAAAGAGTTGAAGCATACTGCAACGATTCGCGCATGTACAAAGAGGAATTCATGAAGGTGGTACTGGCAATAGACACAGAGGAAGAACAGAAAGACGTACCAAATAATACTCTGGTGATTCCTGTCCTCAGTCTTCCAAACCACTGACTATCTATCTTCCTTCCTACGAGAAGCAGCCTATTAGTGATAGTCAGGAACAAAGGGAGCTCAGCTCTTCTGAGCCGCTTGTAATTGACCTTCGTCGTAAGAAGCCTCCTCATCCTTCTCTTTCTTTTTCTCCCCCTCTTGTCATCAATCTGACTAAGCCTGCTAAGGCTAAAGTTTCTATTGTAAATGATGGTGTAAAAATCAATAAAGCAACTCCTTTGCAGTATACTGATGTCTCTTACTATACTCAATGTTATTTGGATATGCTAGATAGTTTTAAACCACTTACAATAGGAGTCGTATCATCTCTGCAAAATGTGGTTTCGTTGGATTCAATACAAGAGTCATACTTCTTAGTACCGTCTCGAAAGAAAGATGAAAGGCCTATATTCTTCAATAAAAGAGAGGAACCAAAAATCATCCTCTATAATGATAATAGAGATGATACAAAAAGGCTACAATTACGTCGCTATAGTCCACAATCCAAAGCAATCATCCGTAAAATGGGCTATGATTTCAGAACAGGCCTCAACAACGGTAAAGGAAGACGAACTCCTATTCGTATTTCTTTTCTAAAAGGAAAATCACAACAATACCACAGTAAAACGAAGCGGGGACTAGGTTATGCTTCACCACTTCCAACTCCAGAACCTTTTGAATCTGATGAAGAAGTACGATCTAACTCTTCTGATTCTATCTCATGGGATTCTGATACCAGCATTGGTCATGTTCATAGGGTGATAGTATCTTCTAACATGGTGTCTCCCGAATTCTCGAAAGATGACGAAGATGACATTGAAGAAGCTCCTGAAGTGGACCCTTGGGCACAAAGGATGGACAATCAGTGGGAACTTCGTTTTGAACAACGAGAGCCGCCTACTGAGGATCAACTAGTCCAAATCGATATTGGAGAGAAGGGCGTATTACGACCAATCTTCATTAGCAAAAATCTCTCAGAGGATGATAAGCAAGAATTAATTCACCTTATTCGTGAATATATTGATGTCTTTGCCTGGAGTTATGAAGATATGCCAGGATTAGATCCTCAAGTCGCAACTCACAAAGTTAATATCTTACCAAATGCCAAGTCGGTCAAACAACAACAACGGCGATTCAAGCCCGAAATGATGGATGCAATTGATGATGAAGTCAAAAATCTTATAGGTTGCGATTTTATCAGAGAAGAACAGCATCCTGACTGGGTAGCCAACGTTGTACCAGTCTTGAAGAAGATCGAAAAGGTTCGAGTTTGCATAGATTTTTGGGATCTCAATGATGATTGACCTAAAGACGAATTCCCTCTCCAATTACTGACGTCATGATCGACAATACATGTGAATTCGAACGAATTTCTTTCATGGATGGATTTTTCGGATATAATCAAATCCAGATGAATCCTGAAGATGAAAAACATACTTCGTTTCGTACTCCTCGTAGAATATATTGTTTTACAGTCATGCCGTTTGGTCTTAAGAACGCAAGTGCAACTTACTAGCGGGCTATGAGTACTATCTTTCGAGATCATCTGCAAAAGACTGTTGAATGCTATGTTCACGATATTGCTGTCAAAAGTCGTCTAAAGGAAGATCACATTCAAGATTTAAGAACTATTTTCAATCTAATGTGCCAGCATCTTTTCTTCGAAAATTGAAGTGACTGTTCATTCATTCACTTTCTTTGACTTATCATTCATTTGGCATTTATTGTCTCTTATTTTAAATAATATGAATTCACATCCTTTACACCACTGAATTCCGATTATTTATATCAGCAACTTGTCACGTCCTTATTACCTCTGATAAAGTTGTCTATTGAAATAACCGTATTGCTAAACTTTATATTCTGCCATGTCCAAATTACCTCTGAGCAGATATAATGAATATTGTTATTTTCTAAATCATGAAATATGTCTTGTCCAGTACCTCTGAATATATTTTCTATTCTATTACTTATATCTATAACAAGATATACAACAAGTAATGGAACCACATAAAAAGTCTTTATTATTTCTTTTTGCAAGTGAAGAAAAAGAGTACATTGTAGAAAGAAACAACAAAATTTGTCCATTTTTACTTTGAAGGATAAGTGATAAGTTCTGCAATTTGTTTCTTCAAAACTTGAACTCTTTCATCACGAGAATCTAGCACTCTCTGTCTGGCGTCAACTTGTCCTCATTCAGGATCGAAAGGTTGTAGAGCAGTAGTTCGATGTGTTAGTTCTTCATTCTGAAAACGTTCAAAATCCTTCTTCAGGTCCTTCAAAACCTCCCTCTGATCAACAACAGATTGGTACAATTGATTTTCTTGTTCTATGTTCTGCTTAACAGTCTGGAGTTCTGCTTGCAGTTGAGCAATTTTGGCTTCCAGATCGACAGCCTTTTTCTCTTCCTCTGTAGCCTTAGTCTTATGACTCTCAGCAATAACAGCTGCATCAGAGATTTGAATGTCTAGCTCGGATGATTGTCTAGTAAAAGCCAGCAGGAATGCTTTAAAATCGGCTTTACTAATTTTTGCTGCTCGAACCATAGTTTTATATTCTGTGTTTACTAGAAGCTCGATATCTCCTCTTTTCAGCTCGTAAGTCTTAGTTGAGCCCTCTAGCTCATCCAAAATATTTTCCAAAAATGAAGCTTGAGCATCGTCTCCTTGACTACGGATGCCTTCGATCAAGAATGTAGTAGGAGTTCTGACGGTACTAAAAGGGACATCCTCTTTCTCCATAACTCTATGAACTAAGGGCTCCAAAGATGTAAAGAAGACTTTTGTGAAAGAGGCCACCACAAATTTGTTAGCTGCCATGGCTCCTGGAGTGGCTACTATGTTTGCAGAAGTCTTCACAGCTTCAGCAGGTGGAGGTACTTCATCTGGAGCGCTAATATGAGAAGATCTTCCTTCCCCTGCTATAGTTCCAGTAGGTGTTTCTGCAAATCACATATGTCATTTATGTTGATAACATATAATGCTAAAGACACTATGACAAATTGATCATACTTAGAAATTTACCTGAGCTGAGTATATTACGAGGAGTCTCAACAGCCTTAACTGTCTCGGAATGAAGCTTCGACAGAGTCTCTGCAGACATGGTAGCCTGACTACTCCCTGCTCCTGATTCAGTTTGAAGTAGCAAAGTTTCTGGAGTATCATTTATTAATTCTGCTGCCACCCTAGACATCTCAGGCTGCTCAATGATCGTGGGTTTATTAATCTCAGAAGGATTGATATGTTCCTCATCATTAACCTCTTTCTCTTCGTCTTCAGCAGTTGAAGGATCTTCATCAACTGGGAGTTCATGTGATAATGGTGCACTCACTAAAGTTTGTTTTTCTTTAGTGATGTTGTTCCAATCATCATCATAGGTTTCATCATCAAAATCGCAGCCAGTCAAAGCATCAATCATTGCCTCTTCTGAATGAGTAGATACTTGAGCTTGTAGAGTATCTTGTGGAGGCAAATCCTGCTTTGGAGAGGAGGCTTTTGGACTTAGGAGAGTTGGAGATGGAATTGTTATCCCTGCCGTAGCAAGTACATTGGCTGGAACATTTACTGTCATGGTGATAACAGGAGGCTGGACATCTGTTGAAGTAACCAATACAAGGAAGAGCAATTTAGATATATATCTTTGATAAAAATTAACATATGAAGATATGTCACAATTTTGATATTACCTTCTTGAGATGGTTATTCTTCAGCAATTTCCAATTTTCTTCTGACTTCTTTGTGTATTATGGCGCCTGGCTCTGCAGCAGCTCCAACACGATCACTCTCTGTATCAATTAAAGAAGTAGAAGTTCTTCCCTCTATGATTTTCCTCGACTCCCGAATAGAAGAAGGAGTGATATCTTTCTCTCCAGAAGAATAACTAAGAAGCATATGTTTCGATTGAGAACGGGTTGTTCTCGTAATCACTGGTTCATTGATAACCAGTGACGTTCTTTTCTTCTTCTCCGGAGCCCTTGGAGAATTGGATGTATTATCTCGCTGAGGAAAGGCCGTCGTCTCCTTAGTCTTTCTTTTCTTCGAACCTTTAACAGGAGATTTTTCCATCCGCACCTTTATGGATATGTCTAGAGGACCTTGAACTGGATCAGCATAGTTCATTAAAATTGATGCCTCCAGAGGTACATCGGCAAGATCTTTGTCTTCTGCATCCCAGAAAGACTGAAGAGTACGTTTTCCTTGTTTAAATCTTTTTTCAGTCGCGAAGCTGTGTGCAGGATGGAAGTTTTCAGCGAATGTGTTCGCTGAAGTATAGAAATTTGCATATGAATATAACATACGCGGGCCTTGTGGAAGATGGTAAGGCATGGTAAATATAGCTTTTATGCCCCAGGAGTTGTAATAACTCCAAGCCCTAGCCCCATCAATGAGGTAACCCTTGGCTTATAGGCAAGTGGTTGCATTACCTACATGAAGCTGATCATTTCCAAACTGCCGTGCAAATCGACTCGGCAAGTACGGTTCCAAATAACATTCTTCTTCAAATCTATAGACCAAGTGAGAAGGCCGGATCACCTTAAGCCATGAAAAGATGTTTTGGCTTAAACGAAGTATTTCTTCAGGTAAGTCCATCATTTGTGGAGGTATAGTTTCATACCCTGGAGGAGGTCCAACACACTGAAAACTCCATCCCGATCCACGGTTCAAGCCAAATATGTACTCTGAAAGAGCAGTATATTGCCAGTGAGCATTAGCGAAGCGCCCAATGAAGTCTCCATAAACAGTTCCCATATCAGGGTTCATCAAACAAGGATGGTGTAGCAATAACCATCCGAACAAATAAGTATATGGCATTTCAGTGCGGGAAAATCCGACCGAGCATCCTTATCATGCAGCATAGTATCCACAAAAGAACGCAGTCCTGCGTTCAGGCGGCAGGTCATAGCTGATAAGGGATCCATCTTATATCCAAATACAAGACGTATTACAGCGAACAGGACACCTCGATGGAATCTGTCAGCTGCACTGGCTCCCTGGACAATAAAACGCCGTAGCCATAACGATAGAAAAATCGCTAGCTGGGCTTCGTAAAACATAGGCCTATAACCCTGTCTAAGGTAACTCTGGAGAACATCGCCAGCCTTAAACGGACCCGAGTCCTCAGCCAATGTGACATCTCCGTGATTATGTTGTTCCATCAGATATTGCATCTCACTCCTATCAATGGGTTCGAAGAACCGAGGAGCACAGGCTTGACTGTCCTATGCTTGTCCTCTCGTGCGTGACCCAAGAACAGATATGGCATCCATTTGGTGATGTAGCAAGTACCTGCAGTGGCACTTTTGTAGTAGAGTGAACATATTTTGTAGTGACATAGCAATTCTTGGAAAACTGTGATCATCTGGGATTTTCCTCTGCCAGCGCATCCAATTCATCATTTGTGGGTACATATTCTTCATATGGATTATCACCCATTGGTATGTGAGAGATATATTCCATCTCGTTAAGAGCAAATCCCATTTCTACATGGGGAGTCATGAAAGTCCCAGTGCTTTCATTATATCTCTCTATTAGAGCCAAGAACATATGAGGATTCGGGCGAATGCCGTATACTGTAGTGCAGATGGCATTGTAGAGGCCCAGATCAATGAGCTTGTCTTTGAATTCATCCAAAATCCATATAGACAAGCTGCTCCAGCGCTTCATCTCTGGATTTACCAGACATGTCATAGCATGACACGGTCTAGATATCTTCCTTCAACTTTTACAAATACATTTGCAAAAATAGGTATTCTGACCGGAAGGAGCATGGAAGAATCCTCAGGAGGAATGCAACTCGGCCTTAAACCTCTTAAATGTGTACTATATCTTTCAGAAGTACTGTAGAAATGTCCTTGTTCCTCGGACCCAATTTATAACAGATTTTGCCGACTCTCGCTTGCTGAAGGGGAGTCAGATCCCATAACATCCTTCTAGAATAGCTGGCAATATAATATTGGGATAATGCCATAGACCATGATATTTCTGTTAGGTAAATAGCTTTGTCCTCCTTTAAGAAAGCTCTTATCTCTTTTTTTGCCTTAGGATGGGAAGTCTTCTTGATGGCATCCCCGAATAAAAAGGCGGGTTTCTTTTAGACTATAGTATCTAGGCTCTGAAGGGGTTCACCGTTTATTAAGTTCAACAGGGTTTGATTATCTTGATTTATGAACAGTGTCCTTCGTGCTTCAGGACCGTCGTATTGAGGGAAAGTGACATGAGACAAATTCTCCCTATACTCCGGAACATTGAATGCTGAAGCAAATCTTTCAGCATTTGGGTCTTCTCTAAGATCAACTGCAAAGAAATATATGAACGAGAAAGTTATAGGCAACAAGCATGTGTAGACTTTATAGAGAGTAAAAAATAAAATTGGGCAGCCGACTATTAAGTTGCGCAACATCTTAGGTTGCGCAAACAAATGGGTTGTGCCACGTCCTGAGTTGCGCGATAACTTGAGTTGCGCCACTTATTGTGTTGCACGAAACTTAAGTTGCGCTACATCTTAGGTTGCGCCACATACTGAGTTGCGCTTCAACTTATTTGTGCAATATTTTTGATTGCACAAAAAGCTAAGTCATGCAACAGCATACGTAACACAGTTCATAAGAACGATCAGTGTTGAAGCAACCATACCCTAAGAAGGGATGGCACAAAGTTCGTGATGCACCACACTCTAAAAAGATAGGCGCAAGTCAGTATGAGGATTGAGCATGTTCCAGTGATCGTCCTTAAATCACCTTCCAGTGCTGGGTTGGCCGTCTTTCGTCGAGAGGAGGGCGGCGCGTACTGTGGTACGCGAACCGACGGGATGTGGGTCGATGAGGTGGCGACACCTTTCCCTTTGTTGGCGACAGTCTTTTTGGAGGCCATTGCGTCGAGAAGATAGTCGGAGAGAAGAAGACAAGAGCTCAAAGAATTTTATCAGAGGATTAAAAACAGAAGTAAAGAATTTAAGTCGGCTAATCAAGGGTTATTTATAGCCCAAAGAGACAGAATCCTAACAGTCACCCCCAAATGTGCCTAAAAAATTATAATTGATTGCAACAGACTGCGCGAGACTGGCGCAACTTGACTCAGTCAAATTTTTTATAAATTCAAAGTATTTCAAAACTTTAAAATATTTTTAAGTTTTGAAAACGTTAAAGGGGGTCTTGTAGGGCCTAAAAATCAAGTTGCGCCATGTATTTACCACTCAAAAATTAAGCTGCGCTATTGATATGAAGCTTAGAGATCAAACTGCGCCACTGATTAGGTTGCGCCATATATATCAAACTGTGTCCAGTCACATTGTACCAAAGTCTACGTGGCATCTGACATTTAATGGTCATCATTACCTGACAGCACTGACAACTGACAAACCCAAAAAATGAAGAAAATCTCTTCGAATCCCACGAATTTTGTCGTTCGAGGAGATTGGATTGACAGCTTTCCTGTACGTCTCATGAGTTGCGCCTAGGCGCAATCTGAACAAATTTCTTAGTTGCGCCTAGGCGCAATCTGAACAACTTTTTCTCGAAAGCTACCACGTGCCTATACATTAAGTTGCGCTTAGGCGCAACCCCATCAGGCACAGTTTGACTTGTTGACTAAAGCTCGCACAACCTGATAAAGTTGAGACAACTTTCATTTTTCTAAAGCTAGATGACGTGGCACACATGCCACTAATATCTCAAAATGTGTCCACTATTCTGTACACGACCACGCACATCTCAATCATATGATGCCATGCATCTAAATACAGTTAGTGCACGATTGATTAATCGAATAGAAGTTGGCGCAACATCAGGTTGGCGCAACCCAATGTGGCATAATCCATCCTCGCGCACATCAGAATAACTGCTAAAACAGTTATTTCCAGAACTCTATAAGTAGAGTTTCTAATCATTGTTGAAGGATAAATCACAGAAAGATCAAGAACTCTTGTAAAATTGCTGCTGCATTCTCCAGAGGCTCTAGTCTTCAAGTTCACATAGTCCAAGGGATAAAGTGATCGTCTTCTGATCAGATTCCTATAGTTGTACTTCCTCAGAATTTAAATTGTACTCTTGTACTCTTTTCAAAAGTTTGTAATAGAACAGCTTTTTGTTTTTGCAAACAATGTATGAATGCATGTATATAATGTAATGCATGAATAATGTGTAGCTCATGCGGTTCTATTCAGTAGGACTTTATGCGGTTCAATTTTAAAGGTGCTTATGCGGCCCAGTCATTCTCATGCGGCTCAAACATGGGGCATACCTCATGCGGCTCGGACATGAGAAGTTCATGCGGCCCATACGACATATGCAACTTCATCGTACTGAACTTGGGCAGTTCAATAAAAACGAAGGACGCATTAAATGCCAAGGAGAAAAGGCTTGTGCATAAAACATGCAACAGAGCCATTTTTGTTAAGGTTTTGAAGCATACGGTCTTCCACATAATCCTTACCATCAATGGAGGGGTGGACATCAGGATGAACTGTGGGCGCCTCAGTTGATGAAGAAGCAGCTCCTTTACCCTTCGTCGCAGAGGAAGCCTTGGAAGTCTTGGGGGCCATTGTTGATCGGTGATCGAGAGAGAAGACGACGACAACTAGGGCAAAAAAAGTGGAAGAGAAAGGAAAGTAAAGAGTCTCTCTCTCCCAAAGAACCCATATTTATAGGCTGATGGGGGGCGTGCAGATCAAGGGACGCTTCGCATGACGTGCCGCTTAGAAAACCAAGCTGACTCTTTGATTTCTAACCCTTGCATGCGAAAAGATTAATCCTAATCATTAAGGCAAAATCTAAATATTTAAAGCTGACTCTTGGGATCCTATCCCAAAAGACGGCTTCAAACCAAAACCAATCAAGAGCAATAATGAGACACCCACGTGGCACAGGACCATTATGCGACCAGAACAGTCTATGCGGCTAAGAAGTCTATGCGGCCCGAGCGATCCATGCGGCCAGAGCGATCCATGCGGCTCGAGCGACCCATGCGGCCAGAACATCACATGCGGCCATAGAAGTCTATACAGCAGGAAGAGCTTATGCAGACATATCCATGCTTCTTATTCAAAGTGTTTCAATTTTACAATTTGAACACTTTGAAGGGGGTCTTGTAGAAGCATGAAAAAATACAAATAAATTCTTATGCGGCCCGAAAATCAGTCCCATGCGGCTCATAGCTGAAGGAGCCTTCATGCGGCTCAAAAGGCCCGAGAGCTCCATACGGCTCAAAAAGATAAAGAAAAAGCCACGTGGTCTCATGCAGCTCAAAACAGGCCTTTACAGCGGGCCATAAATGCTCTGAGCAGCTGGCTCATTAATTACCCTGACGCAGCGGCAGCCCTGACACAACGGATTGACAGCTCTGACATAAAGGTAAAATGATGACTCTTGACGTGCTCCTAGAGAGACGAGGACAATCTTTACAATGGCACGATCCACCCATTTCTAAAGCTCTTTATGTGGCTCAGTTGTAAGGACGCCCATGCGGCTCAGTTATAAGGGCCTCCATGCAGCCCAGTTGTAAGGACGTCCATGCGGCTCAGTTATAAGGACGTCCATGTGGCCCAGTTATAAGGACGTCCATACAGCTCAGTTATAAGGACGTCCATGCGGCTCAGTTATAAGGACGTCCATGCAGCTCGGTTGTAAGGGCCTCCATGCGGCCCAGTTGTAAGGACTTCCATGCGGCTCAGATTAAAGGACTTCCATGCAGTTCCGATAAGGCCACCCTTATGCAGCTCTGACACGAGGCCACACTCATACGGCTCAACTATGACAGTCCTCCATGCGGCTCACAGTAATTGGGACATGTGGCAGGAGTTGATCAAATCCTAATAATTCAGATTTATGGCAATCGACATAATAGGCAGTTAGGACACATGGCAGAAGATTAACCAAGATTTATTCACTCGAATTTACTGATATCAACAAATCATCACAATGCAGATTTGTTACAATCAACATTAACTGCCCAGATCGATTTTCAACAAACCATGCAGATTTGGTGCAATCAACATTAACTGCCCAGATTTGTTACAATCAACATTAACGGCCCAGATTAATTTCCAACAAACAAGATCAAGGCTAATTGTAATCAAATCCCTAACCGTCCACTTTTTAAGAAGCAATTACTGTACATCCTACTTATCACAAAGCCCTATAAATAGCAAGGTGCCATTCCCTTGCAAAGCACTGGACAGAGAGCGGCGGAGACACAGAGAGAAGCATAAGAGCACAGAGTATCCAGCAAGAGCATTTCTTCCCTGGAGCCAAAGCGACGTCCGATCGTCCAAGGAGTAAGGCAGAGTTGTCGTCACTCTCCCGAGCCTCTACGGTCACCCTCCAGAATCAAAAATAAATAATTGTACTTAGATTGCTTTTCCTAGGTTTTGTTCCTAGGCTCTCTTTGTACGAACGAGTTTGTATTGTGAAGTAAAAGTCCAGTCCTGCCATAAAACTGTTCTTTTCTTTTATAATCAATGTCAAACACGTGCCGGAGCTATGAAAAAGGGCGATCCACCGCCAATATGGTCCGGAGAGGAAACATGGGAGCAAGTAAAAAAAAATCCCAAGTGCTATTGAAGATCCTACAACGAGCAGCCATTGCGAGGGATTTGGCAAAGATCATAACTGGACCAAAAGGAGTATATTCTGGGATCTGCCATATTGGAGCACAAATCTGATTAGACATAACCTTGACGTCATGCATATCGAGAAGAACATGTTTGATAACAAAATTAATACTGTAATGGACGTTAAGGGAAAGACAAAATACAATCAGAAGGCTAGATTGGACTTAGCCGAAATATGCAGACGCCCTATATTGCACATGATAGACAACAGGAAGGGAAAGCTTTTGCGGCCTAAGGCAATCTACTCGCTGGACAAGGAGGACAAAGTGAGACTTTGTAGATGGATCCAGGACTTGAAATTTCTGGGCGGATACGTCTCCAATCTAAGAAGATGTGTCGACATAAAGGAGTGTAAACTGACCAGAATGAAGAGCCACGATTGCCACGAATTCATGGAGAGGTTAATTCCTGTTGCATTTCGAGAATTATTACCGCCGGTAGTCTGGGATCCATTAAAAGAGCTTAGCATATTCTTCAGAGATCTTTGTTCTTGCAAGTTGCTCGTCGATCGTTTAGGGAAGCAAGAGAAGGATATTATGGTAACACTTTGGAAACATGAGAGAGTTTTTCCTCTTGCATTCTTCGACTCAATGGAGCATTTGCCGATTCATCTTATCCATAAGGCTCTTGTTACTGGACCTGTCAGTTATCGTTGGATGTACTCGTTCGACCGACAGTTGAACCACCTCAAGAGAAAGGTGAAAAATAAGGCACGGGTGGAGGGTTCTATTTGTGAAGCATATGTCCTTGAGGAGATTTCAAACTTCTGTTCCATGTATTTTCAGCTTCATATTGCTACAAACAGAACAAGGGCTCCCAGAAATGATAACGGCTATGAAGTTGGTATTGAGGCAAAGCTGAAAGTATTTACTGCCTATGGAAAACCATCTGGTAAAATAAAAAAAAGATATCTAAATGACGATGAGGTTAGTGCTGTAATGTTATATGTATTTCTCAACTGCGACGAGGAAGAAGTGGACAAGCTAGAGGGGTAAGTAAAATTATTTTGCATGCTTCGTTGCTTCTGAATATAACTAATATACCTATGCTTCGTTGCTTTTAAGCATGTTTAAGGATGAGGTAACGTCCAACAATCTGTACGCAACCGAGGAGGAAGTAGAACAGCAAATGAGACTTTATTTTCCTTTTTGGTTGAGAGCATATGTACGGACGTAGTCACAATTTACTTTTTCTGTATATTTATAGTTGCACATAATAATTAAGTTAGCATCGTTTATATGGTATTTAGGTTGATCGTCCGGAGGCAATCCTTGAGAATGAGTATATTAAAACTCTAGCCAAAGGGCCAATTTATCAAGTGAAGACCTGGCCAAGTTACTGTGTAAATGGTTTCAGGTTCAAGTCAACAAATGCTCGAATAATAGACGACTTCTTGGATTTGGATTCTACGAAGAATAGCTGTTTGTGCATAAAATCTTTAAACTACAAAGACGTCGACCTAGGCAATGACTTCTTTGGCGTCTTACGGGAGATTGTGCAACTGACATACAATTATGCTATAAAACCTTGTAAGATCGTCTTGTTCAGATGTGACTGGTTCGATTCGATCCAGGGTCGAGGTTGGAGAGTTGACAAACATGGCCTTGTTGACATAAATTATCGCCGTCGATATCAAGCTTATGAGCCATTTGTTCTAGCAAGCTAGGCTCAGCTAGTTTACTTTACCAGCTATCCAAAACGGGGGGCCGGAAGATCAGATTGGTGGGTAGTCTGTAAGACTAAAGCTCGAAATACCTTCGATGTCGACGAGATAGCTTATCAGGAAGATGAACTACCTCTTATTATAAATATTGTCGATGTTGACTCAACTGAAGTTTCTAATGGCATGTTTCATCAATTGGAAGAGGTAGAAGTATCAGAAGAGGAAGAGGAAGTTGATAGAAGTGAAGAGGAAGAGGAAGAGGAAGAGGAAGAGGAATCGAAACAAGATGAATTTTCAGAAGAGGATTGAATATGTTTAATTTTCAGATGTAGTATGGTTTACTTTTGTTTTTTTAGATGTAGTATGGTTTACTTTTATTTTAGCGACGTTAATAAGCGACGTTTTCAGATGTAGTATGGCTTACTTTTGATTTTTCAGATATAGTATGGTTTACTTAGCGACGTTTCCTGGCTGTAGTATGGTATACATTGTTTTTTTAAGATGTAGTATGGTATACTTCTGTATTTTTTCAGATATAGCTCGACGTGGATCATTTGGTTCCGGTGCTGGTGGGAGTCGACGACCCCGACAGTCTCCATCTACCACTCCTACCGACTCCTCATCCCTCTGTACTCCAGTATACACTAGCGGTCTAGTCGTCAACAGTACCTCCATACCCGGCTCTAGCAGTTCGAGGCTAGGGCCTTCTTCTTCTACGCAGCCAGTACCGTCGAGTATTCCAGAGGTCGATCCCACTATTGAGGAGCATGCCGAGGCCGAGGCCCACGTCGAGGTCAAGGGCGATGGCGAGGCCCATGCCGAGGGCGAGGGCGAGGCCGAGACCGAGGGGCAGGCTGCGGGTAGGGGCAGGGGCAGGGGCAGGGACAGGGGGCAGGACAGGGGCATAGTGCAGCTCCCATTTGAGACAGATCCTCCGTGTCACCCGGAGGGGGATCTGAGGTTGGAGATTTCGGCCTGTACTCGGACCAGACGGTAAGTAAAATTGTTGCATTTAATTTATTTAAATTTATTATAAACTTGTTCAATAAATTTTAATTTCTATTTTATAGGTATTATCCCTCCTCAGTACACCGGTCGCTGGGTACATTCCTGCGACAGAACTACCGGGGCCCTGGATCAACTGGAGGGATGTCCCGGCCGACAGGAAGGTCTTCTGATTTGAGCACTTTTCGGTACGTAAAAATTTATTTCCTTTTAACATTTAGTATGTTATGTTATAACTTATGTACTTCTATGATTTTTTCAGCGGACTAACTTCTTCCCTCCCCACCGTGCCGTTGCTCTCGAGGCTATATTTTCTAGCGTTGCCAGCAAGCTCATTAGGGACGCGATCATCGACCAAAAGGATCGCGACCGTCGGGGAGAGCCTATTCAGGGTTGGATCTCTGCCGTCGACTGGGCGGTAATGAAGAGGAGATTCGAGGAGGAAGCCTACAAGGAGAAGTTCACGAAGTCTAAAAGAGCGCGACAGACGGGATCGCAGTGGTGTGGTGGATCAAGGTCCATCATGGATTTCTTTACCCATATGGTACGTATCTCGCCGTATACCCATAATTAATACTTTATAGTAATATATTTCTTTTAACTTAACTGACAAATTATATAATAATTTCGTAACAGGTTGAATCGGGAGAAGACCCGAATATGGTGACCTTGTTCCTCGCCACGCACAAGAAGGGGGAGCGGTTCGTAGACGACAAGGCCTGGGACACCTACGAAAGTTTTACTTAATGCTAGTTCATTAATATTAATTTTTAGTTACGTAGAAAATTTATATAGATGTTATTTCTAGGCCGAGTTTTAGAAGTTTTACTTAATGCTAGTGCATTAGTATTAATTTTTAGCGACCACGTGAGAATTCATATAGATGTTATTTCTAGACCGAGTTTTTGAGGCTTAGGAAAGCCGGGACGACACGGTCAGAGGGAGCTGGTGCTAGCACTTCCCAGAAGCCCCCGGCCGCCGCAGCTCAGTCAGATGACGAGCTGTGGATGAGGGCCGTTGGTGGCATGCATAGGGGTACGTACTATGGTATGGGCTCCTATGGTGACTTTATTACGTCACAGGCCTCTGCGACCGCCACTAGTGTGCCCGACCCCGCACAAACTGAGGAGTCGCTCTGCCACCAGCAGAATGATATCCTTGTGCAGATCGCAGCTCTGCGTGACGAGATGCTGTAGAGGATGGGGGCACCGCATACAGATGATTCTGCGCTTATCTCACACTTTGAGAGGCTGGAGGAGACTACGAAGGCGCTGCAACAGATGACCCGTGCTACGTAGGAGGCTACGCAGCGGTTGGTCGAGCAGATACAGCATTTCCAGGAGATGGCAGCGGAACGACCGTCTGCTGGTACGTCGGGAGCATCGTCTACATCCGGCGGTGCACGAGAGGATATGCTCGTCCACCTGTTGTCACCGGAGGAGTATCAGATGATCCTGACATTGCGACGACAGTCATCTGGTGGCGCTCCTCCTCCAGCACCGGGTCTAACTCCAGGCAATCAATAGTTTTGTTTTTGCATTTTTGGACTGTACTATATCTTTGACTTTGTATGTATTTAGGGATATTCAGTTTTTTCGTTGAGGATATTGAGTTTGTACGTATTTACGAATATTGATTTGGTTTGTTCAGGATATTATATATTGACATTGTTCGTTGCGGATAGTATTTCTTCTTTATATTTTTTGTATATTGTGGAATGTATTGTGCGTGCCGGTGTTGAGTGTTCCACCGAGGGGGTCGGCGAACCCAGGGATTGGATTCTGTATTTTGTATTCTGTATTTTGGCTCAGGCTCCAGCTCCATTTGCCTTCTGGAACCTATTTTTTTATATTTTTTAACTTAGCGACATTTTTAGCGACGTTCATATTCGTCGCTAAATTATAGCGACGTTAATAAATGTCGCTAAAAGAGTCGCTAAATGCTGACGTGGCAACACGTAGCACCAAATCTTATGTCAGCACGTCGTCGCCAAAACGGCGACCACACGATAACGTCGCCTTTTACGTCGCTAATTAGCGTCAATGTTAAAACGTCGCAAATAACGTCGCAAATTAGCGACGTTAATGATGTCGCCAAATAACGTCGCCCTAGTGACGTTTTGCGACGTTTTCTCGTTTAGCGACACGTTTTTTTCCGTCGTTCCCGAAACGTCGCCCTAAACGTCGCTAAATTGATTTAGCGATGTTTTTACCGAGGTTAGCGACGTTTTTAAACGTCGCTACTCTGATAAATTTTTGTAGTGAGCTTTTCTTCATATAAGGGGTTGTGTTGCACCTCAAATCCTAATGCCATCATGCACACATTTATAGCATTATGAGGAGTATTTTCTTCTATGGAGTCGCTAGCTTCACTTTCATACCTACGCTCATGAGTAGCTTCAAGAAGTTTCCTTATCTCATGTGATGTAGCGCAAGTAAAAATACGATTAAATTTATTTATGTCTAAAACACAAAATAAAGCATTCATTATCATAGCATCAAGGCTAGATGACTTCTTTTCTTCCTTCGTGTAACTATAATAAGGCTTGTTAATTATAGAGGAAGTGAGAATTGAGGTAATAATAGGCTTTTGTAGCCATAGATAACTATTTACCAGAGGTCAAAATCTAGAGACTTTAGGTAGAAGCTCATTCGTGTCTTCCAATATGTATAGTTTGTTCCATCAATAGTGGGGGTCTATTTGTGGATTGCCCTTCACCGGTAGATATATATATTTTATGGCTAACATGTGTACTCTAGAGTGTTATATAAGAATAACCTGTTCTGATACCAATTGTTGGAACGTTGAGCACCTCTAGAGGGGGTGAATAGAGTGTGTATGTGCAGCAAAATAAACACTCGCCAATTAAAATATAGCAGTAAATAAATTGATATGTAAGTAAGTAATATCAATTAAATGCGTAAAGGAGTTCAGAAAAGCTAACACAAATACCGAGATTTATACCGATTTTTTCTGAGAGGACTAGTCCATTCTCGAGAACTCTTGCTCGATGTTAACCTACTATTTGAAATAGCAGTTACAACATGTGCTTTTATCCGAAGGGCATGTTGACTTCTTACGCCTAATGCTTTGATCCTAATGGCACGATGACTTCACAATCACGAGCTTTGATACGAAGGAGTCGCGAATTCACAACCACAAGTATAAAGGCAACATATGGAAATCTAAGCTTTTACAACTCGATTAGACTTCTAAAATTATAACCTTGTTGGCACTAGAAGGCTAGGAGTTGATCTTCGAAATAGAGAAAGTTTATAAATTACTTAGATAGGAAAGTGAAGAATGACTGAATTGGTGAATAACAAAGGAAATTCAATGCCTATTTATAGGTTTACTAGGGACCGAGTTCGGACATAGTTCAATCCCCTAACGTTTATAAATTTGGACGTCAGAGCCTAGTCTTAAGGAAGAGGTGGCTTACCAGAATATCTAGTTTTCCTCTTACCGAGTTCGGACAGAGTTCGGACAGAACTCGGTCCGAGTTCGGTCACCTCATTTCCAAAATGGTTTGAGTTTAGGCCGGGTCATCACGCCCCAATTCCAAAATACATAGGAACCTAAGACATGAGCATGCCAACTGTTCGGATAGAATAAGTATCGTAATTTGATAGACTAAAACTAATCGTAGTACGTTGTAAACTTATATCTATAATAGAACAGTCACAGGTAACTAATATCTCCACAACAACATAATCACCGTAATCTCATCCATGGAATAACATAATCAAAACAGAGACAAAAATATATAAAAATATCTAAATGAAATAGAAATGAGTCTGAATATCCAATACAAAAGATCTATCCGGAATAGTTAAAAGTCTAGTAGAAATATATCCACGAAAATAAAACTACAATATTAGAAATAATAAAGTACTAGAATAAAATACTAGCCAGGACATAGGCTAACAAGATAAAATGTTCGTGACTATAAGCGATTTCCATGCCCCTGGGTCAGGAAAACTCCTCTAGCACAACCTCTAAGTCCTCAGCTAGATAACATGTCTCTATCCCTGATCTATATCTCAATGTAAGTCACTAACCAGACATCACTCTTACTCTATATGAATCATCATACGAACCTCTCGTACCGATGATCAGTCGATTGCGTAAGCTCATGCCCACACAATGAATCTCACTCATAGTGCCATGTATAATACATGACAAGGATAAAAGTTATTGGGAATAACTTCATAATTATCAGGATTGTCTCCTACTCACTTAGTCATACACACGCACATATACATCGATGACACCATTGATGGCACCCAAGTCATACTTGGAGACACACATTAAGAACAACACTGACAACACAAGCACAATATTATAAACTTAAACAATACAATAATGGCAAGGTATCTTTCCTGGAATAGCAGAAACAATATAAAGCAACGACCCAGCTTCCACTTTTACAGTCAAATGGTCACAAACTCCTAGAAATATAAATAAAATAAAATAAATATCAACTCGATGACATACCATATCTATACATACTATATATAGCCAAACTAGTCATAAACTATCCAACTAAATCTTAACCATATATGTAATCAAATCTTCTATACATGGCACTATATTACTATATAATTTTTTTTATATCATGAAATATATCACTATATTTCTAAAAAATTAAATAAATAATTTTTGGACATATTATTTATAAATAAATAAATAAATAAATAAATAAATAAATATATATATATATATATATATATATATATATATATATATATATATATATATATATTATAATAAAAACAACCATTAAATTAACATACTCCACTAGTACACAATTATTTTACAAGTTGAACCAATTGGAATCGAACGTCACAAAAAAAATATAGAAATTTAATCTTCTAGAAGTAATCAGAATTAAATAGGAAATATGTTTTTCACCACAAATTACTTGACAATAATCATGCAAAACTTTTACGAAAGTTAAGGATCAACTAATCATGTTTCGGTGAACTTTTCGGGGTTCGATAAATAGCATCATGGAAACGATAGCACAAACATGAAATATTTGCAAATATGAATAAAGGATGTTACTAGATGATAAATAAGAATGTTAAAGTCTTACTAGGATCATTTCCTTTATTTTCATCCCTCTTTTGTCTAGCTACAACAGAAAAGAATTAACAACCACCACTCATTTCTCTCCCTCACTTTACAAGCAACCAATCTGGCACCCCCTAGCAGGGCTCTAAGATGTAGCACCATCATTCTAGTGTGGTTTCTCTCCTAGGAGAAAGGTTAAGACTCTCCCCTAACACCCTATTATATCCTTTTTTTAATTATAGGTCATAATTCATCCATTTCTATATAGTTTTTCCCCTCACAAACTCAAGTTCTTGGCTTTTCGAAAGTCTGAATTCTGTTTTGTTGGTAACTTGTGAGACCTATTCCTTCCAAAATTTAAAGTAAGAACCCCCAAAATCCTTCACTTAACCAATCTACTATAAATTTCCCTCAGTTCCATGTTTGTATCTCAGTGTGGTTGCAACGTTTTTGTACCTCGAAGGCCGTCAAACTTCGATGCGATATTGCTGTAATCAACATGCCCCTCGGTTGAAAGGCAACCCCAAAAGAGGTATTTCTCTTTGTTCCCTAGCAATTATATGTTGGCCCATTGCCTAAATAATCATACCTGATTTTGATAATCAATGACGACTTAAGTCGATACGCAAAATATACGAACTGCTACTAACATTTCAGGTTAGTAAAATCAATATCAAAGGACGTACTGCATCTACAACTAGCATTCAAGTAATCATCCAAAAGCTAATTGTTATGGAATCCAGATCGAGTTATTTTTACATTTCTTCTGTATTTTTATTTCTATTTTTATTGAGTCTAGGATATAAAATGTAAAATCGATCGGATATTACTGGCTTAGGTTAACTCCAGTCCACCCTTCCAAAAGGCCTACCTATATATCAAAGCTCTACATATCCAAAAAGCCCAAAATACCTATGCAATTTGGCCATTTAAATTGAGTTCTGAAGTGACAGAACTCTGACCGAGTTCGGTCAACTCAAGTTTGAATTTTAATTGCCTCCAAATCTGTATACAATGTTCGTTTGCGAGATCTTAGCATCTGAAGTCTGCCCGAGTTCGGTCAAAAAAAACACGTATAAATAAAGAAGGATTTTTCGATTCTAATCACTCATTCACTCTTCTCTCTATCTATCCTTCAAAGTGTTTTTTCAGTGATCTAAAGCTTTCACATTCTACCTATACATCTCTTAGCCAAAGCCAGTAACATCGTGTTCGATTTAGAGTCTTTGGTCTGCAGAGTTGTAAAGATGTTACAAGTTCAGAAAATATCTCAGTTTTTGGAGTTGGTCGTGCACTCGTCACCAAGCACGGTGTTGTGAAGTCGGTCGTGCACTTGTCACCAAGCACGGCGTTATAAAGAGACGGCAAGCTCTCTAGCTTGTAAATAGTGGATTAACAGCGGGCAAGAGTACTCGTGACTGGATTAGTCCTCTCAGAGAGAAACCGGTATATATCGTGGTGTTCACTGAGTTTGATCTTCTATCTCTTACTGCATTTATATTATTGTCTCTTTATTCCTGCCATAGATTATAACTGTTAATTCTTTTAAAAATTGGTTATTATTTTCACTGCACTCACACACACTATTCACTCCCCCCTCTAGAGGTGCTCCACGGTCCTACAATTGGTATCAGAGCAGGTTATATTCTAACATAATAACCTAGAGTATATATGGCAGCCGTGAAATCAATATTCAATGGTGAATGGCAATCCACAAATAGACTCCCACTATTTGATGGAACAAACTACACGTATTGGAAAACACGAATGACTTTCTTTCTAAAGTTTTTTGACTTTGATCTTTGGTCTATAATTGTTGACGGTTATAAGAAACTGACACCTATAGTGATTGAGGGCGTACTTGTAGACAAGCCATATGACAAATACACAGACGAAGAAAAGTCAAAGGCTACTCTAGATGCTCGTGCCATCAATACACTATTCTGTACAATTGACAAAATGGAGTTCAATCGAGTTTCTACCTGTACTACGTCTCATGATATTTGGAGACTTCTTGAGGTAACCCATGAGGGGACTTCCCAAGTAAAAGAAACCAAAATCAGCAAACTAACACAAGAATATAAATCTTTTAAGATGAAACCCGGTGAGTCAATTACACAGATGTTTACTCCTTTCATAGATATTACTAATCCTTTGCAATCTCTTGGTATGGATTATAGTAATCATGAAAAGATCAGGAAAGTGCTACAGATTCTAACCAAGAATTGGAACCCAAAGACTACTGCCATCATTGAAGTAAACGATCTCACCACCATGACTCTGGAGACACTCGTGGGCAAGCTGATGACCCACGAGCTGGACCTACAAGAATTTGAAGAAGTGACCCCTAAAAAAAATTGATCGCCTTCAAAGCGCAAGCCAAAAGAGTTGCATGTAAATATTCTGACAAAGAATCATCTAGTAGTGATGAGCAAGCCCTGATAGTAAAGAACTTTAGGAAATTCTTAAAGTTTGAAAGATAAAACCGAAGGAAGAAAGACGTCCACGAAAGCAATGAAGAAGAAACAATATGCTTTGATGCAAGAAGTCAGGGCACATAAAGAAGGACTGTCCAATGTTAAAGAAAAGCAGTCCATATGATAGATCAAGATCAAGCAGGAAGGCTACAACTAGTCGAAAGTATACAAATACAAGCATCTGGCACGAAAGTGATGCCAGTGAATCAGAGGAAGAGGACAGACCCTGCAACACTGCTAATGTCTGTGTTATGGCATCCGACAAGGTATCTTTTAACCCTCTGTACGATGATTTTACTTTCGATAAGCTAGAAAATACGTTTAGCGAACTACTTGAATAACACAAAAATGTGTTAGACAAGTATAAGCAATCTCGCAAAGAGGTTAAGGCATGCACAACCGAAGTAACAAGATTGTCTAATCTTCTCGAAGATATTAGAGAGACATCTACTATCGGTAACACGGATGAGATAGCCAAGCTTAAGGTATGTTACAACCCGCACCCAGTGTAGGGGCACGAAAAGTGGGTACGCCCAGCCTATGCCACAGTGTCGACGGTAGAACGTTGTTCTAGGTCACTATCACAAACTAAATACAATATGATATACTCTCGGAACGGAGGATAAATCACATAAGGTACAACTCAATCACAAATCTAGAGATAGAAATAGCACGATATGATATTTAGGAAATCACTAAAGAGAAATAAAATCAGAAGAAAATAAGTCTATGTGTCTAAACGACACAACACCTCAAACATCCAAATTATACAAACTCAAAAGTCAATACATATATAAAGAACTAAGATAAAACCTAGCTAATCTAGTCTAAGCAGTAGGGATGACGTCCTCAACTAGATCTGGATCCTCTTGTGGGTCCAACTCACTTGTGTCGTCTAGATGGGCTCCATAATAGGTTGGACAGAAGTCCTCAGTAACATCTGTAATATTTTCAACAAGTTCGATCAGGACAGGAGTGAGCACAATACATCTCATACAATTCATATCATGACAAAAAATATAAAGTATGCAAAAGAGTAAGATACATGAACTGTAAGAAAATGTACATAAAAATGAGAGATATTTGTAAACTGAAAATATATACATGATAAGTAAGAACTGTAAGTGACTAGTGATTTAGAGAACAATATGGTTATGTAAACAGGTTAGGTTATACAATAAAATGGGACTCCATTATACGTGAGGGCACAATGGACATATACAATATTTTATACAATAGGGGATTTGATCACATAACCATTTTCTACTCGACCTCCCCAATCAATATACATGGATCCAATCAAGTTACGTTACATATACAATAGTTTTTCTACGAAACTCATGTGATCATGAGAGTACAAGATGCATAATGAGTATACATGAATAGGAGTATACAATAAATATAATATGTTCGTGAAACGCACATCACAATATGTATTTGATGAACACAAGGGGATAACATCGTAAGAGAAGATCCATATAGTACCAATCCGTGATAACAATCATGACATCATCAAGTAAAGTGATCTAGAGCAAGAATATAAGTTCTGACAAGTATGAAACGATCATAGAATATACTCGCCTGCGATCTGAATGTCTGTGAGAATATAAAGTCCGAAACGAGGTATCTGAGTCCTATTTAGAGAAACACAAGTCATGATGTATCCAAGGAGTCATAAATGAAGTATACTATGCAGTCTACATGATTCTAGGTCAAAAGTCTACTTTAGTCAACTATGGTCAACATCAAGTCAAACTATGTTCAACCAGTCTAGGTTAGTCAACTACAAGCCTAACCCAAAATCCTATACAATATACCATATAATACACAAGACACAATATTACATAGCCTATAGGTAAACTATATACAATACTATACCAACCTATATACAATATCATATACATTATATACATTTATCAAGCTAATATCATACCAAGTCATATCATATATATTATATATACCATCATAATACATATATAGATACATATCTTATATGAAAACATGTATACATATATAATCCTATATAGATATGTAACACCCCTAAATTTTTAAATTATTTATTTGATTTAAAATGGGATTTTATGGATTTTATGAATATTTAGTTAGTATTATAGATGACCTTAGCCATGGTTAACTTTTGGAGTACAAGATGACAAGGAATTGTGGCACGAAAAGTATAGTTGAGTGCTTTGACTAGTGTTTTAGCCACGGTAGGAAAGGCCGAGCCATAAGTGTGTTCTAATTAGGAAAACCAGGACAAGTTGCGACTTAACCCCCACCGATGATTGATTTATTTATTTCTTATATTTTGGACTTTTAAGGGACCAGGTTGAACCAATTTGCCCGAACTTGACCCGAACCCAGCATAAGCCCATGTAGGCATTTAGTGTACACCATGTAGACATATTTTATGTGTGTACAAATATTTCTTATTTTTAGGAATTGATGACTAATTTCTAAATATTTATTATATGTAAATTATGGGTATTATTATTATTAAATTGCCTTTTAGAATATTGTACGATTTTCTGGAGCCAAATTAGGAGTGCGTAGGTTATGTTCACCAAACACTACCATTGGTTTATTTTTAAGTATTATTATTATTATTATTATTATTATTATTATTATTATTGTGTTGTTGTTAATATTAAATAAAAAACATTATTATTATTGGTTGTATTTTCCTTGTTAAAGGAATATATCTATATATGTAAATATTTTCATAAACAGGCCTACACTAGGAATAGATAATTTTAAGATTTTTTAAATTAATTTATGGAGTATTATATATATTAAGATATATGTGTATATCTAGTTAATATATATAAATATATTTATATGGGATTATAAAAGGAAAAGAAAAAAAAAGAAAAAAAAGGAAATTCGTGTGCACTGTTCACTCTTCCTTCCCCGAGCCCCTGTTCAAAACCAAGGATTAGCATTTAATTTTTTTTGATATTTTCTTTAGTCAATGTCGATCAAATCTTGGCCGAATCGATTCAAATCTTTTCTAATCTAATCCTTATCGAATTCTCCTCGAACTAAACCCAATTTTCGAATCCAAAACTTATCAAAACCTATCTAATTTTGGTTTTAGAATCAGGTGTATATAAACCTACATCCGTGAACATATAAACAAACCGATCCCACTTCTTCGAAGAAGAAACCTTCGATTATCGACGCAGAGGCCTCCCCGACAACCTCACACCCCGGCGACCCTACCTGGCCGCCTGCACCGCCGTACGGAGCCGCACGGCCAGCCGCCCGTGCGCTAAAACAGAGCAGCCGCTGGTAAAAGCACAACAGCGCCTGCCAACAACCCCTGTTCCAGGTATAATTACTTCCCCTTCGTTGATTCGTTTCTCGAACCGATTGTTAGTACGCATACACCACATGACCCCTATTAACCCTGTTAAATATTTTTTTCTAACTAGTTTAAGTCGGGTGTAAATCAAATCGAAAGTTCGGAAAAAACTACTGTCATAATGACAGATTCTTGAACCCAAACACCTATGTTTCCCGCCACTTTATGACCAACACGTTGCGAGTTTTAAGAAACTACCTGAATAAACTTGAATACAACATATTGGGCTTCCTAACCTATTTTGTATTTTTATTTTTCATTAACTTTGTGAAGAGAAAACAGTTTTCAAAATCAAGAATTTATCTATGTAAAAACAGTTTAGAAACTTTAAAATTCTTCCGATCAAACGTGTGTCCCGTCAATCCGGATGACTTGGTCGTGAACCGAAAGCATCGAAAGGTGCGTATCGACTTCGTGGATGTGTAAACTTTGACGGAATTCAAATTGGTCGCGTGTGCGCGACGAATTTGATGCGCATTCGTCAAAAATTACCGTATCGGCCTTTTTTGAAATTTTTCAATTACTTTGTGTACGTTCGTCAAATCGAGATGAAACTTATGCCAACAGGACCGTATCATTTTTCTGGTCCTGTATGCTAAGTTTGGTCCGAGTCCGTGACAGTTGACCAGATCGCCCTTTTTCGGGCCCTACGATACGACTCAACGGACGAATTTGTGCACGGCTCATCGGAATCCAAAATTGGACATACCGTTGGGTTCATATCATCAAAACAAATTCGTAGACATATAGTTTGATGAATTTAGAGACCATTGACTCTGGCACGCTTTTCGGTACAAAACGGGTCCAACGGCGGACACCGTTTTGACCCAAAATTATCGTTTTGCTCCTGTATCCAGAATTGAACTTATGGGTAGCCTATCGTAGCTATTTTGCTTATTTTGGGAATGTTGGCAATGTCTATTTCAGCATCCGAGGACAGTTGCAGGAGTTCAGCTTTCGCGGACATTTAATCTGACATGTTATTTAGACGTGGTTGAGTCTACACCAGGCAAGTATACCTTGCCGAATCGTACAATTTATTTTCATGCATTTCTATACTGTTATTTATTTTCAGTCATATTTTATTATCTGTTATTCGTGTTCACATTATAGTCACTTTCTTATTTTACATGCACGTTTCTTATTTGGTCATCTTATGCCATTGTTGTTCCATGTGAGTCTTCTGACGATATTGACTAGTCTTCTACCTTCGCCCTTGAGCTTGATTTGACTTGACCTGTAGTTGCAATTGATTGCTAGACATTGGCCCTGTTATCTCTAGGACTGGGAGCGTCCGATGGCGTTACGGTATTAGAGACTTCTTATCGACCTGTTATCCCGTCTCTAGGACCGAGAGTGTCCCATGGCTTTTCGGTAGTAGAGACTCACCTTTTGTCTCGAGGTCGGGAGAGTCCCATGGCATTACGATATTGAGACGTCCTTATTGATCATTGTTTATTTCACTTTCTTTCTGCATGTTATTCACTGTACAGTAGGCTTGTATGTTATGTATTGTGCTAGTCCTTTGAAGACCTGGTGATCTCTCCAGGCTTAGTTAGAGATGAGGATTACCTGAAGGTATACAGTTCTGGAGTCGAGACTGGTGACGCACCTTCGCAGGAGGACGAGATAGTGGCTGAAGACTTTACTTGAGACATGTCTCTTTATTCATAGACTTGCTATTTCATTTTCTTTCGTTTCAGTGGACGTGTAGTAGATTATTTATTTCTTTATACCGTGGTTTCGGGATGTCTTACCCGCACAGTTATTATTTCTATTTCATGTTGGACAAATCTTTCTCATTAGTATTATTTTATTGGACTTGATATATCGTGTCATATTTTCTGTGTGGATGAGATTAGCTGTGACCTGTGACTTATATTGTATTGCTGGGTTGTTATCATGATTTACAGCTTATGCATTTCGCTAATGGGCTTACTTTGAGATTTGGCCCATTTGTGAAGTGTTGCTGGCATGTATCGTATCCTGGTCCTATACGTATTTTGGTACTGGGGCGTTACATATTTTTGTGGTGGCCCATGCAGGTCTACGTTAATCACTTCAGTTATGTTACTGTACCAACGTGAGCCTGCGAATAGGATAGAAAGACCCTTAGGATCTCATCTACATCTTTATATTATTTCACGTCCTTGAACTCTATATTTCGACTTCGAACTTATTTCCTTGACATGCATCCTGTTTGATATCATTTTTCCTTTAGCTTATAAGTTTCGTTTGAGTGCAGTGAAATGGACCCGCAAGCCAGTGACGGGAACCCCGCCGTCACCCCGCAGGGCGCTATAGTGAATCATGTCGACACGACCCCGCCACTAGTTGGAGGTTTTTCTATCCAACCAGACGATCCAGCGACTTCGCACCCACAGAGGGTCAGGAGAGATGACATCCCATCCATGCCAACACCGCCACCGATGCCACCGACGATGTTTCCCCAGCTTGGACAGACGATGGATCCCCAACAGCTTTTCCAGACCATCAACGTGAGATGCAAGCGCAACAACAAGTTCAGATGGAGGCCCAACAGAGATAGATGGAGCACATCGAGGATCGCATCGTGTCAGCACTAGAGAGAGCCACTCCACCAGTTCCCCAGACGACGACGAGAACCATCGCAAACTTTCGCCAGTTGAAGCTAGACAAGTTCTCGGGCAAGAAGGAGCCCATCGAAGTTTATGAATGCTCACCAACATTGAGTAGCAATTGGAGGCAACCGGGTTACCAAGAGATCGATGGATGATTGCCGTCAGGATGCAGCTGACCAGCAATGCGCACCATTGATGGCTTATGGAGGAGAAAAGACTTGGGCAGGATAAGGTCACTTGGGAGGAGTTCTTCAAACTCTTCCAAGGATGTTTATCCCTGCCACTTTTAAGGCAGAGCTTCGAAGAAAATTCTTGCACCTCGAGCAAGGCAGCAGGACCGTGGAAGAATACAATGCCGAGTTTCTACGACTGAGCCGCTTCGCACCTACTTTGATCCAGACTAAAGAAGAGAAGGCCGAGAAATTCTATGAAGGACTGAGCTACAGACTGCAGGAGCTTATTGGGGCTGTAGCACCTACCACTTACTCCAAAGTTCTTACTGCAGCACGACGTTTAGAGTAAGTCCATCAAAAGGGAACGAGCGATAAGCGACCACATCCAACAACACCATCAACAAATGCATCATCAGGAGGACCTGAAAGACGCGTCGTCGTACACCAGCAACCAAGAGCAGCCCCATATCCAAATCTAGAACTGCCAACTTGTTAGTTTTGCGGAAGAAGAGGTCATTTTCAGAGAGACTGTCGCCGAAGACTAAACCAATGCTTGAATTATGGATCCGCCTAGCATTTTGCACGGGACTGTTCGAATCCACAACCCGGGATGCAACCACCGCAACGACCAACTCAACTCGTAGCACAAGAAGGATATCCACGAGGACCACTTCCCAACCAGGCAACGCAGTTCGAGCGGGCGAGACAACAGGCAAAAGCACCACGACCCGGACAGGCCTTTTCCATGAGAGTTGAAGCCGGAGCAGCAATCCAAGGAGCAAATAAAGGTAATAACTTGATTTTATGATAGTGATAGTAAGCGGAATAGTAGTTTGTGCTTGCTTGTTAAATGTTTGATTAGGAAAACTATAGAGACCCCTTAGAACCATTATCATATTTTTCCTTCCTATAGTGGGTTATTTTAATTTCGAGGACGAAATTCTTTTAAGGGGGGTAGGATGTAACACCCCGAAATTTTTAATTTTTTTTATTATTTATTTGATTTAAAATGGGATTTTATGAATATTTTTAATATTTAGTTGTTATTATAGATGACCTTAGCCATGGTTAACTTTTGGAGTATAAGATGACTAGGAATTGTGGCACGGAAAGTATAGTTGAGTGCTTTGACTAGTGTTTTAGCCACGGTAGGGAAGGCCGAGCCATAAGTGTGTTCTACCTAGGAAAACCAGGTCAAGTTGCGACTTAACCCCCACCGATGATTGATTTATTTATTTCTTAGATTTTTTACTTTTAAGGGACCCGATTGAACCAATTTAGCCCGGACTTGACCTGAACCCAACATAAGCCCATGTATGAATTTAGTGTACGCCATGTAGACATATTTTATGTGTACAAATATTTCTTATCTTTAGGAATTGACGACTAATTTCTAAATATTTATTATATGTAAATTATGGGTATTATTATTATTATTAAATAGCCTTTTAGAATATTGTACGATTTTCTGGAGCAAAATGAGGAGTGCGTAGATTATGTTCACCAAACACTACCATTGGTCTATTTTTAAGTATTATTAAGATTATTATTATTATTATTTTGTTGTTGTTGATATTAAATAAAAATTATTATTATTATTGGTTGTATTTTCCTTGTTAAAGGAATATATCTATATATGTAAATATTTCCATAAACAGGCCTACACTAGGAATAGATAATATTAAGATTTTTTTTAATTGATTTATGGAGTATTATATATATTAAGATATATGTGTATATCTAGTTAATATATATAAATATATTTATATGGGATTATGAAAGGAAAAGAAAAAAAAGGAAATTCGTGAACAGTGCATTGTACTGTTCACTCTCCCCTCCCCGAGCCCCGGTTCAAAACCGAGGATTAGCGTTTAATTTTTTTTAATATTTTCATTGATCAATCTCGATCAAAACTTGGCTGAATCGATTCAAATCTTTTTTAATCTAATCTTTATCAAATTCTTCTCGAATTAAACCCAATTTTCGAATCCAAAACTTATCAAAATCCATCTAATTTTGGTTTTAAAACCAGGTGTGTATAAACCTACATCCGTGAACATATAAACAAACCGATCCCAGTTCTTCGAAGAAGAAACCTTCGATTATCGACACTGAGGCCTCCCCGACAACTCCACATCCCGGTGACCCAACTTGGCCGCCTGCACCGTTGTAAGCCGCCGTACGGCCAGCCGCCCGCGTGCAAAAACAGAGCAGCCGCTGGTAAAAGCATAGCAGTGCGTGCCAACAACCCCTGTTCCAGGTATAATTACTTTCCTTTCGTTGATTCGTTTCTCGAACCGATTGTTCATACGCATACACCACATAACCCCCTATTAACCCTGTCAAATAGTTTTTTTCTAATTGGTTTATGTTGGGTGTAAATCAAATCGAAAGTTCGGGTAAAACTACTATCGTAATGATAGATTCTTGAACCCAAAAACCTATGTTTCCCGCCACTTTATGACCAACACGTTGCGAGTTTTAAGAAACTACCAAATCAAACTTGAAGACAACATATATGGCTTCCTAACCTATTTTGTATTTTTAATTTTCATTAATTATGTGAAGAGAAAACAGTTTTCAAAATCAAGAATTTATCTATGTAAAAACAGTTTAGAAACTTTAAAATTCTTCCGATCCAACATGCGTCCCGTCAATCCGGGCGACGTGGTCACGAACCGAAAGCAACGAAAGGTGTGTATCGACTTCGTGGACGTGTGGGCTTTGACAAAATTCAAATTGGTTGCGTGTGCGCGACGAATTTGATGCGTATCCGTCGAAAATCACCGTATCGACCTTTTTCGAAATTTCCCAATTACTTTGTGTACGTTCGTCAAATCGAGACGAAACTTGTGTCAACAGGACCGTATCGTATTTTTGGTCCTCTATGCTAAGCTTGGTTCGATTTCGAAACAGTTGACCGGATCGCCGTTTTGCGGTCCCCATGATCCGACTCAACGGGCGAATTTGTGCACGGCTCATCAGAATCTAAAATTGGACATACCGTTGGGTTCATATCATCAAAATGAATCTATAGACATATAGTTTGATGACTTTAGAGACCATTGACTCTGACACACTTTTCGGTGCAAAGCAGGTCCAACGGTGGATACCGTTTTGACCTAAAATTACCGTTTTGCTCCTGTGTCCAAAATTGGACTTATGGATAGCCTATCCTAGCTATTTTGCTTATTCCAGGATTGTTGGCAATGTATGTTTCAGCATTCGAGGATAGTGGCTGGAGTTCAGCTTTCGCGCACATTTGATCTGATAGGTTATTTAGACGTGGTTGAGTCTACACCAGGCAAGTATACCTTACCGAATCGTACAGTCTATTTTCATGCATTTCTATACTGTTATTTCTTTCCAGTTATATTTTATTATCTGTTATTCGTGTTCATATTACAGTCGCTTTTTTATTTTATGTACACGTTTCTTATTTGGTCATCTTATGCCATTGTTGTTCCATGTGAGTCTTCTGACGATATTGACTAGTCTTCTACCTTCGCCCTTGAGCTTGATTTGACTTGACCTGTAGTTGCGATTTATTGCTAGACATTGGCCCTATTATCTCTAGGACTGGGGCGTCCAATGGCGTTACGGTATTAGAGACTTCTTATCGACCTGTTATCCCGTCTCTATGACCGGGAGTGTCCTATGGCATTACGGTAGCAGAGACTCACCTTTTGTCTCGAGGTCGGGAGTGTCCCATGGCATTACGATATTGAGACTTCCTTATTGATCATTATTTATTTTACTTTCTTTCTGCATGTTATTCACTGTACAATAGGCTTGTTTATTATGTATCTTGCTAGTCCTCTGAGGACCTGGTGATCTCTCCAGGCTTAGTTAGAGACGAGGACTACCCGGAGGTATACGGTTCTGGAGTCGAGACTGGTGACACACCTTCGTAGGAGGACGAGATAGTGGCTGAAGACTTCTCTTGAGACATGTCTCTTTATTCATAGACTTGCTATTTCATTTTCTTTCGTTTCAGTGGACGTGTAGTGGATTATTTTTTCTTTATACTGTGGTTTCGGGATGTCTTACCCGTACAGTTATTATTTCTATTTTATGTTGGACAGATCTTTCTCATTAGTATTATTTTATTGGACTTAATATATCGTGTTATATTTTCTGTATGGATGAGATTAGCTGTGACCTGTGACTTGTATTGTATTGCTGGATTGTTATCATGATTTACAGCTTAAGCATTTCGCTAGTGGGCTTACTTTGAGATTTGGCCCATTGGTGAAGTATTGCTGGCATGTATCGTATCCTGGTCCTATACGTATTTTGGGACTGGAGCATTACAAGATAGGAAAGAGGGGGAGTCAAATAGCATGTGTGTGTGTGTGG
This sequence comes from Iris pallida, assembly GCA_029216955.1. Classification (NCBI taxonomy): domain Eukaryota; kingdom Viridiplantae; phylum Streptophyta; class Magnoliopsida; order Asparagales; family Iridaceae; genus Iris; species Iris pallida. Next base: position 13,095,398 of record JANAVB010009399.1, read on the forward strand.
AGTGAAGAGGTGTGTGTGTGTCTCAGTTTATATATCAAGCAATCATTCAAACCAAATCAATTCACAGTGAACATTCAGTTTTCTCATATCAAATTCAATTCCCTGTTTTTCCCACATTACCTACAAAATTCAGTGAACAAATTAAGTATCAAAACCTAACCTACATTCCAATTATCAATCTCAGTCAACTCTCAAAGCCCATTCTCAGGTTTCCATTCATGAACCAAATTCCAGTTTTCATATCCACACCACAAACTCAGCTTTTTACATATATAAAACCCAATTTCTAGTTTACTGTACAGTCAACAATATATGATACAACTTCAGGTATCTCATTCAATCTCAGGTTTCAACTTAGCTTCACAGTTTTACATTTTTACATTGTAACAGTAACTTAGATTTCGAAAAATCAGTAAACATAATGCTCGAACCCTGAGCAAAACCAAAATCAATGTCAGTTATGAATATAGATTCGAATATCAGTTTCAAATGTATCAAACAACCCAACAATCTATATTACATTGAGCAGTTAAATACCAAATCAAAACCACAATCCTATTTTCTCAGTTTTGAACATTAGATAGGAATGATACTAACCTATCTACATAGCAGTGCAGTCATCAAACATCAAAAAACTCATAATCAAATTCCAGTTAAACATTATCTCAGTTAAATGCATTTAACTTTCAATTATTAACATTTAACCTCATTTTCAATCGAGTATCAGTAAGCAACAGTGAACATTCATTTTTTTTGTAATTCGAAACCCAAATCGAAAATCAAATATCAAATAAAAGCCCAAATTAGTGTGTGCAGAGGTTGGTAACATATAGGAGTACATATGGGTCTGTCCACATGTCAGGGGGTTGATTTTGTGTCCATAAAACTGGACACGACGTGTCAAATACCAAAATTTACATAATATCAGTAAACTGCATACATAGGGCTCGTGCGGCGTGTTCGAGTCGAACTGGACACGACACAGGCCACAAGATACCATGTGTTCGTGTCCACGTATAGAGTAGAGGTGTAGGGCTTCATGTTCGACACACTGCTTTGTGTCCACGTCGTGTCCACGAAGGACACGAAGTGAGTCTCAATCGAAGAAATTCGACTGTACAGTGCCTGTGTGAAACCAGTACGACCTAGATTTCATGTCCGACACGAAATGAGGTGTCATAAAACTCGAGGGAGGGGTCTGACAGTGATGTCCCCCACCTCTGTGCCAAGTGGCACGTATCCCCGTGGCGTGTGCAATGAAAAAATAGGCTCGGGTAGCAGGGCATGGGTACGGGGCTCGTGCTGTGTGTCCAGTTCAAGTTTGGACACGAAGATGACACAAAATCGTGTTCAGTCTTCACAAATATTAATCCACACATATAGATCTATAAATTTATGTAATTAGTTTTGCAATTTTCTGAAATTCATTTCTATGTGACATTTCACCAAACACTTTCAATAGCACACCGATACGTGTCCGACACGCATACCTAATGGACTCCAAATCTTACCAAACTTGATCTACAGGTCCTTGGTACCTAGATGTATGCATCAACGAAGAGAAAACAGAAATTTGAATGAGTTTAGAGGGTTTTACCTATTGAGAGTGAATCTCAATGAAAAGGCCTAAGGAAGAGGGTTCTTCTCCAACTTGCAATGGTCCCAAGCCTTTAAATCCTTGCTAGCTAGTTCCCAACAGCCTCTACTACTGTAGGGGAGTCCAATGCAATTGGTTTGGTCCAATTTGGAGGAGAAATGAGAAATTTGTGATAATTTGGAGAAGAACAATATTAGGGTTTGTGTAGGAATGAAAAAGAGGCAAGAACTTGAGAAGAGATGTTTAAATAGAGGAAGGGACTCTTGATGGAAGCCTAGGGATTGATGTTAGGGTTAGGGTTGGTTCAATTGAAGTTTAAGGCCTTCTAACAAGTTCAATTCAAGCCTCAATCAAAGGCCAATTGAAATTAGGGTTTCCTTCTACAAATATTTAACTAAAATATCTCACTGAAATAATATCTAGATATTCCTAACCTTGTCATGTAATGGAAACTTCTAATCTAATATCTAGGCTCATGGTTAACAATCTAGATTAGGACAATACTAGGTTTAGGCTTAACTAAAAGATTAGCACAATATTTAATTAATAAAAATTTAATTTCACAAAATTGTCAAAATGACCAAAATACCCTTAGGCTAAAAAGTGGTAATTTGCAATTCTAATCACATGACTAGGCTCCCATGGTCATAGTTAGTCTCTAGACTTAGCAATTTTATGGTTACACTAGTTAAACATCAAAATCACAATTCAACATTTTAAATAGTATTAAATTAATTAAAATTCATCAAAAATCATTAACATGATTTAAATCCTAATATTTAATAATCAAAATTATAAAAGTTCAAAATTATCCCCATTTTAGAAAAGTGGGTGTTACAAGGTAGACAATCATGAGGTTGTCCTCACCATTGAAAAGAAAGAAAGAGACTATGTCAAGATACAAGAGCTTTATGACATAGAGAAGAAGAGGCACTTAGTCACAGAGCAAAGGTTCACTGATATGACTACTAAATACGAGGAGTCTTGTGCGGTCTCTTAAAAGTTAGAGATCAAGTTAGGCAAGCAAGCCATTCTTGTGACACAGCCTAAGGTTAGTCCCTAATGCTAAGCATACAACTAAGAGGACTAAACCACAGAAAGCACGTAAACAACACGTTATTCACAATCATGCTTTCACTTATAGGTTTTCAAAGAAGACACAACTACATATTGTAGAAGCATGGAATTTCAAGCGCATCTATAGGACATAATTCCTATACGCTCAAACCAACCATGCGACCAACTCAAATGCGCCAGGAAGCTCAAACAAATACTTGGCACGGCAGAGGAAAGTACATGTTTTAAGACATTGAAAAGAAGGCTTTTATTTCATATGAAAGTTTATTACATGTCTAAAGAAAGGCTTTACAAAGGAGAACTTCTACAAAAAAGAAGATCCTAAAGCTACAGCCAGGCGCAGCAACTGCCATGCGTTGTCCAGGCGCATCATTCCAGCATCTCAATGTATGCGTATCTCCGTGCATAGTTAGAGCGAATCACTCTCTCTCATCAGCACCAATCAACCCTTGTGTAGCAGGAGGAGGAGCTCTCCTTGCTCGACAAAGATCACGGCACGATGCCCCGATCTTCAGAAGCAACAGGCACACTCGGCAGCCTGTGACTCTGCCAGCATAATGAAAGATGGAGCACGGTCGCCCCGATCTTTGGATGCAATAGGCACCATCGGCCTGTGTCAGGACTCAACGATCCCGATATTTGGATGCAACAGACACTATCACAGAAGCTCAGAGCGACAGGAAGACTGAAGCAACGCATCTTCACCCTCCGAAAGAGCTCGAGTTCGGTAGTTCGCCAAAGCGGATCTCCGGCCAAGTTCATCTTTACATCAAAATAAAGAATGAAAGCAAATCTTTCCCTCATGTGGCTATTTATAAGCACGGACAGCCTACACCCGAGTGCCAAATGGCCAACATTCTAAATTCTATGCAATGAATTTGCATTAATAGCAAATGCATCCATCGCCTCGTATTCGGCTAAGTCAAGGCAACCATTAAACGCCTCGAAAAACCCAACATGTGGGCCAAAGGGGATACGACACATTGGTAGATACGCCGTCAATATCAAGCACTCCCTCATGGATGCGCCCAGCGGGCCATAACCATATGCCTAGATTGGCACTTACCAATGCAACCCTCTCCATCAAACATTTAATGCTAAATGACGAAGGCGGCAACACATTCCAAGAGCCATCCAATCAGCTGTGCAAAAAATGAAGCACTGCTGATGTCAGCACCTTGGGTCGGCAACAAGCCATGTGGCCGACCGATCATTCGTATGCGCCTCATGACCATGCACTTAAAAGACTTCATATGTACCTCGTGGCCATGCATCTAGAAGGCTGCGTGTGCCCCAGTGGTCATGTGCCCCCCGACTTACTTTTGATCCCAGGCAACAGAAGACTAGGCTATGCATGCGCCTGGACTTGCTCATGGCTCCTAAAGATCATGAGACCAAGTCGCCTCCTCTGTGCCTGATTCTAGGCGTACCCTGATGTGATGCTCTGCATGCGCCTCAAAAGCCATGCGCCCAGACTCATCAATGATGCCTAAAACTAATAGACTAAGTCGCCTCCATGCGCCCGATCCTAGGCGTACCCCGACAGATCACTTTTCTCCAAAACCGGGATCTTTGAGCCACAGGCATACGCCACGCGTCCCTTGACTCAGTTCTATTTAAAGAATGGGTGCTAACCACCCAAAATCTCAACAACAACCAAATCTTTGTGACTGCCACATGTCAGTTCCATTATAGCCCAGCATGCCAGTCCAGAAGATTTAGCTTCAATCCAGGGCGCATCAACCATGCGCCCCCGCCAGCATCAGCCATGTGGTGTTCCCACGTCCAGGCGCATCCGACATATGTGCGCATGAGTAGCCAACCTGCTATCTATAAATAGAAGGATCATTCCTTCACCCAACACACACAAGGACAGATATATACACATACAGAGACGAGAAGAGACACTTAACGTCCGCTTCTCCTCGCAACGCTCCGGCATCCAGAGCAACCCAGACCTTCAAAGAGTTTAAGATCGTCATCAGATCGTCAACAGAGTCAACGCATTACCACTCGCTCCACCGATACAGTTTTTAGATAAAAACAAAAGTGTACTCCTAGGACTACGTCTAAGTCCTACATTGTATGCTGTTATGTTTGTAATTGAAATACCAAAGTTTTAATCAATAAAACCTTGTCGCATTTTCGATGGCAAATAAGCTGGCGACTCTGCTGGGACCTGTCACCTCTGTTCTTTTGTTATACGTATTTTCAGTATACGTGTACGAAATTCCCACCCGTAATTAGAGTTGTCTAGCTTAATCTTGCATGACTTAGTTTATTTTGGTTTATTTTAACTTGGGTTCGGCTTGGGTTGGTTTGTTTTGGTTTAGGGTGGTTCATCATGAACCCAACCGCCTACCTACCACCATCTCCATTTAAAACCTAACTACTTTCTCTCTCTTTACTTATTCTTATTTTCTCCTCTTCTTCTCCATCAACCTCTCCTCTAACCTAAGTAAACCCATAGGCAAGTGCACCTTGCTTCCACATGAGAACCCACTTTTATGGTTCATTTATCTTCCTCTCGTGATTCTAAGATAGTTTAGAACTTGACATTTTGCATTTTGAAAGTTTTATTTTTGTAGATCTAGAAATTACTATTCTCAAATTTTAGTGGTTTTGATCTATCAAACTTCCTTATTTTTAAGTTTTGATCATTCTAGGTTGTTGAGATTTGTGTTATACCCCATTTTGATCTATGGAAGTCCCATTTTTGGTTTAGATTGAAGATTTTATGGAATTTGGAGTTCTGGAGGTTCTCTACGCCCATGTTTATTCGTGCCAGCGTAGTATCAAACTCTATGCCCAAGTTTATTCGTGCCAGCGTAGTATCAAACTCTATGCCCACGTTTATTCGTGTCAGCGTGAATCTGGATTACGCAAGTCAAGACTATTTTATGTGTAAAATAAAATCTACCATGCCTTGGCGTAAAACAAGTTTCACGCGTAACTTTACTTCCTTTACGTGTACTACCTTTACACGTACTACCTACATACGTACTGCCTTTATGCGTACTTTCTTCACGCGTACAACCTTTACGCGTACTGCCTTCTTGCGTACTACCTTTACGCGTACTTTCTTTACACGTATTGCCTTTACGCGTACTTCCTTCACACGTACTGCCTTTACGCGTACTTCCTTTACGCGTACTTCCCTTACGCGTATTCCTTTGGCATACTTTCCTTGGCAAGATTTAATCATGATATATTAATATTGTAATGATAATCTGTGCATGGCATGATTTTGTGACAACTCATGATAGTGGCCCGTCGTGGTGCACTCCTAACAAGTAACAAGTACAAGTAACATGACATGATGGTGACCCGCTGTGGTGCACTCCTGACAAGTAATCCAGACATGAACTCATGAACACCGTGGCGACGGTTATCTTGACCTGCTAAGTAATCTTGACATGATAAATAACCTAACATGACATGATAATCTTGAATGCTGTTGTGACGGCTATCTTGACTTGCTAAGTAACCCTTGTCTTGACACCATAGATGGTTGTGCTTGTATAAGCTACATGTCTTGTCTTGCATCATGTCCAGAACATGAATTCCTGATGTCCACGGTCAGGGATTCGTACTGAATCTGACTAGGATAATGACTAGATTGATCAAGTAGTTCATGAAAAGATTTTCCAGCTACAGGCAGTCCCGTTATCTGGGCGCTCTAATTGGACTTGTAGCCTACCGTCGAATAGGGCACATTTCCAGCACACTGTCATGTGTTGCACCCCCAAGTCACCTAATCCAACGCTCTCTAAACTTGTAACCGGATAACCTGGATTAAGTCTGCAGGGCTTGTGGCTGTTGGAACATCTCGATTGCATCTTGCTAGTAACTAGGCTTGTGATAACCGTAGTTAGTTAAAGTATCAAGCCGTATTCATTGCTTGGTCGTGATTGATTTGATGGAGTCTAGCCCAGTCTAGTCTTGTCCTGATCCTGTACAAGATTGTTACATGATCACCTGATTGCTTGTGCTTTACTTTATCGATGAATGGTGGAAAACCAAGTTCCGTTTAGATGAAGGGTTACAACCTCGGTCCTTGTTTGGTTTAAGGTTGTAACTTGGTTATCTGAATAGTCCCATGGTTATCTTATCGTTTATCATCATAATTTTCTATATCTCCAGTCTTTTATTATATAATTGTGTTTTTGTGCTAATTGCTGGTTTTAGTTCTTAAGTGAAGCCTCCCTTGTGGCACTTGCTCTTTCTGGGGTTTGACCCAGGTGGTTTTGTACGGCCAGATTTTGGAGTAGCACCCGAGGATCTTCCAGCCTTCCAGCCAGATGGTAAACACTAGGCGCAACCCTGGCAACGAGTGGGTTTTATTTCGCTCTCCCACTCTATTGTAAATTATTTTTTTAAGGCATTTAGCCGCCGAGCAAGTGTTAGCTCGTGTTAAATTTACATTCCTGTCTGTCTAAGGGCTGTAACATGGTTGACAAATCCTAGGGTTGATCATGCATGACTTAAACTCTTGCTAGTCTTCGTATTTTGTATGACTAGCTTCATAATCATCTGAATATGTAATGTATGGGATGCCTTACTTTGTATGTCGGATGATCTACCATCTTGTTATATTTACTTGCTTGCTTGAGATTGAGATACTAGGCTTGTTCTTGACCTGAAGAGACTATTGGCTTGTAGTTAAACCATCATGTATCTAGATAGCCGTGACCGTATATCGAGGTGGGATTCACTTTAATATACGTAGCTGGCTGTGTCGGTCCCCCGCTTTCCAGTATTCTGGTTCTGGTGTGTGACACAATTTAAGTGGTGGCCCATGCAGGTCTTGTAAATCAAGATATGTGAGGGTTTTACGAAATAGATGTCTAAATCAGCACTGGCCTTTTATTTCTACTCATGTCTTCTAATCTTTTTGAAATCTTGATCTGATCACATGTTTATATCCTCGATCTATCATGGTCCTTCCTTATTGTTCCCCATGTCATTTTTTGTAGCACCCAGTTTTCCAAATAAGGGTAATTTTGAAATTTCGTATTTATAATTATTTTAATAATGATATTTAATTCATGATATGATTTTGGTGATTTTAAATTATTTTAAAATTATTTAAATCAATGACTTGTGGTTTTGACGTTTTGCTAGTGAAACCCTAGAGACTGTTTGACCTAGAGCCTAACCATGTGATTATAATATTTTAATGTTATTTCTGGCCTAAGGATATTTTGCATTTGACCTCTTTGAATTATTTTGATATTATTTTATTATTTATGATATTGTTTTGGGATTATTTGAGTCGGGTTCGAATTTCATCCCAATCCGACTTGTAACGGGGACCCGGGGTAACTTAGACTCTAGTTGGACCCATGCATTAGTTAGCCATGGCCCACATTTTAATTAGTCATGTTAGAAAGATTAGTCATAATCCTAATTATTAGGTTAACCATTTAGAGTTTTTTTTATTTGACCCTTTTACCCCCAAACCCTAACCAAAATTGTTTTAAACACTTGTAACTAAGGGAGGGGCAAACTTGTAATATTCAATGAAGGGTGGATATAACCATTGTGGCCGGCCCTAATAGGACTCCCATCTCATTCCCTTTCTTTGAGAAGTCTTCTTCCTCAAGTGCTCTCAAGCTCTCCCAAGGAAGAAGCCTTTCTCCTTGGATTTTCTCTCCTTTAGGTAATATTTCCTTCTCTTTTATTTCTCCATTTTGCATTTAGAAAAGTTTTAACCATAGGAATGACCCCCATTGTTGTGTCCCTATTTTGTGTCCTCTTGTGTCCATTATGTGTCCATTAGGGATTTCTATTGTATTATTGTTGTGTCTTTTGTTCATGGAAAAAACCTCCAAACTTGGACACACTTTATTTTTAAAATATTGATTAAATAAATTAATTCATATTAAATCTCAGATTTGAATATGTAGAGATGTGTTCTTGAGTACTTTACATTTTATTCATGTATCTCTTATAGATGTGTTCATGTTACATATATAGATTTGTGTATGTATATATATATATATATATATATATATATATATATATATATATATATATATATATATATATATATATATATATATATATATATATATATATATATAGAGTGTATCTATATTTATATATGTAATAAATGGTTCATGATGATTATATAATCAAGTTTGTGAGTGTGGTTCCTCATATTATTATTATCATTATTGTTGTGGATAATTAGGATATATATTGTGTATTCTTTTGGCTCAAACTATCTAAATCCGTCATGATTTTTATCCACATTTTTAATTTCAGCCCTAACTTAGAAATGCCATAACTTCTAGCTCAAAGCTCGATTTAATCTTCCATTTTTTTTAAAAGAAGCGTATTGAAGTTAGCTTTCCAAAAACATGTATTAATATGCCTAAATCTTTCTATAACTTTTTGGAGAATTATTTGAGTGTCAGCTGTACGAAAGACAAACGCGTTCTCGGTGTTTTCGCGATTCCGGGAGTTTCCGGAAACGAAAACGCGATCCGTTTGAAGTTTCGGAAAGCTAACACATAGATCTATAACATACTTTAATCCTAAATTTTAATTCATGCTGAGATGGTACAGTATTGATTATTAGTAGGAGTTACTATTCGGCATATGTATTTTGTGCACCCTTGTGTGTAATATAATGTTCTATTTGATTTTAACCCATGTTAATGTATATATAATATGTAATTAAATAGAGAATGCAAGCATGAGTAAATGGTTAAATAAATGATGTATGAGGTGTAAGTATCATATCTAATGTAATCATGTATAAGTATGGCTTGTAATGAATATGTAGGTTCCATAGTATGTAATGTATGGTGCATATAGTAGTGCAAGAGAATAAATGAATGATGAATGAATGCAAGCATGAATGTAATGTAATAATAAATGTAATGTATGCAATATACAAGTTAATGAGATGTAATGTTCTATGTTAACACAAATCCTATATTACCTCATGTACCCCCTTACACTATGTTGACACTATCACACTTGACACTTTGTTCACTTACACTTTGACACTCTTTGATATGTATACACTATGTATGCCTATTTAACCCTCACTTGCCCCTTTGCCATGTTCACATACACACACATAGCCTCTTAAATAAGTAGTTATGAATATAGTTAACTTAGCTATGTATGTATATTATATATATGTTAGCATATTGTGTTGTAATATATAAGTTTATATAACCATTTGAAATGCCATGATTATAGACCTAATGTTGAATACCAATATATGCATGTGTATATACGTTAAACATATATAGCTTAAAGTAATAGATTACCTAGTGTATATCCAATGTGAATTCTTGCCTATTTGAGTATTGAATAATTGCATACTATATAGAGTTGGGTATATGTTGGCTTGTATAGCCTTGTATTGATGTGTGCTTGCTAGGATAGTCTTGGTTAGGCCTAGTAAGACTTGCTGGGTTAGGACATGACCTAGTTTGACCTAGTTTGACTAATGCAGTTGACCATAGTTGACCAAGGGTTGACTTTGGCCTAGTTTGACCTAGAATCATGTAGAATGCATTGTAGTGCTTTATATTACCCTTCTGGACATGTTGTGACTTGTGCTATTCTAATTAGGAGCCAGACACCTCTCCTCGGACAGTATCTTTACCTTGGACATTCAGATATCAGGCGAGTACATTCTCTGATCATTTCATATCTTGTTTAGGATTATATTTCCTGCTTTAGATTACTTTACATGATGCTGACACGTTGGAAACACGGATTAGTACTATATGGATCTTGTTGTACGATGTTATCCCCTTAGCAAATACATCGGGTATTCGTGTTCGTGTACTTTATCGTGAGCATCGTGTACTCCTTGTATTCGTGACATTCGTATGCAAATCGTATAAAATCGTGTATATTCATGTATTCACATGATCTCGTGTGCGACTATACTTCGTATGCAATAACATATCATATCTAGATCCTTGTGTATTGATTGGGGCGGGGGAGTAGAAGTGGTTATGTAATCAATCCAGTAGATTACTCGTGTACAACCTCTGTAGATTACTCGTGTACAACATCGTGCCGTTTACATAACCATCTTGTGCTCTGAATCACTAGTCACTGATAGTTCTCTATATAGTGTAGCTATTTACTTACAGTCTCTCTCTTTTTCATCATGTTATTTCTTCAGATCCTGTATCTTACTCTCTAGCATGTTTATATTTCCTAACCTGTTATGATATTGTTGAGATGTACTGTACTCGCTCCTGTCCTGACTGGACCCGTTGATAAATTTTACAAATAGCTTGGAGATTGCCTGCTAGCCTAGAGGAGACACATTAGAGGTTGTTTAGATAGTTATTTCAATTGTCTGGAGTTATATTTACTTTATGGATTACTGTATCTGAGTTTGGAGATCTGAGATATATTTCTAGATTTGTGTATCTTAGACACTTAGATTTCTCTCTGTTGTACCTCTTTTGGATTTTATGTTTTATCTATCCTTATCATACTCTACCTTTGATGTGATTGAGTCTGTACCTGCTATGTCACCCCCATTCGGGAAGTATAAACTGTTTAGCCTTATACTGTTAGATACATGAGACCTAGGACAGCGTTCTACCGCCGACACTGCGACGTAGGCTGGACGTACCCACTTCTCGTGCCCTAACTCTAGGGTGCAGGTCGTGACACGTTTTTAGTGGTGGCCCATGCAGGTCGAGATTCGTATTAGTACGATTTTGTAGTAGTGCAACGACTTAGTTGTACTACTACGAGCCTGCTATAGGATATATAAATTAAGATGTTAGGATGAGAGGATACTCAATCACTGTTAGGATTCCTTGAGAGATTCCTGGGATGACCCTTGAGAATCTCATTTTGAATTCCGATTTAAACTCCTTTTCCTTGTTTTGATTCACCTTTTTCCTTGATTTGAATTTGATTTTGTGGATCATTGTAGAACTTTGAATCTTGGTATTAGTTGATGATTTTGATAAAATTTTGTAGCTGTTGATTTAATTTTGTACTTAGATTAATATTTTCAAATCCAAGGTACTCAATCACACTTAGGATTCTTTGAGAGATTTCTGGGACGACCCCTGAGAAACTCATTTTGAACTTCAATTGGAATTCTTTTTCCTCTTGTTTGGATTCACCCTCATTCCTTGCTATTGAATTTAAGCTTGATGGGTTCCTCTCGTTTGAACCGATGAGAAGGAACATATCTTCATTATTCTTTCTCGCCATTATTCTCTTGCATTCTTATTTACCTCTTATCTTAAACTCTGTCTCATTACATTAATTACCCATATCTTGTCGTCCCTACCAAATGTACTTCGAAACCCTTGAATCTTCGTATCTTTTGCATGGGGAAGGCTAAGGAAGTGACGTAAATTATGTAGCTCAGAGAAGACGTAACTGGTTATTTTATGATGATCTAAAGGAAATCAAATGTGGAGTGTTCCATATGGAAACTTGAGATAGAAATGTGGTAAAGGTCTCGAATAGAATAAAGAGATGTATAATGCCAATCTGAAAACAATTACATTTAGAGAAATTTTGGGGTTATGAGATAGTTTATAGGTGTATTCAAAACTAATAAGGATATCAGAGGTCAACCTAGTTTTGAGAACTTAAAAAATCTTGGTTATTGATTCTGGGGAAAACTTTTACTCTGAGGCTATGTAGAAGGTTAGTAATAGAAAAGAGAAGTTAATTGTGTTTAATAAGGATATTAAACAAGATGTTGCGAGGAAATGACTAGGGATAGAGAGAACACAAAGTTATGGAAGTTTAGAGATTGTTGTGAAATATTTTTAGGAAAATAATATTCAAAGGTGTATGTCGAAGAAAATACGGAAGTTGATTTTATGATGGAAGATAAGTTTTGTAAGGCCTAGAAATTTAAATTAAATAATACGAGGAGAACAATTTGAACAAGTTCAAGGAATTCGTAAACGGGATTTAGAGGTTTTTTGGTCAAATTTAAGACAAGGTGAAAGAACTTGGAAATTTAAATAAATGGTTAATGTTGATTCCTAAATGTGAGGGCTGTGCTTCAAGAGTGATGTTTGGAAATTAGGAATTGCCTACGGTAGTCATGGTAAGGGTTTAAGTAAAGGTTAAATTTTCATATGGAGACTGGTGAGGTAAAGATATGATTGGCAAGTTATGACCAGATGAACTTAAGAGTATCAGAAACAGATGACTAACTCGATTTTCATTATTTTTGTGCATTAATTACCACCTCTTGAACTCCCACTTTCTAATTGAGATCCTTGACGTTCCTTATCGTGACTTTGATATTCGGAATGTAATACTAGCTGTTACCCTCCAACAAATCTTATATGCAAGACCTAGATGAGCTCACCTTCGTGTAGGTATATCATGTCCCATTAAAACCCGTCTTCTTGTACTCTATTTTCTTGATATGATTTTCTGGTCAACTGGCTAAACTATAACCTCTACAATTATAATAAATTTCTTCTTATTTCAATTAGAAATCCAGCCTTGACTCAATTCTTTCGACCCGACATGTGATGGTGTTCTGCTTATTTCCTTAGATGCTTAACCTTGTACCTTATCTGATTACTTGACCCGTTGGTTAAGAAACTTGGACTATGTAATTCCTTTCATCATTACCACCCTTATATCTTGTGCTGCTAAATTAGCCTTAGTTTTGTAAGCTTATCTATTTTCGAGCTTGGTCATGACATATTTTATTGGGTGGCCACCCACTAACATATTGTCTAATCAGAACCGGTACATGATGGTATGATCAACCTATTACACTTTGGTTCACTTTTTCATGTATCAATCTACGAGAATGGAGACATAGTTAAACTTGTCCCTAGAGTCTCATTCGCGACAGCCTTGACAATTCTCCTTGAAATCTTTTCATCGCCTATGAACCTCGTATTCGTACTCAGTCGAATTAAATTTAATCATGACCTGAACCTCCATCATTGGATGCTCGTGCTCATACTTTGATTTCATTGATTTCCCTTCTTGCCCAAATCTCGTTTTATTCCGAAATTGATCAACTTAGATCGTGTCAAGACAAAAATCTATTTGTAATTTATTGTGCCTAAATTTTCAATTTTTGCCATTTTATGGAATAGTAACCTTTTAATAATTTCTTAGTTGCTTGTTAATGACCAATTTTTATATATGATGGTAGACAGCCCTACAACCTTGATGATTGTTGTTCCCTTACCTTCTCAATTAGGACACCCTAGATTGTTTGTGTGTTGATACCATAGTACTGTTTTGACCTAGAATGATTAGTGTACCTAGGTGAGACTTCCAACTGCTACGGTATGCCCTGGCCTTGTATACTATTCCTTCAAATTGCATGATTTAGATAAATTTTTTTAGACCTTGATTGTTGGGAAATAGGGACGTCACCCCATTAGTATCAGTTGTAGATATATATAGGTTAGTCCTTGATGTGGGGATGTGTGTCTATAAACATGTAGCTTATGAGATTTATGAGAGATTATAGTATCAGCCTTGATAGGATGTACTAGTCTTTTGGTGAGTATAAATGTGTTATGAGAGATAGGGGCCTATATGTCTTAGTAATGCATCGTTCCTATGGTAATAGAATGTATTAATAGATGGTTAATAGGAAGATAATAGTTTGAGCATACCTATAGCCTATGATCAGTTCCTTTTCATCCTTAGTTAAGACCACTTTAAAATAGGTCCAGTCCCTTGGATATAGGTTGCAGTCCATATTTTATTGAAGTTCCATTACCGCCGTACAGCAGAGCAGTGTTGGAGGTATTCCTAGATTGACACTATCTAGATGTCTGTTTATTATTCCAGTGTTAGGAAGTGTTACCTTAGATATTGGGTAGGTTAGAGGCTCTAGAAGGAGTACTATCGATCTTAAATTTTGAGGACGAAATTTTTCTAAGGTGGGTAGAGTTGTAGCACCCAGTTTTTCAAATGAGGGTAATTTTGAAATTTTATGTTTATAATTATTTTAATAATGATATTTAATTCATGATATGATTTTGGTGATTTTAAATCATTTTAAAATTATTTAAATCAATGACTTGTGGTTTTGACGTTTTGCTAGTGAAATCCTAGAGACTGTTTGACCTAGAGCCTAACCATGTGATTATGATATTTTAATGTTATTTCTGGCCTAAGGATATTTTGTATTTGACCTCTTTGAGTTATTTTGATATTATTTTATTATTTATGATATTGTTTTGGGATTATTTGAGTCGGGTTCGAATTTTATCTCAATCCGACTTGTAACGGGGACCCGGGGTAACTTAGACTCTAGTTGGACCCATGCATTAGTTAGCCATGGCCTATATTTTAATTAGCCATTTTAGAAAGATTAGTCATAATCCTAATTATTAGGTTAACCATTTAGAGTTTTTTTTTATTTGACCCTTTTACCCCCAAACCCTAACCAAAATTGTTTTAAACACTTGTAACTAGGGGAGGGGCAAACTTGTAATATTCAATGAAGGGGGGATATAACCATTGTGGCCGGCCCTAATAGGACTCCCATCCCATTCCCTTTCTTTGAGAAGTCTTCTTCCTCAAGTGCTCTCAAGCTCTCCCAAGGAAGAAGCGTTTCTCCTTGGATTTTCTCTCCTTTAGGTAATATTTTCTTCTCTTTTATTTCTCCATTTTGCATTTAGAAAAATTTTAACCATAGGAATGACCCTCATTGTTGTGTCCCTATTTTGTGTCCTCTTGTGTCCATTATGTGTCCTTTAGGGATTTCTATTGTATTATTGTTGTATCTTGTGTTCATGGGAAAACCCCCAAACTTGGACACACTTTATATTTAAAATATTGACTAAATGAATTAATTTATATTAAATCTCAGATTTGAATATGTAGAGATGTGTTCTTGAGTACTTTACATTTCATCATGTATCTCTTATAGATGTGTTCATGTTACATATATAGATTTGTGTATGTATATATATATATATATATATATATATATATATATATATATATATATATATTTTCAAGAAATGATCTATATATATATATATATATATATATATATATATATATATATATATATATATATATACCTAGATCATTTCTTGAAAATATATATATATATATATATATATATATATATATATATATATATATATATATATATATATATATATATATATATATAAAATAGTGTATCTATATTTATATATGTAATAAATGGTTCATGATGATTATATAATCAAGTTTGTGAGTGTGGTTCCTCATATTATTATTGTCATTATTGTTGTGGATAATTAGGATATATATTGTGTATTCTTTTGGCTCAAACTATCTAAATCCGTCATGATTTTTATCCACGTTTTTAATTTCAGCCCTAACTTAGAAATGTCATAACTTCTAGCTCAAAGCTCGGTTTAATCTTCCATTTTTTTTAAAAGAAGCGTATTGAAGTTAGCTTTCTAAAAACATGTATTAATAGGCCTAATTCTTTCTGTAACTTTTTGGAGAATTATTTGAGTGTCAGCTGTACGAAAGACAAACGCGTTCTCGGTGTTTTCGCGATTCCGGGAGTTTTCGGAAACGAAAACGCGATCCGTTTGAAGTTTCGGAAAGCTAACACATAGATATATAACATACTTTAATCCTAGATTTTAATTCATGATGAGATGGTACAGTATTAATTATTAGTAGGAGTTACTATTCGGCATATGTATTTTGTGCACCCTTGTGTGTAATATAATGTTCTATTTGATTTTAACCCATGTTAATGTATATACATTATGTAATTAAATAGAGAATGCAAGCATGAGTAAATGGTTAAATAAATGATATATGAGGTGTAAGTATCCTATCTAATGTAAGCATGTATAAGTATGGCTTGTAATGAATATGTAGGTTCCATAGTATGTAATGTATGGTGCATATAGTAGTGCAAGAGAATAAATAAATGATGAATGAATGCAAGCATGAATGTAATGTAATAATAGATGTAATGTATGCAATATACAAGTTAATGAGATGTAATGTTCTATGTTAACACAAATCCTATATTACCTCATATACCCCCTTACACTATGTTGACACTATCACACTTGACACTTTGTTCACTTACACTTTGACACTCTATGATATGTATACACTATGTATGCCCATTTAACCCTCACTTGCCCCTTTGCCATGTTCACACACATAGCCTCTTAAATAAGTATTTATGAATATAGTTAACTTAGCTATGTATGTATATTATATCTATGTTAGCATATTGTGTTGTAATATATAAGTTTATATAACCATTTGAAATGCCATAATTATAGACCTAATATTGAATACCACTATATGCATGTGTATATATGTTAGACATATATAGCTTAAAGTAATAGAGTTGGGTGTATGTTGGCTTGTATAGCCTTGTATTGATGTGTGCTTGCTAGGATAGTCTTGGTTAGGCCTAGTAAGACTTGCTGGGTTAGGACATGACCTAGTTTGACCTAGTTTGACTAGTACAGTTGACCAGAGTTGACCAAGGGTTGACTTTGGCCTAGTTTGACCTAGATTCATGTAGAATGCATTGTAGTGCTTTATATTACCCATCTGGACATGTTGTGACTTGTGCTGTTCTAATTAGGAGCCAGATACCTCTCCTCGGACAGTATCTTTACCTTGGACATTCAGATATCAGGCGAGTACATTCTCTGATCATTTCATATCTTGTTTAGGATTATATTTCCTGCTTTAGATTACTTTACATGATGCTGACACGTTGGAAACACGGATTAGTACTATATGGATCTTGTTGTGCGATGTTATCCCCTTAGCGGATACATCGGGTATTCGTGTTCGTGTACTTTATCGTGAGCATCGTGTACTCCTTGTATTCGTGACATTCGTGTACAAATCGTGTAAAATCGTGTATATTCATGTATTCACATGATCTCGTGCGCGACTATACTTCGTGTGCAATAATATATCATATCTAGATCCTTGTGTATTGATTGGGGTGGGGGAGTAGAAGTGGTTATGTAATCAATCTAGTAGATTACTCGTGTACAACCTCTGTAGATTACTCGTGTACAACATCGTGCCGTTTACATAACCATCTTGTGCTCTGAATCACTAGTCCCTGATAGTTCTCTATATAGTGTAGCTATTTACTTACAGTCTCTCTCTTTTTCATCATGTTATTTCTTCAGATCCTGTATCTTACTCTCTAGCATGTTTATATTTCCTAACCTGTTATGATATTGTTGAGATGTACTGTACTCGCTCCTGTCCTGACTGGACCCGTTGATAAATTTTACAGATAGCTTGGAGATTGCCTGCTAGCCTAGAGGAGACACATTAGAGGTTGTTTAGATAGTTATTTCAATTGTCTGGAGTTGTATTTACTTTATAGATTACTGTATCTGAGTTTGGAGATTTGAAATGTATTTCTGGATTTGTGTATCTTAGACACTTAGTTTTCTCTCTGTTGTACCTCTTTTGGATTTCATGTTTTATCTATCCTTATCATGCTCTACCTTAGATGTGATTGAGTCTGTACCTACTATGTCACCCCCATTCGGGGAGTATAAACTGTTTAGCCTTATACTGTTAGATACATGAGACCTAGGACAGCGTTCTACCGCCGACACTGCGGCGTAGGCTGGACGTACCCACTTCTCGTTCCCTAACTCTAGGGTGCGGGTCGTGACATTTTCTTAGCAGCATTTTTCTTGGTCCTATCGATCAGCAAGGCGGAGCACCTCCAGCGAACCAGCAACAACCTGGAGACCAAGCCCAGCACTCAGGGGTAGCCTCCAGATTTATGCCTACCGGGGGTCAAGAGCCACCAGTTCAGCCAGTCCTGCCTGCAGAGCCTGATAATGGAACCCTGGTGGGACTCATCAAGGAATTGCTTGCATCTCAAGATCGTCGGGGCGATGCCCTGTACCAGACAGTACAAGATGCCATGGGCAGAGTTGGTTACCAAGGGAACAACGCGGCAAACAGCTTCAAGCGTCTAAACCCTCCCTTCTTTGACGGCAGTGAAGATGCTATTGCTGCTGATGCGTGGCTTCAGGATATAGAAGTTATCCCGGAGGCAGCTAGGATTCCCGAGGGAGAGAAGGTGGTCGTTGTGCGCCTACAGTTATTAGATTTAGCCCACAGCTGGTGGACGATGCTAGCAGTTGGATTACCGACGTCTGCCTCATGGGCGGTATTCAGCAATAAGTTCCAAACCAAGTACTTCGACATAGTAGCTCGGTATGATCTGTAGACGAGATTCACCAACCTCAAGCAGATAGGAAGGACGGTCGATGGATATGCGGTCGAGTTTTCTAAACTCAGTCGGTTTGCTCCTACATTGGTGGCAACCGAGTTGGATCGAGCCCAGCGATTCCAGCAGGGGCTCCACCTGGAGATTATCATATCAGTGGAGCAGTTTGAGCACCAGATTTTTGATGTCATCTTGCGAGCAACGAAGAGGCATGAGTATACTTCACAGAGGATTGTAGATAGAACCGGAGGTCGAAAGAGGTCTCATGGACAGATGTCCCAGTCATCAGTACCAGCCCCGATAGCTAGAACTTTGACTATTGGATCTCCTAGGAGGGCGACCACAGTTTCGTCGGTTCAGCACTCGACGCCGACGTATCCTCAGCAGCAGAAGCAGAAGCAGTCTTCCGCAATGGGTTGCTCTCATTATGGGAAGCCCGGTCACATTGTTTCAGAGTATCACAGAGCACAGGGATTCTGTTTAGCTTGTGGGGCATCAGATCACATGATAGGGTCCTGTCCGTATAGGGCCAATTCATCATCATCGAACCTAACCAGTCCATCGGTTAGGGGTCCAGCACCGCCTCAGGCTCAGCAGTATGCCCAAGCTCAGATTCAGAACTGGCATAGAGGTTTCCAGCAGCAGGGACCAACACCAAGAGGGCAAAGTCAGGCTATGGCTCTGACCGTGGCAGAAGAATTGGCATCAGGTGAGGTGGTGGCAGGTACCATTCTCGTCAACTCTTTTCCAGCTACAATATTATTTGATTCGGGTGCATCACTTTTATTTATGTCTACACAATTCGTGACATGAGTAGGATTGGAGCCTAAGTCATTATTAGTAAGGCTCAATATACTTACTGGTAATGGTCTTGTGGGAGTAGATAGAGTCTTTTCTTCGTGTCGGATCGTAGTTAGCGGTAGAGAGTTTTTTGATAGATTGATAAAATTTCCTATGGCCGACTATGATGTGGTCCTAGGAATGGATTGGTTGAGGGACCAGTATGCTAAAATAGATTGCCATATCGGTAAGATTATTTTTAGTATTCCTGGTGAGCCAGAGTTTTCATTTTTCTGAGGCAGAGTAGAACCTTCTTCTCCAGTGTTACGGATGGCAGTAACAGCAGCAGTTTAGTTTTCCAGAGTTGTAGAAGAGTTTTCTGACGTATTTCCTGAAGAACTTCCAGGCATGCCCCCAGAAAGAGAGTTCGAGTTCACCATTGATTTGATTCCCGGATTAGCACCAGTATCAGAGAGAGTCTATAGGATGGCGCCTTCAGAGTTGGAGATCTTGTATAAGATGATTGAAAAACTTAGAACCAAGGGATTCATTCGTGCTAGCGGATCACCTTGGGGAGCCCCATACTTCTTATGAAAAAAAAGGATGGTACGTCGAGATTATGTGTTGATTACCGTACCTTGAACTCTGTAACAATCAAAAATAGATACCCTCTACTAAGGATAGATGATTTGTTTGATCAACTCAAAGGAGCAGCAGTATTTTCGAAGATTGACTTGCGGTCAGGGTACCATCAGATCAGAGTCAGAGAGCAAGACATCCCGAAGACAGCATTCAGATCTAGATATGGACATTAGGAGTTCCTTATTATGCCATTTGGAGCGACCAATGCGCCAGCCGTATTTGTGAACCTCATGAATCGTATTTTCATGCTTTATTTGGACCAGTTTGTGATAGTGTTTATAGATGATAAGAATGAGGCACAACATGAGCAGCATCTTCGTGTAGTTCTTCAGATTCTCAGAGAGCACCAGTTATACGCGAAGTTTAGTAAGTACGAGTTTTGGCTGGTTCGTATCTCATACTTGGGTCACATCATTACCAGAGGTGGAGTGGAAGTGGACCCCCAGAAGATAGTTGCCATAGAGACGTGGCCAGTACCCAGAACCATCGCAGAAGTTCGGAGTTTCCAAGGATTGGCTGGTTATTACTGGCGGTTTGTATCAGACTTCGCTCGGATTTCAGCACCGCTGACGCAGTTGACTCGCAAGGATATGTAGTTTTCTTGGACAACAGAGTATCAGAGTTCATTTGAGAAGTTGAAGCAAGGATTGATGACGACACCCATTCTCACACTTCTAGATGGGACATGAGGATTTTCAGTCTATTGTGATACTTCCGATAAGGGATTGGGATGCGTCTTGATACAGCATGGTAAGGTAGTAGCTTATGCATCATGTCAGCTTCGTGATCAGGAGAGAAATTACCCAACTCACGACTTGGAGTTAGCAGCGGTAGTTTTTGCACTTAAGTTGTGGAGGCATTATTTATATGGAGATCGGGTGGAGATTTTCACCAACCACAAGAGTCTTAAGTATGTTTTCACCCAGAAGGATCTTAACATGCGTCAGAGGAGATGGCTAGAGCTACTTGTGGATTATGATGTCAACTTGCAGTATCATCCGGGGAAGGCCAACGTAGTAGCAGATGCATTGAGCATGAGAGCTGGAGTGTATTTTCTTATGGTACAGCCAGAGTTATTAGCAGATCTTCAGAAGATGGGTATTGAAGTTGTTCTTCCTACCAATGTGGCATTGATGGCCAGCATACAAGTTCAGTCCAGTATAGTTGAGAGGATCAAGTTAACTCAGTCAACAGATTCTAAGCTTCAGCGGCTCAGAGCAAAATGTACAGCAGGACGAAGACCAGAGTTATGTATTCATGAAGATGGTACACTCCGACATGGGAGGCGTCTTTCTGTACCCAGTGGTGATATCAGACAGAAGATTATGGCAGAAGCTCACAATTTTTAGTATTCGATTCACCTCAGTGGTACGAAGAAGTATCGTGATAGTCGACAGCATTTTTTGTGGAATGGCATGAAGAGGGAGATAGCCCGGTTTGTCTCTCGTTGTTTGGTTTGTCAGCAAGTTAAAGCCGAACATCAGAGACCAGTTGGACTTCTTTAACCTTTACCGATCCCAGAATGAAAATGGGATCACATTACCATGGATTTTGTAACTGGATTACCTAGATTCCTAGCTGGAAGAGATGCTATCTGGGTTATAGTTGACAGACTCACCAAGGTAGCTCATTTTTTTTTCCTTTCAGGGTTGGTCAGTCGACGGATCAGCTTGCAGAGATGTACCTCAGACAGATAGTCAGGTTGCATGGAGTACCAGTCAGTATTGTATCCGACAGAGATTCAAGATTCACATCGTACTTTTGGCGGAGTCGTCAGAAAAGTTTGGGGACTCGTCTCAAGTTCAGTTCAGCTTATCATCCGCAGACAGATGGTCAGTCAGAACGCACGATCCAGACTCTTGAAGATATGTTGCGGTCCTTTATGCTTGACTTTGATGGTTCTTGGGAAGATCACCTGCATCTCATGGAGTTCTCCTATAACAACAGTTTCCAAGCCAGTATCCAGATGGCACCCTTTGAAGCCTTGTACGGCAGGAAGTACAGATCTTCTTTAGCTTGGGATGATATCGGTGAGAGGCAAATGCTTGGACCAGAGATGGTGACGTGGACTATTGAGGTGGTCAGACAAGTCAGGGATCATCTTCGAGTTGCACAAGATCGCCAACGTCATTGGGCCGATTCCTATCGGCGTCCCTTTGAATTTTCTATCAGCGATCATGTATTCCTTAGGATCTCGCCTACCCATGGCGTCATTCATTTCGACGTACGGGGAAAGCTTAGCCCTAGGTATATAGGGCTGTTCGACATTCTAGAGCGGGTAGGTGATGTGTCCTATCGTCTCGCTCTTCCTTCGTCGTTACGTGAGGTACATGATGCCTTCCATGTATCCCAATTGCGACGGTATATCCCAGATCCGAGTCATATCCTAGATCATTCAGAATTGGTTGTTGGAACCAACCTTTCATATGAGGAGAGACCCGTATCTATATTGGATCGAAGAAAGAAGATACTCAAGAACAAGACTATCAAGTTAGTCCGTGTTGCTTGGGGTCATCACTCTTTGGGTGAGTCAACATGGGAGCATGAGGATGATATCTGATCGCGATATCCCGACCTGCTTGACTCGTAAGGTATAATGTCTTCTTATGCCTTATGCCTTCAACTTCATTGCTTGTAAGAATGATTGCTTGATTGGTTGCGTAGTTATAACTTGCCTGTGATAAGTATAGCTTGCTCGACATCTCTAGCCTCTTGAATAAATTCTGAGGACAGAATTCTTTTAAGGTGGGTAGAGTTGTCACCTCCGTTTTTTTTCGTTATACGTATTTTCAGTATACGTGTACGGAATTCCGACCCGTAATTAGACTTGTCTAGCTTAATCTTGCATGATTTGGTTTATTTTGACTTGGGTTCGGCTTGGGTTGGTTTATTTTGGTTTAGGGTGGTTCATCATGAACCCAACCCCCTACCTACCACCATCTCCTTTAAAGCCCAACTACTTTCTCTCTTCACTTATTCTCATTTACTCATCTTCTTCTCCATTAACCTCTCCTCTAACCTAAGTAAACCCATAGGCAAGTGCACCTTGCTTCCACATGAGAACCTATTTTTATGGCTCATTTATCTTCCTCTCATGATTCTAAGATAGTTTAGAACTTGACATTTTGTATTTTGAAAGTTTTATTTTTGTGATCTAAAAATTGCCATTCTCGGATTTTGGTGGTTTTGATCTATCAAACTTCCTTATTTTCAAGTTTTGATCGTTCTAGGTTGTTGAGATTTATGTTATACCCCATTTTGATCTATGGAAGTCCCATTTTTGGCTTAGATTGAAGGTTTCATGAAATTTGGAGTTCTGGAGGTTCTATACGCCCACGTTTATTCGTGCCAACGTAGTATCAAACTCTACGCCCATGTTTATTCGTGCCAGTATAGTATCAAACTCTATGCCCACGTTTATTCGTGTCAGCGTGAATCTGGATTACGCAAGTCAAGACTATTTTACGCGTAAAACAAAGTCTACCCTACCTTGGCGTAAAATAAGTTTAACACGTAACCTTACTTCCTTCACGCGTACTGCCTTTACGCGTACTGCCTTCACGCATACTGCCTTTACACGTACTTCCTTCACGCGTACTGCCTTTATGCGTACTGCCCTCACGCATACTGCCTTTATGCGTACTTCCTTCATGCGTACTGCCTTTACGCGTACTTCCTTCACGCATACTACCTTTACGCGTACTTCCTTTATGCGTACTTTCCTTACGCGTATTCCTTTGGCGTACTTCCCTTGGCAAGATTTAATCATGATATGTTAATATTGTAATGATAATCTGTACACGGCATGATTTTGTGATAACTCATGATAGTGGCCCGTCGTGGTACATTCCTAACAAGTAACAAGTACAAGTAACATGACATGATGGTGACCCACTGTGGTGAACTCCTGACAAGTAATCCTGACATGAACTCATGAACACCGTTGTGACGGTTATCTTGACCTGCTAAGTAATCTTGATATGATAAATAACCTAACATGACATGATAATCTTGAATGTTGTTGCGACGGCTACCTTGACTTGCTAAGTAACCCTTGTCTTGACACCATGGATGGTTGTGCTTGTATAAGCTACATGTCTTGTCTT
Organism: Iris pallida; assembly: GCA_029216955.1. Classification (NCBI taxonomy): domain Eukaryota; kingdom Viridiplantae; phylum Streptophyta; class Magnoliopsida; order Asparagales; family Iridaceae; genus Iris; species Iris pallida. The sequence continues at coordinate 13,119,813 of JANAVB010009399.1, forward strand.
GCATCAATCCAGGACATGAATTCCTGATGTCCACGGTCAGGGATTCGTACTGAATCTGACTAGGATAATGACTAGATTGATCAAGTAGTTCATGAAGAGATTTTCCAGCTACAGGCAGTTCCGTTATCTGGGTGCTCTAATTGGGCTTGTAGCCTACCGTCGAGTAGGACATATTTCCAGCACACTGTCATGTGTTGCACCCCCAAGTCACCTAATCCAACTCTCTCAACTTGTGACCGAATAACCTAGATTAAGTCTGCAGGGCTTGTGGCTGTTGTGACATCTCGATTGTATCTTGTAGTAACTAGGCTTGTGATAACCGTAGTTAGTTAAAGTATCAAGCCGTATTCATTGCTTGGTCATGATTGATTGGATGGAGTCCAGCCCAGTCTAGTCTTATCCTGATCCTGTACAAGATTGTTACATGAACTGATTGCTTGTGCTTTACTTTATCGATGAATGGTGGAAAATCAAGGTCTGTTCAGATGAAGGGTTACAACCCCGGTCCTTGTTTGGTTTAAGGGTTGTAACTTGGTTATCTGAATAGTCCCATGGTTATCTTATCGTTTATCATCGTGATTTTCTATCTCTCCAGTCTTTTATTATATAATTATTTTTTTGTGCTAATTGCTGGTTTTAGTTCTTAAGTGAAGCCTCCTTTGTGGCAGTTGCTCTTTCTGGGGTTGACCTAGCTGGTTTTGTATGGCCAAATTTTGGAGTAGCACCCGAGGATCTTCCAGCCTTCTAGCCAGATGGTGAAAACTAGGCACAACCCTGACAACAAGTGGGTTTTATTTCGCTCTCCCACTCTATTATAAAATATTCTTTTTAGGCGTTTAGCCGCCGAGCAAGTGTTAGCTCGTGTTAAATTTACATTCCTGTCTGCCTAAGGGCTGTAACATGGTTGACAAATCCTAGGGTTGATTTTGTATGACTTTAACTCTTGCTAGTCTTCGCATTTTGTATGACTAGTTTCATGATCATCTGAATATGTAATGTATGGAAAGCCTTACTTTGTATGTCGGATGATCTACCATCTTGTTACATTTACTTGCTTGCTTGAGATTGAGACACTAGGCTTGTTCTTGACCTTAAGAGACTATTGGCTTGTAGTTAAACCCTCACGTATATAGACAGTCATGACCGTATATCGAGTTAGGATTCACTTTAATATACGTAGCTGGATGTGTCAGTCCCCCGCTCTCCAGTATTCTAGTTCTGTGGCGTGACAGGACCTCTTTTTCCTCCAACAAGAAAGTTGTGTCGCAATCTGACGACATCAAACTCGGTTCCTCCTACAAAACACTTGTGGGGTGCCTCAATCAACAGACGTACGAGGAGTTCATCTCTGAAGGCAGTGCGAGTCCTTCGAAGAGGCTGCCAATGCCGAAGAAGACTCGCCAAGTCTGGGTGCGCAAGGCCGATGCTCCTGGCACCAACCCTGAAGGGGATGCGCTGCTGCAGCTAGCCCTTCCTTCTGACGCTCTCAGCAACAAGGATGCGCCCGCTGGTACCGTGCATGTGTCTGGAAAGCGCAGTAACGACTGCATTCCCCAACCGTCTTCTTTCCAACCGAAGAAGATGCGCCAACGGAGCAGAGGTGCAACCAATCTCCAGCGCATGAGCTCTGGTGCGCAGGAGAGAACGTATGTCTTCAACAGACTCACTCGCGGTCATGACGAGACACAATTGGATTCTAAGTACTAGGCACCTTCACGGGCTAGTACAAAAAAATCTAAGGCAGCACAGGCCATGCGCCACGAACGTGCTACGCTAACAACAAACCAGAAGCATGCGCTCAAAATCATGCACGCTGCTGATGGTAGGCTATAAAGAGTCGACTCGGGCGCATCTGTGCCAGAAATGGGTCGACTCTTAAAGTTTCTTTCCCATTTGGGTGCACCTACTGCATTTTGAACCAAGTCTGGTTGGACAACTACGATGTTGAGTCCATGCGCCCACCTGTGTGACGCACATGAAATGGACTCAAGTTGCCATAAATGTTTGTCCTCTACCAATGATTTGGGTATATCTCATGCGTGTCAACCAGATCAGGGGGTACAACATTCACATGACCACCCTGGTGCTTGGCCTTTCCATGCGCCTGATGGTTGTGTTAAAGTAAAACTCTTCCAACATGATTTGCATAATGTGATCAGTCATAAACGCAGATCAGGAGAGCTGACCAATGAGCACAATGTGTCCCTCGCAGGGCACACCTGTGCTATGGTCACCATCAACTGCTGTTGTTGCAAAACAGTGGCTCTACCACAAAGGCAGTCCGTGTTTCAGCGACTACAATCTATGGCACCTATCCGACGTCGCCTCGAAAAAAGTGTCAATTGAAGACGAAGCAGAGCCCAAGATCGCTTCTTGTCATGTTGTCTCCAATTCCCACTCATCCGTGAGAAACACAAACACCAACTCCTCAGCCTCTGCATCCAAGACTCAGCTGAGGAAGAGCAAAACAGTGGTCCCGTCCCCAGGGGTGTACGAATACACCCGAGCAAGGAACAAGGCCCTGGCAGAAGCCACAACCGGGGGTAGTCAAACCTCTGACAACCCTCTCGTCGAAGACGAAGAAACGCTTTGACAAACTGACCCTGACATAGCTAGAGGTGGCCAACACGAGGCCTAAAAGAAGAAGCCCTCCACAGGAAAACGAGGTCGAAAGTGAAGCCTTGACCGATCCATCCACTTCCACCCATGTCATGACAGCTTATATGGAGGGGGTGGTGATGAAGGAGAATCAGACGCTCCAGCACTGGACATCGTGCAGTGCATAGACACCCTTGAGGGGAGTCTCAAAACTCTCTCTGCCTCTATACAGATGTAGGCCTCAAAAATGAAAGTCACGCTGAGTTGATCAGAACAAGTCCAACAGTCACGCTGAGTTAATCAGGACAATATTTTAAAATCACGCTGGAAAACAGCTCATTATTTGTCAAAGTATAAGTATGACTGACAGCACAACAGTCGAAGAATGTCTTCTCATATGCCACGTATGCACAGAACTCGAGAGATCATAGCCGCCTATTGCGTGACTTTTGAAATCTTCTTCAGCAAGACTCAGCCTTCACCAAGTTGGCGTACCAAAAGTGCTTCTTGTCATTTAATGCAACTGATAAAAGCAATCACTGTCAGAGATTTTGTGTCAGTCAAAGCACGTCGAATCAAGACAGCTGGCAGTCCTGCCTCAATCGAGCATGGATTATGTTCTTTCCCAAAGTCCACGTATATATTGAGCTTTCTGTCTCAAGTTTGCGTGGATTCTGAAGTTTCTTGCTCCACATCTGCGTGGATTTTGAAGCTTTCTGCCCCAAGTCTGTGTGGATTGTGAAGCTTTTTGCCCCAAGCCTGCGTGGATTCTGAAGCTTCTTGCCCCAAGTTTGCGTGGATTTTGAAGCTTTCTGCCCCGAGTCTGCTTGGATTTTGTCTTCAACAAGTCTGCGTGGATTTCATCAAATTGGAGTACGTGGCAGCCATGCCACTGCTCTCTCGCCTGCTTGTCCTGTAACTTGCACACGACTCATGCATGATTGCCATATGTCCAACAGTTATAGGCCACGTCCAGTAACTGCTCACAACCTTGCGTATGTTAAATCCTGCATGATTTTCAACTAGGCACAGGCTGTGAAGACAGTTATCCTTTCAGTTATTTTTGACTCTATAAATAGAGTTCTTTTTCTCATTCATTGTATAAATACATAGTTATCTAACTTACTGTCAAAATTTTGAGAGCTTTTCTTCTTCGTATAGTCCAAGGGATAAAGCGATCGTCTTCTAGATCGGATTCCTACAGTTGTAATTTTCCCAGATACACAATAAATAAAGTGAATTTATTTATGGAAAACAAATTGGCGACTCTGCTGGGGAAAACCATCTCCTCTTCTGAGATGGCAACAACTCAATGCGACACTTCGTCAGTCGGCTCGACGAAGAAGGTGATGACGATCCAATTCGATCAACTCGCCTATGAAGAAATACAGCGGGCTAAGAGTGGCAAACCCACTTCAGCCTCCATCACCACTGCCAAGTCGAAGGGACACTCTGTTTATGTCCCTAAGAATCAGTTGGCAGCCAATGGTGAAGTCTCTGCCACAGTGTCTACTCCTAACACTGGCAAGAATTCTACTGCAAGCACGCACACTCTTGTGCGCTCGAAGATGACAGCAATCAAAATTCATGCTGACAGTACTGGCTCCTTAGCCAAATCTGTTCCAGCGTGCAAATTCAATTCCAAAAGTCACGCTGACAGTACTGGCTCTTTAGCCAAATCTGTTCCAACGTGCAATCTCACGTTCAAAAATCATGCTGACAGCACTGGCTCCTTAGCCAAATCTGTTCCAGCGTATATTTCCAAAATCAAAAATCACGCTGACAGTACTGGCTCCTTAGCCAAATCTGTTCCAGCGTGTAATCTCAATCCTAAAAGTCACGCTGACAGCATTGGGTCCTTAGCCAAATCTGTTCCAGCGTGTAATTCTAAATCCAAAAGCCATGCTAACAGTACTAGTTCTTTAACCAAATCTGTTTCAGCGTGTATTTTATCTAAGAAGAATAGCTCTTTAGCTATCTCTTCTTCTTTGCCAAGTTCTACTAGAACTGGGGGTGGTCTTCCATACAAAGTCCCTTCGAAAAGGAATAACTCTTTAGTTGTTTCTTCTGCTCCTATAGTTTTTACTTCAGGAACAGCTTTGACTGACACTTTTGTTAGTCAAAGAAAAGGAGATGGTCTTTTGACTACTCTTCCTTCTGGACATTCTATGTCTCAAAACTTGAATGAGTCTAAGAAGAAACATTCCTTAATGTCTTCTTCTATGACTTCTTCAAATTGGGCACAGAATTTGTCCATTATAGAGGGTTTGTTACCAACTCCTAATCAGGGGAATGGTTCTATTTTTCCTTCTCTGCAAATATCCAGATCAATGGAAGGAAAACTCCATGTGTCAAAAACCAATGTGTCACCTCCAATTGATCTAAGAGCAAAACTTAATCAAATCCGTTTGGGAAATACTTCTGGTGTTAAGAAACCACATCAATCGGAAACAAGGTTAAGAGATCCAGATGCAGAGTATGCTAGAAACTATGTGGCTCATATTAATCACTCTCTGTATAATCAAGAGCCATCAAGACCCAAGAACAGGAAATATACTCCTAGCAATACACAAAGAGTGTTCTCTGATGCACCTCAATCTTCACAGATTGATCTACGGGAACACCTTCAACAGAAGAGAAGGAGTAATTCTGTGATAATGAACCATGCTGAATGTGACTTCTAGCCAAGAGTCATAATTCAATGCAGATGTCAATTAATGGTTCAGGACTATGTTGATCATAAATGTGACTTCCAGCCAAGAGTCATAATTCAATGCAGATGTCAATCAATGGTTCAGGACTATGTTGATCATGAATGTGATTTCCAGCCGAGAGTCACAATACAATGCATATGTCAAACAAAACGACAATCTGTCTTCAATCGGATTCAGTGTGAACCTATGCCTGATGAAGATAAGCCTTTATTTGCTTCTGTCAACATGACCTCTCGGGATACTGGAGGTAGAGCTGATAGTCCAGATGGAGTATACAGAAACACCAGAGCAAGAGTCTTAGCTTCTAGTCAAAGAAATTTGATCTCTGAAGATGATTCTGAATTCCTTAGAGAATCTAACTTCCCACCTCTTCCTACTGGGGGTAGTTCTCCTATAATTGATTTTGATGCACGAAGCAGTAATTCAGAGCATACAACATCCACTAGTTCATCAATAATCCCTCGTACAGTCACGACTTATATGGTTGATGGGAATACTGATGAACCTTCTTCTTCCTTGACTCCTCAAGAACAAAGGATTGCTTCTTTGGAACAGCAAATGAAGTCTATGGCTGATACTATGAAGTCGATGTATGAACTCATGGTAACTCAGATGCAAAATCGACAGACTGTACCAGATGCCATACCAATTGACACTGCTATAAGTCTAGTACAAGTTCCTCCAGCAGTACAATCCAATACTCCTGGACCAGCTCAACCAAATCCTAGTCTCTCTGGAGCTGGGGGTAGTGCTTATAACGCTGTTCCTCCTCCCAACTATTCTCTACAAGGTACAACTCCACAATCTTCCGGAGTTGTTAATAAAGAATTGAGGAATCTCAAAACTCAATTCGAGGCATTCAAATAGAAGGATGGTTTACAAAGATTAGGCATCAAGCAACCTTATCCGATAGAATGGAAGCAAGTATCGTATCCTCCTAAATACAAGCCTCCTACTATCTCATTCTATGATGGAACCACTTCTCCAAGTCAGTTTATTAATCACTTTGAAGTGATGACTAATCAGCTGCAACCAAGCGACGCCCTCCTTACTCGGGTGTTTGTTGGATGTCTCAAGGGAACATGTTATGAATGGTATAGAAGTCTCCCAGATGGGTACATTACCTCATTTGCCGGTTTCAAACAGATGTTTCTTGAAAGGTTCTATGAAGGGCTCAATGACATGACTATGTCTGCTCTTATTAGAATCAAGCAGAAAAATAATGAAACTACAGAGGATTTTATTGAACGATTTCGAAGAGAAGCTCTGAAGATGCCTCTTGAAACTCCTGATGCCGTCACCATCGACACATGCAAATCAAACTTGTTGCCAATCATCAGCATGTGGACAGGATCCACCCAATTTCAAGACTGGCCTTCTTTCATAGTTAGTGCCAAGGCCGCAGAAATTAGTGCTGAAACCTTCAAAGGTTTAGGAGTGCAGATGATTCCCAAAGAAACAGGTCAAGGTGCTAACAATAATGCTAAAAATAATGCTCGCAAGGGAAAAGAAACCCTTGAGGTTAATCTTCAGAGCAAAGATGCATCAACTGTTCAAACTTCTTCTACTTCTACAACCCAACAAACAAGAGCACCTCGCCCCAAGGAAGAATACTCTTTCGATGATGACGATGTCCTTGGTATCTTTGAATCTCTGCTGAAAGGTAATAAAATACAATTACCTGAAATCAAGAAACCTGATGAAGCTGGTAAGACAGATCATCCTAAATACTGTCCATACCACCGAATATTGGGTCACACAATTCGTACATGTTATGTACTGAAAGGAAAGATCCAAGAAATGATTAAATCTGGAGCTATCTCTCTTACTCCAAAAGAGAAGACCGTCACCTCCAACGTCGTCTCTATGCAATTCAGAGATTTCCCTCCTCAGCTCCTTGAAAGTGGGATCGTTCCTATTCCCAAGACAATTCTTGAAATAGTGAATATTCCTCCTCCACAATCTGAAGGATTAGTGCCAATCACTTTGGAAATATGAGAAATCATGTGGATCCACCCTGATCTAGTGGCAGATTTTGAATCGCCTTCTCCTCAAAAGAATACTTCTCGAAAGTCCAAGAAGGCTGAAAAGATTAAGTCATGTCATATGACTTCTCTTGGATCTATCTCTGGTACAGAGCCAAAAGACAAAGAAGAAGTACTTGCTGGTGCTACTAGAACAGGAAAACCTTATCTAAAGGATTATTCCAAAGATCCTGAGGATACTCCTGATACCCCTCATACTGATAAAGACGCTCCTAATGCTCCTCCTGAAGAAGAATCATCCACCGTACCTGTTCCTTCAACTATCCCAGTTGAACCTGTTTCTTCCAAGCCTACAGCTCTTGAGAAAGGCAAACAACAGGCTCGGTTTGATAAACCAATCAAGAAGTCCTCTCCTCTTGGGCTTCAGAAGCCTTATAACTTCGACATTCTAGCTCAACTTGCTAATACTCCAGCTAGAATGTCCCTCTTTGAACTTCTACGTCTCTCCAAAGAGACTCGGGAGACGTTAAGTGAAGCACTTCTTCAAGCTGACTCTTGTCTTGCACAGTTAAAGAAGCCAGATACAGAACCTGCCACTTGCTTACATTGCAACAGTGTACTGGAGATTATCCCAAATATCACCTTTACACAAGACGACATGCTACTGGAGGATAATCGACATGATCGGCCTCTCTATTATACCGGTTATATCGACACAATGAAGATAGATCGTATCCTCATTGATCCAGGGTCTGCTATAAGCATAATGCCAAAGAGTCTGTTGGATGAACTAAAAATCCCTCTTCACAAGCTTTCCAAGACAGTTACTACTATCCTGGGATTCAATCAAAGCTGGAGCGAGCCTTTGGGAAAGATTCACCTGAAGCTTCAAATAGGTGATTTCAGATCCAAAGTCACTTTCTATGTGATCGAGATTGTGGGATCCTACAATCTTCTTTTGGGGAGGCCCTTTCTTCATGAAAATAATGTGGTGCCTTCTACCCTTCATCAGTGTTTTAAATACATTAATAGCAATGGAAGAGTACAAAAAGAAGTTGCTGATATAAATCCCTTCCATGGGGTTGAAGCCTATTTCAATGATTCCCGGATGTACAAAGAAGAGTATACAAGGGTAATACAAGCTATGGAGAAAGAAGATTCACAAAGTGAGACTTTAATAATTCCTGTTAAAGGTCGAACTACTCAGCAACAACCTCCCAAACCCTCTGGAGAAAGTTCTTTCATCATTCCGGTGACTGGACGGATCTCTCCGTTACCTCAGTCATCTGCTCAAGATACACTGATCATTCCTGTCAGTGGGCGTACTGCAGTTCCTGCATCTTCACATGTGAAACAGGATACTCTGCTAATTCCAGTTGTAGGGCGGATTACTCTTCCATCTCAAGCTTCAAGGGAGCTCTCCTCTTCTGAGCCATTTGTTATCGATCTTAAATCGAAACCATGCTTCTTCTCGTTCATCTTCTCCCCCTTTAGTCCTTGACTTGGCTAAGATCTCTAAGGCTCAGCCTTCTCCCAATGTAAATACTGCTGCTTTTACATTTAATGAAAAGTCTCCATCTTTGCAGTATATTGATGTGTGTAATTATGTTCATAGTTATTTATATTTGTTAGATGACTTGAGCACAATAACCATAGAAGTTGTACAGACTGTTCATACAGATGTATCCCTAGAACCTGTACAATCTTCATACTTTCTAGTTTCCAGCAGAAAGCCAGGAGACATCCCAATATTTTTCTACAAAGGGCCCCAAAATCCTTCTGATTTCGAAGATGAGGACAAGAATGATGATACTGGAAGATTACAACTACGTCGTTATAGTCAGCAATCTAAAGACATCATTAAAAATATGGGCTATGACTTCAGAACTGGCCTCAATAGTAGAAAAGGAAGAAAAATGCCTGTCCGGATCCCTCCTCTGAAATATGGAAGGACAAAATGCGGATTGGGCTATACTGCTCCTACTCCTTTCATCAATATTGTTCATGAAGATCCTGAATCTGACGAAAATAAGAGATCTGATTCTTCTAGTACTACATCTTGGGATTCCGATACGAGTATCGGTGATTTCTACTGCAACATTCTGTCTTCCAACATGGTCTCCATTGACCATTCTGAAGAAAGTGATGAAGACGAAGAAGAATTTGAAATCTCACCTAAATCAGAACAATGGGCCCAAAGGTTAGATAATCAATGGGAGTTCCGTTTTGAGCAAAAAGAACCTCCGACTGAAGACAAACTTGTTCAAATAGATGTTGGTGAAGAGGGATCTCCCAAACCAATATTCATCAGTGGGAGTCTTTCAGAAACTGATAAGCAAGACATGATTAAACTCATTCGTGACTACATTGATGTCTTCGCTTGGAGTTATGAAGATATGCCAGGACTTGATCCACAAATCGCAACTCACAAGCTCAATATCTTGCCGAATGCTAAACCGGTCAAACAACAACAGCGATGATTTCGTCCAGATATTATGGATGCAATTGAAGCTGAAGTCAATAAACTCATGACCACTGGGTTTATTAGAGAGGAACAACATCCCGATTGGGTGGCTAATATAGTTTCTGTTCTTAAAAAGACCGGCAAGATCAGAGTTTGTATAGATTTCCGCGATCTCAATACGGCATGTCCTAAAGACGAATTCCCTCTACCAATCACTGATGCCATGATCGATAATACCGGTGGGTTTGAACGGATGTCATTCATGGACGGGTATTCTGGGTACAATCAGATTAAAATATTTCCAAATGACGAGAAGCACACTTCTTTCAGAACGCCGATCGGTACATACTGTTATACAGTTATGCCGTTTGGTCTCAAGAACGCAGGAGCAACTTATCAACGAGCTATGAGCACTATATTCCGTGAACATTTGCGGAAAACAGTCGAATGCTCCGTTGATGATATTGCAGTCAAAAGTCGACAAAAGGAGGATCATATCCAAGATTTGAAGACTATATTTGATCTAATGCGTAAGCATCAATTAAAGATGAACCCTACTAAGTCCTTCTTTGGCGTCTCTAGTGGTAAATTTCTCGACTTCGTCATTACCTCTAAAGGTATACACGTGGATCCCGAGAAGATCAAAGCTATCCAAGAGATGCATCCTCCACGCACCTTAAAAGAGCTACGAGGATTTCAAGGAAGGATCGCTTATATCAGGAGATTCATCTCTAACCTTTCAGGACGCTGCAGACCATTCAACAAACTTATGAAGAAAGGTGTCTCTTTTGTCTGGAATGATGAATGTCCGAAAGCATTCGATGATATAAAACAATATCTGATGAGCCCTCCAGTATTGGTACCTCCCGTCTCAGGAATTCTATTCCTCCTATATACTCGAGCAATGAGTCATTCATTGGGTGCATTGCTCGCGCAAAAGAATAAAAATGGTCATGAACAAGCCATCTACTATCTCAGTCGTACTATGACCGGAGCTGAACCTCGATATTCACCGGTCGAAAAAGAATGTCTAGCCTTGATGTTCGCTGTTCAAAAGACACAATATTATATCATTGGCCAGACTATTCATGTCATTTCCAGGATCAATCCTATACGGGTCATGATGAAGAAACCCAGTATTTTGAATTCTAGATTAGCTAACTGGGGAATCTTACTTGCTCAGTATGATATGCATTATATTCCTCAGAAATCAGTCAAAGGACAAGCTTTAGCTGATTTTCTGGCTGCTCATTCAATTCCAGAAGATTCAAAACTCTATGATGAAATCCCAGATGAAGTCCTAGATTCAAACCAAATTGCTGAAGAAGATCCTTCTTGGCGTCTATTCTTTGATGGAGCTTCAAGAATAGGTCCTAATGGTGATATTGTCGCTGGAGTTGGAATCGTTCTTGTATCGCCAGAAGGTCTTGCTATCCAAAGAGCTTATTCTCTTGATCAGCCGTGTTCAAACAACGTAGCTGAGTACAATGCGTTACTCATTGGTCTTCAACTCGCTAAACATCTGAATATTCAATATTTGGAGGCGTACGGAGACTCTAAACTCATTGTCAATCAGATAAGGGGTACTTATGAAGTTCGCCATCAAGATCTGGTTCCTTATCATAGATCAGCTATATCTATGGCTTCTTCGTTTGAAGAATTCTTCATTGAACATGTTAGGCGAGCATGTAACACAGAAGCTGATGCTCTAGCTAATCTTGCGACGGTGTTGGCTATTTCGATTAGACGGCAACAAATGATTGTTGTTCGTAATCGAGAATTGTTTCATCTGGAAAATAACCTGACCCTAGGACTTCCAGTTGATATTGAAGAATCAACATCTCATGACGTCAACACAACAAGAGGATTTGGATTCAGTCGTAAATCTTTATCATCTTCATCTGATTCCAGCATGGAATTCATCTTCAGTAACTCAGCCGAGAATCAAAATACGGATAAAGATTGGAGACTTCCTTTCTTAGATTTCGTATTGTATGATATTCTTCCAGATAATCCGAGTGAGGCAGCATCTATCAGACGACGATCACTCAGATTCTATTACAATCATACTACAAAAACCTTATATCGTCGAGCTTATGATGGTCTACTTCTTCGATGTGTTGCCGGTGACGAGGCTCAACAAATTATTCGTGAAGCACATGATGGAATTTATGGAGCACATCAGCCTGGACCAAAACTTCAAGACCGTATTCGACGTATGGGTTATTATTGGCCTACTATGGTATCAGATGCCATCGAGTATGCAAGGAAGTGTAAAGCTTGTCAAATCCATGCGGATTTTATTCATCAACCCTCGAAATTTCTACATCCAACGGCAGCATCATGGCCCTTCGAAGCTTGGGGCATGGACATTATCGGTCCGATCAATCCACCGTCATCAAAAGGTCATCGGTTTATTCTCGCAATAACCGATTACTTTTCCAAATGGGCCAAAGCCATTCCTTTATCTGAAGTCAAGACGTCCAATGTCATCAGCTTTATTAAACACCACGTCATCTACAGATTTGGTGTTCCTCGACGCATTATTCATGATAATGGACCAATTTGTCAGCCAAAAATTTACTCGATTCTGTGACGATCACCGGATCAACAATGTGGCTTCTACCGCATATAATCCGGCAGCTAACGGATTAGCAGAAGCTTTCAACAAGACCATCATTAAACTCCTAAAGAAGTTTGTCTCTACTAACAAACGTAATTGGAGTGAGAAGCTCGGAGAATGTCTGTGGGCTTACCGTACTACAGTTCGTAATGCTACTAAATGTACACCTTTCTCTCTGGTGTATGGATGCGAAGCTGTTCTTCCATTAGAGATTCAAATTCCTTCTTTAAGGATAGCAATCACTAATGAACTCACCGTCGAGAATAATGATCGTCTTCAACTTCAGGAATTAGAAGCTCTGGATGAGAAGCGATTATTTGCTCAACAGAATATCGAATTCTATCAAGCTAGAATCTCAAGAGCTTTTAATAAGAAAGTCAGAGTTCGAGCGTATCAAAAAGGAGAACTTGTTCTAACAGTCAGACGTCCTATGAATATGACTCATATGAGCAAACGCAAATTCGACGCAAAATGGGAAGGTCCCTATGTCGTAAGCAGAGTTTTCTCAAATGGAGCTTATCAACTCTCAGAACTGGATGGTCGAAAAGTTATGATGCCTATTAATGGCAAGTTCCTTAAAAAGTATTATACATAAATGTAAATGCTTATAAATCATCAGACAAGTTCATGTTTAGAAATAAAATATTTATTTTATTTTAAATCATGAATGATAGTACATGATTTTAAGGAAGATCACTATCATCCTTCTCTACATTTGGACACGGGCCACTGCCGTCCTTCTTGAAAACGCAGTCAGCAAAAGAGCCGAGAACCACCTTGCTGGAACCCACGAGGAACTTACAAGCGGCCATCCTCATGGCTTCTTCTTCTTCAGTCCTTCCTGGTTCGAGCAGGAAGTCCAGAATGTCCCTTAGGGGCTTGGGTGCAGACGAACCTTCGCCTGCTTTTACTTCCTTCGGTTGAATTGGATCGACAAGGCGTTCTTCAGTGCCCTTCTGAATCTTCGGGGCAATTCCAGCTTTCTTGGATGCTTCTTCAGATGATATTTTTATGTTGAAGAATGGAAGTGTTCGTTCTTGTCAGATTTCTGCTATATTTATAGGCAGAAATTCTTCAAATAATGAAGCGTCACATTCATCCGACGGTTCACCCGTTCATTAATGCTTGACGGTTCATCCGTTTATTTATTACATTCATCCGACGGTTCATTCGTTCCATTCATCTGACGATTCGTCCGTTCATAATCTTCTATTATGGGAATTCGTTATTTATCATGTTTTCATAACCTCTGAATAAATGCCGAATGTATCTGCTCATTTGTTATTTTCTATTCTTGACCTCTGCATAGAAATCAATCTATTTTCTTTTAGAGTTCCTACATATTATCACGTCCATATTACCTCTGATAGTATTGAGTACTCTAAATCAGAAAAGAAGATTTCATTATCTATCATGTCCACAATTTATTCAAATACAAATCATTGAGCATAGAAGAATTATCATTTCCACTCTCATTTCATCGTAAAAAGTCTATTACATTTTCTTAGACTTTCTTATAAATCATAATGGAAATCTATTAGAAATTTTGGATTTTCATTCCACGCCACAATAACCTAATAGAGATCTATCTTCTTCCTTGGATCTTCTCTGTCGGACCTTCTCCGTCAGGTTCGTTGTTGGTGGCTGTTCCTGACTGTCTGAGTCCCAGTCACGACCAGATCAGCAGGAATCAAACTCTGGTCTTCTCTCTCAGACGAGAGGAGAACCATAGAGTATGGCAGCCCGAAGGCATGTTGCTGCCAATACAACTGGTGGATTGGGAGCGACCTCTCAGAGGAGATAGGAATGTATCCCACAATGGGATACAATTCCTAGTTCTGCCTTGAAAGAAACTCTCTACCCGATTTCTCGGGGTAGAGTTGACTCCACCATCCAACTTTCGTGTATAAAGGCTCTTTCTATCATCTGAGGAAGACCCTTCTATGCCACGAAGAGTTCTGAGTTGTCTGATTTACGCGTCAAAAGCGTATGAGCTCCCTGATGTAGGTGTCAGAGGAATATTCTCCACAGCATCCAAAGCACCAATGCCAGTTCTGAAGAAAATTTTCAGCCGAGCTTCTGCAGAAAACAGCAAGGAAAAAGATATTAAATCAACATAAATATCATTCTCATTAAGCGTACATTTGTCAAACAGAGACAGGCGTGTATTGTTCAGTCAGAAACAAAAGCTCATCTTCAACAGTAAAAATGGTACGCGTACTTACCATCAAGTTTGGTGCTAAGGATTGGCAAACCAATATCTGGTATAGTGCACAGAAATCGAACATTAGAAAGCATTGCTTTCCTGTTTGAGAATGAAATCTCACAAAAGATTCATTCTCAGAGAAGAAGAAGAAGAACAAGGAGATGAGTATCTGTGAAACTCAGCTACCTATTTAAAGGACAAAGTACAAGCCTATTCTTGGAAAAGATCCGAGTTAAAAGCGCTCATAGTCACGGAATGAGTGTCACGTGTACTTTGGAAGACAGCGCAGCATTGGAAACATTCAAAGAGTGCCCACTTAATGTTCTTCATTAATGCACGCTGTTCAAAACAAAAGTTGTACTACATTTTTTTCAAGATAGGCACTGATGGCCTTACAAAAGTAAAAAAAAGAGTGCAACATTTTCAAAAGAAGCATAAAAGACGCGCTCTATTTTGTAGAGCGACTGAGCTTAGCGCCCAGTTCTTCTACGCTCTTGACTCCCATACGGTGTAACAGAGCATTCAACATTTCACGCTGCTCTACGAGGCTGCGTCCATTAGAAGAAGACGAGCCATCCAGGCCAAAATAGCTCAAGAAATTCTTGGCTAGTTGTGTCGGGTCATCTTTGAACTCGAAGACAAAAGGCTCCGGTTCCTTACCCTCAAAAGTAGGGTCACCATGGGAACAAAAACCTAACTTTTTTGCTTCTTCTTCAGCTTCTTCCTTCGGTGTCATGTTGACGTGAGATGAACATCAAAGCTGAATTCTCTCTCTGTTTATATAACAGAGCTCACCGACGGTTCATATTCCACCATAAATTGGATACAATCAGTCTCGAAAAATGAAGAGTCATCATGACATTTAATAAGTTCATTTGGATGTTTTCAAAGAACTTCGAAGTCTTTTTCGACTTCCGAAAAATTTGAAGTCATCTCAGCGTAACTAAATTCATTTTATCATCTCGTTTTCAAAGTATTTCGAAATAATTTATCATTTTTCGAAAACTTTGAAGGGGGTTTTGTAGGCCTCAAAAATGAAAGTCATGCTGAGTTGATCAGAACAAGTCCAACAGTCACGCTGAGTTAATTAGGACAATATTTTAAAATCACGCTGGGAAACAGCTCATCATTTGTCAAAGTGTAATTATGACTGACAGTACAACAGTCGAAGAATGTCTTCTCATATGCCACGTATGCACAGAACTCGAGAGATCATAGCCGCCTATTGCGTGACTTTTGAAATCTTCTTCAGCAAGACTCAGCCTTTACCAAGTTAGCGTACCAAAAGAGCTTCTTGTCATTTAATGCAACTGACAAAAGCAATCACTGTCAGAGATTTTGTGTCAGTTAAAGCATGTCGAATCAAGACAGCTGGCAGTCCTGCCTCAATCGAGCATGGATTATGTTCTTTCCCAAAGTTCGCGTATATTTTGAGCTTTCTGTCTCAAGTTTGCGTGGATTCTGAAGTTTCTTGCTCCATATCTGCGTGGATTTTGAAGCTTTCTGCCCCAAGTCTGCGTAGATTGTGAAGCTTTTTGCCCCAAGCCTGCGTAGATTCTGAAGCTTCTTGCCCCAAGTTTGTGTGGATTTTGAAGCTTTCTGCCCCGAGTCTGCGTGGATTTTGTCTTCAACAAGTCTGCGTGGATTTCATCAAATTGGAGTACGTGGCAGCCATGCCACTGATCTCTCGCCTGCGTGTCCTGTAACTTGCACACGACTCATGCATGATTGCCATGTGTCCAACAGATACAGGCCACGTCCAGTAACTGCTCACAACCTTGCGTATGTTAAATCCTGCGTGATTTTCAACTAGGCACAGGCTGTGAAGACAGTTATCCTTTCAGTTATTTTTGACTCTATAAATAGAGTTCTTTTTCTCATTCATTGTACAGATACATAGTTATCTAACTTACTGTCAAAATTTTGAGAGCTTTTCTTCTTCGCATAGTCCAAGGGATAAAGCGATCGTCTTCTAGATCGGATTCCTACAGTTGTAATTTTTCCAGATACACAATAAATAAAGTGAATTTATTTATGGAAAATAACAGATCCTGACCCAGGCGGTGTTCGACATTCGAACCACTGTAGCAAAGGCACCTGTCTCCACCAGCCCCGATCCAGGAGCCAATGGAGATTCAATTATACCCCCTCAACGGGTATCTTTAGGGGTGGAGCACCACACTACACCGTGTACGTCAGATCCTTCCAATATCCAACTTCAGGTTGTACCGCCTTCACCTGCTCCCAGCTCGACAGAAGACTTGGCCGAGATAATCAGAGACCTGCGTGAAAGCTTCGAGGCCCGAAACAGACAGAAAGAACGTCAGAAGTTGGGGCTTCCTCAACCCTACCCTCTTGAGTTGAACAAGGTGGTTTATCCTCCCAAGTATAAACCGCATACATTGACGCCATACGACGAGAAGGACTCTCCTCGTCGGTACTTGACCTACTTCCAGTCTCAGACGGGACATCTTTCGAAGGAAGACGTCTTGCTCACAAGCCTGTTTGTCGGGGCTTTGAAGGGAGTCGCCTACGACTGGTACTGCAGTCTCCCTGACAGCTCCATATAATCCTTCGATGATTTGAGATGCCTCTTTCTCGATCGGTTCTACGACGGAGGTAGAGACATGACCATGTCATCTCTAATAGAAGTACGACAGACTGAGAAGGAAACTGTTCGAGAATTTATCGAGCGTTTCAGACAAGCATGCCTAAGGTTGCCCCCAGGCATGCCGGAACATGCACTCATCGACTCCTTCAGCATGAACATGATCTCCGCGATCAAGCTCTGGCTTAACTCTACTCTCCCGCCCGATTGGAGTTCGTTGATCATTGAAGCCGAAGCTGCTGAGAAGAAGACGCGTAACGCTCGCCTTCTGGGGGTTAACTTCCCCACCCTTGACGACAAAGAGAAACGGCTTGCGACCAGTAGTAGCAGCTACGAAGCGAAAGGGAAGCAGGCATTGACTGTCAATGCGTCTAACAGCACGCAAGGTCCTGTCCAGAGGCATCCAACCGCACCACGACCGAAGATGGTCTACTCCTTCCACGATGAGGATACCTAACAACTCTTCGAGATGCTAAAGCAGGGTGACAAAATCAAATTGCCTGATCCCAAGCATCCTGACGAAGTAGGCAGAGTCGGTGACCCGAGGTATTGTCAATACCATCGGTTCATTGGACATCCAACTAAAGACTGCTACATCCTCAAAGACTACATATAGCGCATGATCAATGCGAACGTCATCTCAGTTGATTACAAGGAGAAGACAGTCTCTGCCAACATGGTGTTGCTCCAGTTCGGCACCTTACCGCCTACCATGGCTCAAGATGGCATCGTCCCCATCCCAAAGGCGACAATGGAAGTAGTCAACCTTCCACCAACCCGTGACAACGTGGGTGGGCTCACACCACTCACAACATCCAAGGGAGAGATCATGTGGGTTCACCCGGATCTCGTTCCAGAGTTGAATCAACTAGAGGTACCCTCTACCTCCAAAAGACAAAGACAAGAAGACCAAGTCTTGCCGAATGGTGACTTCCTCCCTTGAGGAAGCACTGCCCGTACAAACGTGTTCGCAGCAGAACGCCCATCCAGAGGAGGCTTCGACCGAAGTAACACCTCCTATCATCACCACAGCTGTCCAAGGAGAAGGTTCATCCCAACCTCCTGCAGCTGATAAACTAAAGCAGAAGGAGGCCCGCTTTGACAGGCCTCTTCGAAAAGACAACGCTCCGGCACGACTTTCCCAATTCGAGCGCCTCCGCCAATCCAAAGATACTAGGGAGGCTCTCTGCGAAGCCCTGAAGGATGTCGAGTCTTTCATCAGTCAGGTTAAGCAGCCCGACGACGATGCTACAACATGTCCGTACTGCCGTAATATGGTGAAGATCATCCCCAACATCACATTCACTCAACAGGATTTGCTGCTCAAGAATAACAGACACAACAGACCCCTGTATTACACAGGTTATGTCGGTGCCATCAAGATGGATCGAATGCAGATCGACCCTGGGTCTTATCTCAGCATCATCCCCCGAACTCTACTTCAGACATTGGGGATCCTGATACATCGCTTGACAGCATCTTACACTACCATTAGTGGCTTCAACGCTAGTAAGAGTGAGCCGCTGGGGAAGATCCGCTTGAAGTATCACATCGGCGATCTCCAGACCGAAGTGACTTACTATGTCGCGGATACAGACGTCAACTAAAACATCCTATTGGGACGGCCATGGATACATGAATACATGGTGGTGCCATCCACCCTCCATTAATGTATGAAATATGTATCCACTAGCGGCATCATCCGAACAAAGTTTACTGATGTCGATCCCTTCAGAGGGATTGAAGCCTTCTTCACCGACGCTGATCTGTACAAATCAATTCATCTCGAAGATGAAGCCAACAACGCTGATGATGAGGCAGAAGCTGAGATCGAAGCTGACCTAGATGTGGATATAGAAATCGACGTGCCCCTAAAAGTTTGACTCAAAGGAAGGCCACCTCAAACACCGGCTCCTATGGTAGTCAAATTCTGCAAGAAGGCACTAGCTTCTCTGGGCACTACACCCAATGAAGCTCCATTGAAGATACGCCTCAAGGAAAGCCCCCTCAAGTGGCGGCTCCTCTCGTAGGTACGGCTCAAAGGCAGACCTCCTCAGTTGTCGGCCCCCGTCAGGCCACAAGAGAAGACCTCGGCGTCCTTCTCAGCGCAGTCCCAGGAACCAACACGAGGCAAGCTCCCGAAAAACTCTCCTGAACCTCCCAAGGCTGCTCCAATTCTCACTTATGAAGAACTTAGAGAGTACATATTGGCTAATGTCGATGCTCCATCCCTCGATGATGTAATCCCTCGGGACAAGATTTCATATTTTATCAATAATAGAGTGTCTTTCAATTGTTCTAGTCTTCCATATTAGAATACCATATACACTCTAGATAATGCTCTACAGTCGTTGCAAACATAAATAACGACTGTGAGTCATATAAATCGAGTCGTCCTGTACCAATTAGTCTACTACATAGTCCTACCTCTAAATAAGGACGAGAAGCCCACGAGCGTCACCAAGACCTCCCACCGACAGAGCCAGAACCTGACATCGGCAGAATGCAAATCTATCGATACAACGATCGAGCCAAGTATCTCATCCAAAAGATGGGTTACAACTTGAAGAGCGGCCAAGGTCTGAACTACGGCAAAGGTCGACGCCTTCCCCTACGACTTTCAGTGCCAAAAAGGAAGCCGCAAGACTACTATCACCGTACTCGACGGGGGGTAGGCTACATCATGCCTCTAATAACTCCAAAAGAATCAGAAGCAGAGGATGTCATACATTCTCACTCCTCTGAAACTTCAACTTGGGACTCCGACACCAGCGTCGGCTCAATCTTTAGGAAAGTCCTGCCAGCTAACATGACATCCGTACATCCTTCAGAAGATAAAGATGACGATCAAACAAGAGAGTTCTTCGAAGAAGAACCCTGGGCTCAACACCTAGGCGCACAATAGGAGTCTCGCTTTGAATTACGAGAACCCCCTACCGAAGATGAAGTCGAGCAGATCGATCTTGGGGATGGATCTTCATCTAAACCCATCTTCATCAGCAAGAGTTTGGCGGGAGAGGACCGAGAATCCTTGATCCACCTGGTCAAAGAATATATCGACGTCTTCGCCTGGAGCTACAAAGACATGCCGGGACTCGACCCACAAGTCGCAATGCACAAGCTTACCATCCTGCCTGACGCTAAGCCCGTTAAGCAGCGATAGCGGCGCTTTCGTCCTAACATTATGGATGCCATTGACAAAGAGATCGACAAGCTCTTGGACAGCAGGTTCATTCATGAAAAGCAACACCCCGACTGGGTAGCCAACATCGTCCATGTCACTAAGAAGAACGGGAAGATTCGAGTTTACATCAATTTTTGGGATCTCAACTTTGCATGCCCAAAGGATGAGTTCCCACTCCCGATCACTGACGTAATGATCGACAACACATATGGCTTCGAGCGTATATCCTTCATGGACGGCTGCTCAGGCTATAATAAGATCAAGATATTCCCAGACGACGAGAAACACAAATCGTTCAGAACTCCAAAGGGGGTTTACTGCTACACAGTAATGCCCTTTGGCTTAAAGAATGCTGGTGCCACATACCAACGAGCCATGAGCACCATCTTCCATCAACACTTTTGTAAGACAGTCGAGTGCTATGTTGACGATATCACCGTCAAAAGCCGTCTTAGGGACGATCACCTACGAGACCTAAAGACAGTCTTCGACCTTATGCGAGTGTATCAACTTAAAATGAACCCCACTAAATCCTTCCTTGGGGTCTCTAGTAGAAAGTTCTTGGGCTTCATCATCACTACAAAGGGCATTCATGTCGACCCCGAGAAGACTAAAGCCATCCTTGACATGGATCCTCTGAAAAACCTTAGAGAACTTCGAGGCCTACAAAGACGTCTTGCGTACATCCGAAGGTTTATTGCAAACCTTTCCAGGAAATGCCAATCCTTCACCAAGCTCATGAAGAAGGGAGTCTCATACGTTTGCATGGAAGAATGTCAAAAAGCTTTTGACGATATCAAAATTTATCTGACAAGTCCCCCAGTCCTGGTGGCACCCGTTGCAGGCAAACCATTCTTGCTTTATGTCCGTACAATGGACCATTCTCTTGGCGCTTTGTTGGCCCAGAACAACGAAGCAGGCCATGAGCAGGCCATCTACTACCTCAGTAGGACGATGGTTGGGGCCGAACACCGATACAACCCCGAAAAAAAAGAGTGTCTGGCCTTGGTGTTCGCCATCCAGATGACTCGCCATTATGTTTCAGGACAAACAATCCATGTCATCTCCCGAGTCAATCCACTTAGAATTCTCATGAAAAAACTAAGAGCGCTAAACTCTCGGTTGGCTACGTAGGCGATATTATTGGTTGCATATGACATGGTATTCGTACCACAAAAGGCTGTTAAGGGCCAAGCATTGGCCGACTTCCTAGCCGTGCACCTAATCCCGAAATCATCCAGGCTCTACGAAGGTATCTTCGATGAGGTACAAGAAGCAAACATTACGGAAGAAAGCCCAGTCTAGCAGATGTTCTTCGACGGTGCTTCCAGAACAGGCCCCAAAGGACAAATTATCGCGGGAGTGGGGGTGGTCTTAATCTCTCCCGACAAACTGGTTATCCAGCGTACTTATTCTCTTTTAGAGCCGTGCTCCAACAATGTTATAGAGTACAATGCCTTTATTATGGGGCTTTAGTTAGCAAGACAACTGGGGGTGGACTACCTTGAATCTTACGGCGACTCAAAGCTCGTCATCAATCAAATTCGAGGACAATATGAGGTCCGCCATGAAGACCTCATCCCCTATCACAAAGCAGCGTTGGACATCATCTCAACCTTCACAGAATTCTTCATAGAGCATGTGCCTCGGCTGCAAAACTTGGAAGCTGATGCTTTGGTCAGCCTCGCAGCCTCATTGGCTGCACCCGTCGGGACTGAACACTTCGTTACGGTGACGGATCGGGACTTGGCTTGCCCCAGAAATAATCTGTGTATGTGGACAACTCATGCCATGGCCGTGGACCCTGGCATCAATGTCAGAGACTGGAGGTTCCTATTTATCGACTTTGCTGTCTACGAAATCCTTCCGGAAGACCCGAAGGAGGCAGTTTCAGTCAGAAGGTGCTCCCTCTGCTTCCATTACGATATAGCCTCCAAAATGCTGTACCGGCGCTCCTACGATGGGCTTCTTCTCCGATGTCTATCTAACGAAGAAGCCGCCAAAGCACTTCGAGAAGCTCATGACAGAACGTGCAGAGCTCATCAACCAGGTCCTAAGCTACAGGACCAACTTCGACAAATGGGCTATTACTGGCCCACCATGATGGCCGACGCTATCGAGTATGCAAAGAAGTATCGTGCCTGTCAGCTGCACGCCGACTTCATCCACAGACCGTTAGAGCCTCTACACCCGACGGTTGCCTCTTCGCCATTTGAAGCCTGGGGCATGGATATAGTGGGGCCTATCACTCCCCCTTCGTCAAGGGGACACCGCTTTATCCTGGCAATCACCGACTATTTCTCTAAATGGGCGAAAGCAATACCTCTTACAGAGGTGAAAAGCTCAAGAGTGATCAGCTTCATCAAGCATCACGTCATCTACCATTTTGGGTTACCTTGAAGGATTATCTACGACAATGGCCCACTATTCATCAGCCATGCGTTCAGTAGGTTCTGCGACAAGAACCGTATTCAGAACGTGGCATCAATCGCTTACAATCCGACAACGAACGGATTGGCCGAAGCTTTTAATAAGACCATCGTCGAGCTACTCAAAAAGGTCGTGTCATCCAACAAGTACGACTGGGATGAGAAGCTCGATGAATGCCTTTGGGCCTATCGCACAACGGTACGAACCCCGACGGACAACACACCATTCTTCCTGGTTCATGGAAGTGAAGCAGTACTACCGCTGGAGGTCCAAATACCCTTCCTACGGGTGGCGATCACAAATTAGTTGACGGAAGAGGACAATCAACGTTGCTGTCTGTAAGAGTTGGAAGCGCTGGACGAAAAATACCTATTGGCTCAATAGCGCATCGAACTTTATCAAGCTCGTATATCACAGGCTTTCAACAAAAGAGTCCGACAAAGGACTTTCCAAGTAGACGACCTGGTTCTAGCAGTCAGGAGATCGATGGTGATGACTCACAAAACACCGGTAAAGTTCAAACCCAAATGGGAAGGACCCTTCATCATAGGTATAGTCAAACGGTACTTATCGTCTCACTCAAGAATGGAGACTTGTTTATGATGCCCATCAATGACAAGTTCCTAAAAAAGTACTATTCTTGACCTTCGTCGAGAACGTACTGCCTCTCCCCAGAGAGAAGACTGGTGAACTTGACCAAGCCAAATTTACACCCCTTCTTTTGACAAATCATATGCTTCTGGAACCCAGCTGTTTTATTGCATTCTATACCCAGTAGAAGAACAACCACGTCCACATTACCTCTGAGTTGCTTCTCTACACCTCATCAAGCAGGATCCTGCACCATATAACATCATGCTTAAGGCAATGTTTACCACGTCCACATCACCACTGAGTAAACATTCTATACAACAATCCCTATTATTGTACCATAGAATATCTACGTCCATATCACCTCTGAGTTGTTCTATAAATACCCACAGAGTTCACTACTACCTTGTCCATATTACCTCTGAGTAGGAAAGGTCCACCATTTTATCCCATATTTACCATGTCCACCTTACCTCTGAGTAAATATGTCGGTCCTCTCTCTCAACTTATTATCCGTACCTAACACCAAGGTACGCCAACACTACTAAAATAACCCCTTTTAGCGACGTCAGAATACGTCGCTAAAAAAGGAAAATCCGTCTCTAATTTCTATTAGCGACGTATTTAGCGGCAGAAATTGGATGTCGCGTATAGGCTTGTCGCAGATTACAATTTTGTCGCAGAACGTCGCTATTTGCGACATCATATTTGGTGTCGCTAGACGTCGCAACATTAGCGATAAATAGCGACGTAAGAATACGTCGCCACTATGGCGACGTAAGGCGACCACTTAGCGACGCCGTCAACTTTATATATGATGACATGGCATGGCAGGCACATCAGCATTTTAGCGACGCGTAGCGACAACTTTAGCGACATCAGCTCTCAGGTTGGCGACGTATAGCGATGTGTACTTTCCGTCGTAGAATATCGCAGAACGTCACAGATTTTATAAAAAAAATTAAAAAATATAATTGGTATTTTTGTTATGCTGTGTGTCTGTGTTTACAGTGTGTGTGAAGTGTAGTATTCGAACCATCGACAGTTTCACTTACTGTTCTATGTTTTATCTAAGATAGAAAGAGCAATAGTTCAGGGTACACTTCTCAGAGCTTCCTCTTCACGTCCTTCAGCTTCTCGGGATCCTTTACGACGTCCCGAGAAAGTGAAGGATGTGAAAATGAAGCTCTTAGAAGTACACCCCGAATTGTTGCTCTTTCTATCCAAGATAAAACATACAACAGTAATCGAAACTGTCGATGGTTTCGAACACTGTATTTCACATTCACTGTAAACACAGGCACACATCATCACAAAAATACATATTATATTTTTTTAAAATTTGGGCAACACCTCCTTTGTATATCAGATCATCGCTTATAACCCAGCGTAGGTATATTTGTCATCCCCGTCGCAGATATCATCACAATTAACAGTCTTCCATCATAACAGTCTATAACTAATAGATGAATAACAGTCTCCCATCATAACAGTCTATAACTAAATATCATACATGTACACAATGAAAATACCAACAAATTAAATATCACAAACATACATGTCCAACAGAGTCAAATAATAATGAAAATCAGTGTACAGAACGGTCAATGGGCCCATAGGGCCAATAAATACAAAGATAATAAAAAAAATCTACTGGATCACTGAGGACCCCTGCCGCGCATCTGGGATAGCATGCACTCATACTTTTTCTGTGTGAGCTGCACCGTAGGGGCATAGGAGGCAGTACAATGTCTGGAGTCAGCGCCGTCGATGGACCGGGAGGACGTATCTGCTCCAGCTCTCACAGTCGCTCACCATGCGCAGCAAGTGTACTCACCATCCTCTGAGTACTCTCCTCAAGCGAAGCCGATACTTGAGTGAGTGAGGCAGACATGGTCCTCTGCGAATGGTCCAGCTCAACCTGTCTACGTGCTGTGTGCTGCGTAGACTCGGTGAGCGTATGCAAGCTGGCAGCTGTAGCCTGCTGCAGACTCATCATCTCCTGTATACTGCGCTCGACCGCATCAAATCGTTCGATGATCATCGGAGGGTCGGATCGTCGCTCTGCGGTAAGGTGATCAGAAATCTGCTGCTGCAACTCGTGACACAGCTAGTCAATCTGACGATGAATATCCTGAGCTCGTGACGACGCCTGCGAAGCCGGAGACTGCGTACTGACAGAGGGGGCCCAGGATGACTCTGAAGCCAAATACGCGCCGTAGGATCCCGTACCGTAGTACGTACCCTTCTGAAGACCGCCAACGGCGGTCATCCAGAGGTCGTCCGGCGATGGAGCTGTAGGCGGCTGGGAGGAAGTACCAGCCCCTCCCTCTACTGGCACACTAGCAGCAGCAGCCGCCTCCTCCTGTAGCCGAACAAACTCGGCCTAGAACATGTTTGCTAACGTGTAAGTGTTTGCTAAAGTCTATATTGATATCTATTTTTCTATTTTCTACATTATAGTAAATTAATATAAAGAATAGAACGTACATATGTCTGCGTCGCCCTCTCGTCAATGAACTCTCCAGCCCTCCGATGGGTGACCAGGAAGACGGTCACCATGTTCGGATCCTCACCCTTTTTTACCTGTTAAAATATATTATCTATTATTAGTATTAAATATTATATCGAACTATATATAAATTAATGTCCGTCATAGGAAACGTACTAGATGACAAAAATGCTCCGTCATTGGAATGGAGCCACCACACCACTTACCGGCGCTCGACCGCGCCACCTTGGCCTTGTCAGACCGCTCCTAGTACCTGGGCTCGCTGAATCTAGCCTTCATCGCAGTCCACTACTCTGGCGTGATCCAACCATGGATCGGCTGTCCGGAGCGATCACGAGACTTCTGGTCGTGGATCGCATCACGAATGAGCTTGCCTGCGATGGCAGAAAATTGGCCCTCGATCTTCGTCGCCCGGTGTAGTGGATAGAAATAGGTCCTCTACAAGAAGTAAAATAGAAAAGTTGTATAATATACACAAATGATTATTAAAATTTAAAAATAAACAAATTTTTTATCTTGAAGTGGACGAACCAAAAGGCCTTCCTATCTGTGGGAGCATCTGAGTAGTTAATCCAAGGCCCACCATAGTTCTGTCTCAGAAATACCCCCAGCTGTCTCTGTACTGCAGAAGGCCGATATCTATACAATAATAATTTTCATAAATATATATGTACATATAATCACTTGAGAAATATATATTAATTAATTAACTTACTTCGTAGGCCCGTCCGTCCAAATCTCCATACGCGTCTCGCCCGGGGGAGCGTATGGAGGGTCGCTCTCACCTCCTGCCTGGGCAGGATCAGTCTGATCGCCGTCCTCCATATGCTCGGCGTCCGCTCCCCCATGGAGCCGTCGGAAGGAGGAATGCTGGACGGAGGATCAGGGATGCTGGACGCGGGATCAGGAACGCTGGACGACGAGGGAGGAGTCGCCAAGCTGCTGGAACTGCCCTGTCCTGGTAATGGACCGGGAACAGAACGGTACAATGGCGTACTCAGAGATGAGGATGAGGGTACAGAATCTCCATCCCCAGCCTGAGGCTGACAGGACTGCCTAATATAAAATCCATCGCGTCGTCCAGATGGTCTAGTCATACCTGATAATAACATATGACAAAAAAACAAAAAAATATATTTATATGATAGACATCACAGATTTTTAAAAAATATCATAGTCACAGATAAAAGTGTCACTAAAGTGTCACAGATTTATATGATAGAAGTGTCACTAAAGTGTCAAATATGATGATAAAACAAACGTACAGATTTAATCCTCTTCTGAAAATTTATCTAGTTTGTTTAGCTCATCATCTTCTTCTTCTTCTTCTTCTTCTTTTTCTTCTTCTTCTTCTTCTTCTTCTTCTTCTTCTTCTACATCTTCACTTTTATCTGCATCTTCCTCTTCAGATAATTCTACTTTTTTTACACAATTAGATGTGTAATGAGGAACTTCCGTCGTGTCCACTTCTATAATATTTGTTACAAGAGGTAGTTCATCCTCTTGATAAGCTATATCGTCAACCTCAAAGGTATTTCTAGCTTTGGTCTTGCATACTGCCCACCAGTCCGACCTTGTTGTTCTCCGTTTAGGATAACTTGTGAAGTACACGAGCTGAGCCTGACTTGATAGGACAAATGGTTCATAGGCTTGATATCGACACCGATAATTTATATCAACAAGACCGTGCTTGTCTACTTTCCAACCTTGACCTTCAATCGGATCGAACCAATCACACCTGAATAACACAATCTCAGCAGGCTCTATTCCATAACTATATGTCATCTCCACGATCTCCCGTAGCATGCCATAGAAATCGTTGCCCGCATCAACATCTTTGTAGTTCGAAGATCTGATACACAAACAGCTGTTTTTGGTGGAGTCGAGATCCACAAAGTTGTCTCTGATCGGGCAAGTTGTTGACTTGAACCTAAACCCATTAACACAGTAGCTTGGCCATATTTTTGTAGCATAAATTGGTCCCTTGGCTAGCGTTCTAATAGACTCATTCTCAAGTCTTGCGTATGGACGATCGACCTAAATACCACGAAAGAAGCAATTAAGCTCATTCTCAATCAAGTGTATATACAGAAAGGTAATTACAGAGTTCTCAAGTCTTACATATGTACTCAACCATGATGGAAAATAACGCCTCATTTTTTGTTCTAGTTCTTCTTCTGTTATGTGTGGCCTACCTGACCTCATATCATCATTAAATATGCTGAAAACAACATCGTTCAATTAATATAATAGTATAATAATCAACACTATTAAAATAATATAGACGTATTAATTACTTACCCCTCCAGTTTCTCTACTTCCTCCACGTCGCAGTTGAGTAATACATACACCTGAGCAGCCTTTAGCTCATCATCGTTCAGATATCTCTTCTTCATTTTACCCGATGGCTTTCCTAGAGCATTGAATACCTTCAGTATTGTATCATTACTTTCATGATCTCCGTCGTCGTTTATGGAAGCTCTCATTCCATTAGTTGCAACATGAGGCTTGAAATACATCGAACAAAAGTTTGTAATCTCCTCGAGAACATAGGCTTCACAAATAGAACCCTCGACCCGTGCCTTATTTTTTACCTTTCTTTTTAGGTGATTCAAATGTCGTTCGAACGGGTACATCCATCGATATTCGACGGGTCCACCAACACGTGCCTCATAGGATAGATGAATCGCAAATGCTCCATAGAGTCGAAGAATCCAGGAGGAAACACCCTCTCTAGCTTGCACAGTGTTACCGCAATGTCCTTCTTTTGCTTTTCTAGACGATCAACGAGCAATTTCTTAGAACAAAGATCCCTGAAGAATATGCTAAGCTCCGTCAATGGATCCCAAACTGCCTGCGGTAAGAATTCCCGAAATGCAATCAGAATTAACCTCTCCATGAATACGTGACAGTCGTGGCTCTTCATACCCGTTAATTTGTTTTCCTTCGGATCGACACATCTTTTCAGATTTGACACATATCCGTCTGAAAATTTTAGGCCCTGGATCCACCGACAAAGTCTCACTTTATCCTCCTTGTTCAGCGAGAAAATTGACTTCGGCAGGAACTGTTTTCCATTTTGCTCTATCAAATGCAACGCAGGGCGTTTGCATATTTCTTCTAAGTCCAACCTAGCCTTGGGATTGTCTTTCATTTTTTTCTTTACGTCCATCACAGTATTAATTATGTTATCAAACACATTCTTCTCAATATGCATGACATCAAGATTATGTCTGATCAGATTGGGACTCCAGTATGGCAGATCCCAGAATATGCTCCTCTTTGTCCAGTTATGATCTCTACCAAATCCATCACACTTGTACCCAGTTGTAGGATCTTTGATAGCACTTGGAAAATCTCTAACCTTTTTCCATATTATGGCTCCGCACCACCTTGGCGGTGGATCACCCTTCTCTACAACGCCGGCATGGAATGCATTCCTATTCCTTCTGAACGGATGATCTTTTGGCAGAAATTGTCAATGACAATCAAAGAAGCACAGTTTTCCTCCGTGTTTCAAGCGAAAAGCCTTACTATGGTCCATGCAATACGAACATGAGAGACGGCCATGAGTGCTCCATCCAGATAACATTTTATAGGCCAGAAAGTCGTTGATGGTCCACATAAGGGTTGCCTTTATCTGAAAATTTTGCTTCCTGGAAACATCGTACGTGTTAGTGCTTACTTCCCATAACTGATTCAACTCATCTATCAAAGGCTGTAAGTAACATCAATGTTCCACTTGGGATTGTTCGGACCAGAAATTATAACGGTTAGAAATATGTACTGAGTCTTCACTACAAAAAAAATGCACATTGATAGCATAACGTAATAGCACGTTTTGCTGAACTGCTATAAAAAATAAGTTTGATATTTTGGTTACTTTATAATAGCATTTGATAAACGCTAAGATAGAGTTTCATTAAGCGGGAACCTAAAAACACTTATACCGCCAAACACTTGACCAAAAAAATACTTTTCCTCTTTTATTTCAGGTTTCTTTTATTTCCTCTTTCAGTTTCCCTCTTTTTTGAAAAACCCTAAAACTCGAGAGCCTCCCGAGCGACGACGACGACGTCGGAGGTTCTCAGGCGGGTGCAGGAGTAGTCGGGGAGGAGGAGGAGGAGGAGGCGGCGGAGGAGACCGCGGCGGAAGTGAAGTACCGGATCGCGAGGGAGTACTTGGAGAGGATCCAGAAAGAAACGAAGAGGATCGAGGAGGAGGACGAGGAGTATGGGGAGGAGGACAGAGAGGAGAGGGACGGGGGGAGGGATTCCCTGGTCGCGGAGTTCTTGAAGAAGAGCCAGCTCGAGGAGAGCGGCCGCGTCCAGAAAATTTTCGCTTCTAGGTGATCTTTTTCGACATTTCCATCTTTCTCCAAGTTTGGTTCTTCTAATTATTGAATTTATATGTTGCACGGAGACGAATACTACGATTGCACCGGTTCTGGAGTGTCTGTATCTTCTCACTTCACCAATTTTTCGAGTCTCGATTCTGGAAAAGGAAGCTCTTTGCTTTTGAAATTACAGTCTGATTTTAAATTTCAAACTTTATTTTTTATTATTACTGAATTTATTGTAAGAAAGAAGCTGTGTTGACGGACACCAATAAGACACAAAATAATTCCGACACAGCCTAGTTTTGGTGTGTCCTAGACTCCTATTGCATTTGGAGTGTCCCATTCGTGCCTGATATGTGGCACAATGCTGAATCTGCTTTTCCGTGTCATAACCTATCTCCAAGTAGGGTTTTTTTATGGTCTGTTTTTTTGAAAAAAATCTTGTATGAAGTGAGTTATATCATAGCTGATCCTAAATTTTGAATCTTTTTTGTTCTTCTTGCTGCATCTTTTTGTGAAGAGAGAATGTGTGTACTGCTTATTTCTGAGTGACGGCGTTCCCCTCTATGATTTGTATCATAGTTGATGGGCTTCTTTCAAACTCAATTCATCTTCCAATACTAGTTTTCAACAGAGATAAAAAGTATTTTCTAACAAGAGTGCTCACAATGAGTATACTCATTACATTTTTTTACAGAGAAAATACACAGACCTTATCAAAAAGCAACATAATTGCAATCCAAGATCAGTACTAAAAACCAAAGTGAAGTGGGTGGAAGAACCATCTGCTGCTGCAATTGCAGCTTCGTCTTTTACAATCCGGCTTACAGCCAAAGCGCATGTGTCAGCTGTAGTTCATCGCTAGTACCGATACCACCTGATTTCTGCACTAGTGATATGATGGTATGGAAAGAGTCGTATTTGTCCTAAAGCAATATATTCTGACATGCCCGTGGTAACTTGCACTTTGTTGATTTTTTTTACAGACTGCTTATTCTGAGGAATCCCCTGTTTCGTATCATAAGTCATAACCTTAGTATCAATGTGGATTTTATTAGATTTTACCATAGCAAAAACTCATTTGGTTTGGTTGTGGTTTATGTGCCACATGGTTTTCTCATTTTCTCAGTCTAGCTCATTTTCTTAAAATAAAATCTTGTATTTTTTATAACTCCAGTGGCTGATTCTATATTTGCAATCTTTCTCGTCAGGGTAAAATTTATGTGCACCAGAGAAATTATTCAGTTAGCCCTTCCTTAACTGGGCGCTCTGCCTATCTTTAAATAATGGATCCTGGTATATCATGTATAGGCCAAGTAGATGAGCTGATATACCTTTAGTTAAACACCGGCAGTCCGTTACATCTGTTACTTTGTCTGAGGATGATACCAGGGGGTTTTCAGCATCTAAAGATGGATACGTTGTGCATTGGGATGTTGAGAGTGGTAAAAGTAAGAAGTATTTGTGGCCCAGTGAGGACATTTTGATTTCACATCACTCTAAAGCTCCTCAAAATCCCTCTACAAAGAGAAGTAAGCACGTATTAGCCTTAGCTGTCAGCCCAGATGGTAGGTATTTGGCTACTGGCGGGTTAGATTGTCATGTCCATCTATGGGACACACGCACAAGGGAGCACATTCAGGTTCTCATTTATAACTATGTTTTGGTTTTATATGTTTGAAAATTTGAACATTCTTCTGCAAGATGTGTTGATATGTATCATGTCCTGACATACTGCTTTTAGTTAAAACTTTACATTGATGTATAATTTCTAAAAGCAACTCTGTAGATGGTATGCAAAATAATCAAGTCTGCAGTTGGCCAAACATGTTCTCTTAATACATAAAACTCATTGTCTCTTCATAATACACCTGTATTAAGTGGTAGTGCCTCTTTTGTAGTTTAATAGGACCAACCAATTTGCATGTACTGCATTTACAAGTTCTTGTAGAGATCAAGTAGTTTTATAAGTGTAATGGCCTACCAGAATGCATGTCCAACTTTGCAAATTCATTGTTTTGATTTCTAGTCATTAATATCTTTCTTAACAGGCCTTCCATGGTCATAGAGGACCCGTCTCTTGTCTTACTTTCAGGCAGGGAACCCCACAACTCTTTTCTGGGTCTTTTGATCGACAAATTAAGCTATGGAATGTAGAAGACCGAACTCACATGGACACTCTACATGGACATCAAAGTGAAATACTTACAATTGATTGTCTACGTAAGGAACAAATTTTGACTGCAGGGCATGATCGGACTGTCCAACTTTATAAGGTATTTGTCTTTCCTTGGAATAAATAGCGGAAAACATTTGAAGAAAAATAATGATAACATAATAGATATCTGCATAGTTGGGAAGGTAAATTCTCTACTTTGTTCTTTTTGCTTTTATTATGCTCTAGTTGCCCTTCTAATCATAGTTTCAGTATCGGCCGATACCAATATGTATCGGGATTGGCCGAATCGTATCTGTTTTGGCATGTCCCTTTCCAATACTGCCTGCTACCGACACCGATCAGTGTTGGGGTCTCTTTCCCAATTAATTCAATTCGACAAAGAAAAATTGAGAGAGAGAGAGAGAGTCGAAAATGAGTGTCTACATAATGATTCAGTTGTGCCGAAGATCGACAATTGTTTAGTGTGTCGATATCCTTATCGACACACGGTAACTATTACCATTGGTTAAAGTTGTATATCAATAAATTCGTAACACTCATCCATATTAATATTATTCCCTTCAAAACTATTTTTTATGGTTGTACAATGTCTAAGGACAAGTAAATAAACAATAATATCTATTGCGTTTGAACAATTTAGCAATGTTGAATATATTTCCATTTAAAACTAAAGAAAAACAAAATATAAAATATGTTAAAATACTCTTTTATCATTTTTGGCCTTTCCGAAATAAAAAACCCGATAATCGTTGAAACTGCCGAAACCACAACCACCAGATACTCAATAGGAAGGGTCCGAGACTCCGAAACCTATACCAATATTGTGAACCTTGCTTCTAATGGCACTGAACTAATATCCTCAGAACATCTAGGACAAATCCCAATTCTTGAAACCTTGGATATAGACTATTTGGCAGAAGTAAATTATCTGGAAAGCTATCTTTCTCTAATTAATTCTTTGATTTGGATGCAAGGTGAGTCCAATGGTCAAAAGAGCACTCAAAGCCTTGCTATTGGAAAATTCCTAGTAATTAAGATTGGAAACAATATTCATATGTACCTGTTACACTCGAGGTCCAGAACTGGGAACTGTATTTAGCTGCTTAGGTTTCTAAAATAGGTCCAAATAAATTATTTCGACATAGTAAAATACTAAGTAGCCAACATGGAATCTTTTGGAGTTGCCTGACCATTAGTGGCATAACAGAAGAGGAAAGAGAGCTGTCTAATAGCTGTTACTTTGATGATATTTTGATATTTATGATGTCTGTTGTAAAATACTTAAAACCCAAAAGTAATGTTCCTGCCTGTATTGCTACTAACGTTTGCTTTTATGTAATAGGTTGCAGATGCTAAACGGTTACTCTTCCGGGCTCCATTATCTTCAGAATGTTGTTGTTTCATTAATGACAGCGAGTTCTTATCAGGCTCAGATGATGGAAGTATTGAACATTAGAGTGCGTTGCGGAAGAAGCCAACACATATTACAAAAAATGCACATTCTCTGTTATTAAATTATGATCAATCACCTAAAGAGAATAAGGAAGAGGTCCCTAATGGTTATAAGAAAGGTAAGAGCATCTATTTGCATTGCACTTAATAGTGCTAAATGGATTGGATCAATAGCCTAAATTCATCTTTCATGTAGGTCTTGTCCATCTCTCTAAGTTGGAGTCTTAGACAATAAAATAATCTTTTGCTGTCTTATATCTTTGTTTATTTGTGCGTGGCTTGCCATCATCTTAACATTTGTACTGCATTCGCAAAGTAATTGTTTATGCTCTTTGTTTCAGAAAATGGCTTTGGCAAAGTTGTCGGCTGTTCTTCAGCCCAGTCATGGGTGAGTTCGGTGGCTGTTTGTAGAGGTAGTGATCTTGCTGCATCTGGAGCTGGCAACGGTGTTGTTCGTCTATGGGCAATCAGAAGTGATGATAGATGCATCCAGCCTTTATTTAGTTATCCAGTGGTATTCCATTCTAACTATGGTTAATGTTTCTTAATTGCTGTTCAAGCATATATTTAACAAGCCCTAATACTAAAGTGGTGGCAATTGTGTTCATGTTTGTATACTATAACACCCTACTTCTGTTAAGTTGGCAATCAAATTACGGTTCATCCTTTTGGGCAAATTCATCTACATGTTAGGTTTAATACAATATGAACATGTTACAGGTAATTACATGGCAACTCTTTGGAAAAAAATCATGGTAAAATTATGACATGGACTATATACATATCTAAAGTAGCTTTGATCATGAGAGGGTCGTGCCATAAAACCTAGACGATCAGTAGGCATAAAACATAGAGCACCCTTAAGGCAATGATCCCTCATATATGCCTTAAGCTCATGCGACCACGGTGCAGTCTCCAAGTTCCCCTAGAATATAAGGAGCCTTGAGGTGGTAAGATGACACAGAACAATAAAGACTTCGGAACGCCTGCACGAGTACTCCAAATCTTTTCGTCCCAGGGCTGCTTGCCTGGGTGATCACATCCCCTCTACAAGCAAAAATGCTTTCCCTTTCTTTATATGCCTGTTATTTTCATCACCTTTTCTTTCATGACCCTATTCTCATTAATCTCTATTACACATTAAGCCAAAGAGAGGAGGTATGACAATCCCATAGTTTCTTTTGAAGTATGCTCATAAATATTTAAGGAGGATGGAAGGTGCCAATGCCATTATTCCTAGTGATAACACACTTAAAGGATCACATTTTAGCATATGATTTGTGCGTCAATAAGGATGCAACACTGTGGAAAGGGGTGTCCATGACATGATTGAAGATTTTCGAACTTAGCTATGACATTGTCATGGGCAAATGGAGATTTATACGAGGCTGGGGGAGTCTTCAAAACAACAACATACTGTATTTTCCAGTTATAATATCAATACCTTTGAGTATTTAATCTCTTGGGAGTGGGGCAAGAATAACTTTCTTTGGTTCTTTGGATTTTCTATAAGTTTCGGATTGTTAATGATTGGCTTCCCCAGGGAAATGCATTTCATTTGGTCCTTTGGCTTTATTCCTGGCTTAAAATCAATGCAATGGAAATGTATGTATTCGTAAAAGAAATGGATTATCATCTGTAGACACTCAAGAAAGTTTGGAATCTAGCTCTTGAACTGCATGATTTTTGTTTGTAGTGATTAAGAAAGAAGGATCCCTAACTTGCAGCTACCATACTAGGCCCCTTGCTTAAGCATTTGTGGCCAGGATCTTAGTACCAACTTTATCTCGAAATTGACTGACAATTAGGTGTACTCTGAGAGCATCAAGACGAACTTAAGATTTACAGTTGTAAATTTGTCAGTATTGAGAACCCTCTCTCTCTCTCTCTCTTGCTGTAATTAGTTCTTTTTTTCTTTTCATGCTAGTAGCTAGGTGGAGTCTAGAGGACCCTTCTTGTTTATAGCTGTGAAGCATAAGCTGAATCCACCTTTGTGACGCTTGTTTGTTCATGTTGCTTTTATGTTCATGCTCGTTTTTTTTTTCCGTGTTAGTAGCTAGGTGGAGGCTGGATGACACGTTGCTTTTATGTTCATGTCTGCTTGTTGTGCTGTGTTTGTGATAAAACAAAAGTAATTGGTATAATTAAAGTTACCTTGTAATAAAATTGATTGTGTTATGATTTTTTTTCTTGTTCATGCTATTAGGAGCCATCTTGTTAATAATTGTGCTGCATTGTTGAATCCATCTTTGTGATACAAACTTGTTTGTTCTTCTTGTTTTTGTATTCATCCTGCTTGTTGTGTTTGTGATAAAATGAGAGTAATCGATATAATCAGGTCATATAATAAAATTGGATTGTGTTGTGCGAGATAATTTCTCTGTTCTTTTATTTCAATTTGATGATGTTTCAAGCATTTAACATAATCTCTCCAAGTCTCTAAGGTTAATTTCCAAGAATTTGATGACGACAGGTTGGGTTCGTAAATTCTCTCACTTTTGCAAAGTTCGGACGTTTCCTTCTTGCCGGGGTTGGTCAGGTTAGTTCTATTGTTTACTTGAACCGTCTTTGCTGGGTTTTTTTTCCTCCCATCAGATACAGTATTTGAATTTTATGAAGCAATGCCCAGTTGATTGTAGCTTCTCTGCGTCAAAAGTATTTTTCTAAGTAATAATTCATAAATGCTCTGTAGAGCATCAGTGAATTATTTTATCTTTTCTTGTTAATATTGAACTGATGTAAGACCTTGTTGCTTTTTTTGCAGGGGAATGAACAAACTTTGGTCCGAGTTAGCTAGGCTTATGAACTTATGAACTTATGAACTTATGACTTGTGTATTTTGGATTCAAACCTATGTTATGTATGTTGAATGAAACTCTAGACTTGTGTTATGTATGTTGGATTGGTTTTAGACTTGTGTTATGAATGATCTTATTTGTGTAAAACAGGTTCTTATTTATATCATGTGAAAGAGGTTCTCTAATATTACAATAGATACGTAAAACAGGTTCTTATTGAATGAAAATACGTTTAATAGCAAAAAAAAAAACTGTTATAATCATATATTATAGCACGAAACTTTAGCCGTGATATAATTAATTAACGCTATAACAAAATATTTTAAAACAATAAAAAATTGCTATTGTAGAACGTCCTATCATAGCACAAAATATGAATTGTCATCAAGTTTTTAACCTAAAACGGATGTGCCATAATAAAGAAAATTAAGGCATTCAGATATTGCTATTGTATCTGAACCTGTCGTAGCATTTTAGAAAAACGCTATCGTATGGGTGGAACCTAAGATAGCTGCCGATGACATAGCATTTATGAAAACGCTATGTAATACGTATGATAGCAGATTTTTCGCGCTAATAATGTACATATTTCTTGTAGTGCTTCATGCACATCCAAGACGGTAGGTTATACGGAGTGATAATCACAGGCCAGCACGAATACTGGGATCCCGAAAGACCAAAAGGAGTAAAACCGTCAGAAGATAGCCCCAACCTGACATTACGCGGATCTGAAGCAAAATCAGGATACACTCGATCAAAGTGCTTCCACGCTTCTCCATCGGATGGGTGATCCAATACTCCTTCAATCTGTTCTCGTATGTGCCAACTCATATTTTCGGCCGTCTCTTTCACCATAAATAATCTTTGCAACCGCGGCGTTAAAGGCAAGTAGTGTATTAAATCGGTCGATCTTATTGCACCGGTAGACCTTCCTGTACTAGTTGTCTTATAGCGATTAGTACCACAAAATCTGCATACATCTGCATCCTTGTCGTCATTGTAGTACAGCATGCACCCATTATGACAAGAATCGATTTTCTCGTATCCCATCCAGAGCGATCTCACCATCCTCTTAGACCGATAGAAGTCTTTAGGTAACTTAGCACCCGCCGGCAAGATCTCTATAATCAACTCCAACACTCGGTTGTAGCATTCTTGCGACATGTTAAAATCTGACTTAATGCTCAACAGTCTTGTAACCACCTCCAACGGTGAATGATCCTCACAACCAGGATACAATGGAGTCCTTGCATTCTCCAGCAACTCCATGAACTTTGCAGCATCGACATTCGGTGCCTCCTCAGCTGTATCATAAACGAAACTAGGCCCCGCAGCGTCGAAAACCATGTTCACGCACCCGTCGTCGTATGCATGATTATCTAAAACAAAATTAGGTCCCGCATGCATATACGGCTCAACATAAGGCTCCGGCTCTGATGCTAAAGACACAAGTTCTCCGTGTGCGGTCCACTGATAGTAATTAGGCGTGAAACCCCTCAAGTACAAATGATATGTCACTTCCACGTCTGGATAATATTTCATATTATGACATTTCACACACGGATACTTAATTTTGGTGCCATCCATGTACTGATGGAACGCCTTAGCAAACTGCAGGAACTGCTCTACTCCTGCTATGTATTCATCCCGCACACCACACATATCATCAGGACGATGATTGTACATCCATGAACGATTTCGCCGGTAGTAATTCATATCCATTTGAAAATAATTTTGCAAAGATGGACACACATGTTCAGCGCAGTAACTAGTCAAACTGGGTGAAGTTGAGTTGACTAATTTAATATCTTAGACAAACTAGTCAAACTGGGTGAAGTTGACTAAGTCTAGGCAATTATCCTTCACTAGACATAGACATGAAATAAACACCGATATTTGCAGTGTTCGAACATCCTAGTGTATATTATAGTAGAGAGACATGGTAACCGTGTGTAGGGGTACAACTCGGGCGGGTTGGGTCGGGCTTGAGGTCAACCCGAGCCCAACCAGATGAATCATAAGCCTAATCCGAGCCCAAGCCCGGCCCGACCTCGGGTTCAACATATGAAGCCCAAGACCAAGCGCAGAGGATCTGGTTGAACTCGGGTTAGGTCGGGTCCATCGGATAATATTGACCAACTGTTGACTTTCAGTCAACTGGTCAACTCTGGTTTGGTTTCGGGTCAATTCTAGTCACTTTTAGGCTAAGTTTGACTTTCGGTTGACTTTCATTGACTTTTGGTCAAAACGGTCAACCGAGGTCAAAACTAGTCTAGGAGCACTATTTCTGACCATTACCAACCAAGGAAACCACATTCTAACCATATCTTAATATCTTAAACTCATACCTTAGCTTCTAGGCAATTATCTTAACTTACCCTATTACCTTACCAAGGTAAACTCACTATCAAATCCCTACCTTAGTTTCTAGGCACTTCTACCTCAACATGGTATCCTAATACCATGCCCTCGTATCCCGATACCATACCATGGTATCTTGATACTCTAATTTCATATCTAGAAGTATCTTAGAACTTTACCCTTTCATAGGGTAAATCCTAATTACCTCACTAGTATACCATACCTCAACATGGTCACTAACACTCTAACTAACTCTTCCACCTAAACATTCAAGAGTTAATGGGCTGATTTGAGATGGAAAGGATGGATGGATGAATGGATGTGGGTGAATGGATATATGGATATGTATGTTTGAATAGATGAATAAAAAATGGTATAAATGAATGGTGGAATGCATATTTGGATGAATGTATAAATTAATGGATGGACTATGGCTGAATTGGATGCATAAATGAATGACTGAATGAATAGAGGAATGTGGGTGGAAGAATGAATGGAAGGATTAATGAGCGGTGGCTGAATTTAGTATGTATAGAAGAATGTATGGATTAATGAATGTGGAAGAGGGGCTGAATGGATAGATGGAATAGGGGGCTAAATGGTGAGTGGTCGAAATGGATCACCAAATGGCTGCTTCCTCCCCCCCCCCACACTGCTGCAAAGCAGCAGTTCCCAACTGCTACTGCTGTAGTTCCCTATACTGCTACTGCTGCTATTGCATATGCAGTCCCCTGTGGGGACTGCTGCTGGCCGAGAAGTTAGCATGCCAAATGGCTCCTGCTGCTACCATTTCAGCAGCTCCCCCATCCTCCACTGCTCCCTCACTCTCTCTAACACTCTCTATATCCCTCTATATCACTCTCTATATCCCTCTCTCTATCACTCTCTATATCCCTCTCTCTAAACTACAACAACACCTACACATATATATTTAGATTAAGATACATAGATATAGACACACACACCCCAATAAATATATACATTGACACACAATACATATATATATATATATATATATATAGAGAGAGACACACACACACACACACACACACACACACACACACACACACACACACATATATATATATATATATATATTATATATATATATATATATATATATATATATATATATATATATATATTTTTTATATATATATATATATATATATATATATATATATATATATATATATATATATATATATATATATATTATATATATATATATATACGTAGACACATATACACAACTTAAATACATAACAATGAAAATATATATAAGATACAATATGATTCATTATGATACCATGAAGAACATGTCTCCAACATCCAATGATCTAACATACTTTAACATCTAACTTGAAATTCACACACACACACACACACACTCACACACACACACACACACACACACACACACACACACACACACACACACACACACACACACACACACACACACACACACACACGTACAAGGACTGTGCACAGCACAGTCCCCTGTGCACAAACCCCTCCCCATAGTGTTAGGGTTAGGAATGACGCCGTGAACTCATCGTGTTAGAGGAGGAGGGGATTAGGGGAGGGGCTCGACGAACTCATCGTGTCTAGATTTAGGGTTGGGGCTCGAACTCATCGTGTCCCTGTCCATGTGTCCGTGTTTAGTGCTAGGGTTAGGGATAGGAATTACCTGGGGGAGGGGCTCGACGAACGGCGGCTCTCGACGGCAGAGGAGGGGGCGTTGGGTGGAGGAGGGGGCATTGGCTCTCGGCTTTTGGCTCTCGACGATTTGGG
This sequence comes from Iris pallida, assembly GCA_029216955.1. Classification (NCBI taxonomy): domain Eukaryota; kingdom Viridiplantae; phylum Streptophyta; class Magnoliopsida; order Asparagales; family Iridaceae; genus Iris; species Iris pallida. The sequence goes on from JANAVB010009399.1 coordinate 13,160,654, forward strand.
GAAGGAGAGATCGAGAATGGGGGAAAATAAAATTTCTGAATCGGTATGTAAAAACATTAGCGACGTATTAGAAATACGTCGCTGATCGTGGCTATTAAGCGACATAGTCTTAACTACGTCGCTAATTGTCGCTAATTTTCACATATTTGCTACGTGTAACAAAAGATGTCGCACGTCGTCGCTGATTACCGACGTACGGCGACGTATTTTCTACTACGTCGCTAATTCCAATATTTAGTGACGTTATAATAGGACGTCGCTACATGACGTCGCTAAATTGACTTATTTTGGTAGTGCAAGGGTGATAAGTCTACACAAAAATTACCCCATATTCACCACGTCCATATTACCTCTGAGTGAATGTGTTGGTTTCCTCCATGAGTAATTTATTATCTGCACCAAGAAACCAAGGTGCGCAATATATAATGGGTCCACAAAAATCATAAGAAATGAACAAAGCAGAATGTTTTTTCATTTTCTTCAGCTAAACAGAAAATAAAAGATTACATCGATATCGAAAAGAAATAAACAACATCTTCAGGTTTTTTCAGATCTCAGAAATAGTAAGACAAAATAGGGACATTGACTTTATTCATATTCCCGAAAATGGCGATTGTAAAGCAATCTATGAATCCTTGCAACCAGGGATCATAGTTACGTTGAGGCATGTACCACTCTCTCGGCCACTTTGCATATGAAGGCTCAATCTGGTTGAGGTCTTCTGCAGGGACAAGAGGGTCAGTCCCGATGCTGCTACTATCTGACGGTGGCTCCTCCTTAACTTCAACCTTGGGAGCAATCTTTTCCTTCAAGGTCATCGGTTCTTCCTTGACCTTGACCTTTGGTGATGCCTCCTCCTTAACAGTCACCGGCTCTTGTTTGACGAGAGGAGGCATATCTCTTCCTTCACGAAAGCCTCCGCCTTCGGCATGGATACTGCAACGGAGTCAAAGAAAAGTTAGCAAAAAGACTTAGAAGTCAAAATAAGTATCTGAGGTGCATCAACAAATCTGGTGGTCAAACTGGGTCGAAACCCATGCGCACAGATAGAACCTCATCAACGGCACATCATCAGGACCTAAGTCCATGCGCGTCAGCAAGTGAAGCTTCGGCGCATCATCAGGACTTAAGTCCATGCGTTAGCTGAAAGAGCTTCGGCGCATCATCAGGATAAAAGTCCATGCGTATCAGCCTAAGTGCATCTACATGAGGCAGCTCATCTACAGTTAGGTCACCCCAACATCACTGCAACAAAGACGAAGGCAAGAGAATACCCACCGAGCACTTTCGGGCGAACGTTGGCGTGGGTCGCCATGACGACGAGGACTTCCTCAGCGTCGACCTCCAAGGGTTCCTTGCCTCGGCCCCTTCCTCGGCTAGCAGCACCACCTCGGGGAGTCTTGGGAGCCATCTCTCTAAGAAAAAAAGAAAAAAGAAAAAAAGAGCTCTGAGGAAGAATAAAACTTTTGCAGAAAGTATAAGACCCTTTCTCCTCACAAGCCGCCTATTTATAGGCTTGGCCTCGCGCGTAAACCGAAGAGGCGTGACATCAGCAATCAATCACTTCGGGTCTCGAGAAACCGACGGCAGCTTATCTTCAAAAGATCATCATTAATCTTTCCTAAGATCGAGATGTTATCTCTTCAGAAGAAGCATGCGCCCTAGCAGTATGCACCTAAACAACAAGCGTTCCCTACAGCGACACACATAACAACTATACGCCAAAAAGAGCCATGTGCCTAGGCGAAGGGCATGCGCCCAGAGTCGTTAATCCCTATGCTTCTTATTCAAAATATTCTAAAACTTGCCCAGAAAGTTTTGAAAACTTTGAAGGGAGTCTTGTAGAAGCATGGAATTTTAGGCGCATCTATAGGCCAGAATTCCTATGCGCTCAAACCAACCATGTGACCAACTCAAATGCGCCAGGAAGCTCAAACAAATACTTGGCACGACAAAAGAAAGTACAAGTTTTAAGACATTAAAAAGAAGGTTTTATTTTATATGAAAGTTTATTACATGTCTAAAGAAAAGCTTTACAAAGGAGAACTTCTACAAAAAGGAAGATCCTAAAGCTACAGCCAGGCGTAGCAACTGCCATGCGTCCCTTGCCAGGCGCATCATCCGTCAGGCGCATCACTCTGATGTCTCATCCAGCGTATCATTCCAGCATCTCAACATATGCGCATCTCCGTGTATAGTTAGAATGAATCACTCTCTCTCATCAGCACCAAGCATCCCTTGTGTAGCAGGAGGAGGAGCTCTCCTAGCTTGACAAAGATTGTGGCACGATGCCCCGATCTTTGGAAGCAAAAGGCACACTCGGCAGCCTGTGGCTCTGCCAGTATAACGAAAGACGGAGCGCAGCCGCCCCGATCTTTGGATGCAACAGGCACCATCTGCCTGTGTCGGGACTCGACGATCCCGATATTTAGATGCAACAGACACTATCACAGAAGCTCAGAGCGACGAAAAGACTGAAGAAACGCATCTTTACCCTCGGGAAGAGCTCGAGTTCGACAGTTCACAAAGGCGGAGCTCCGGCCATGTTCATCTTTACATCAAAATGAAGAATGAAAGCAAAGCTTTCCCTCATACAGCTATTTATAAGCACGGGCAGCCTATACCCGAGTACCAAATAGCCAATATTCTAAATTCCATGCAATGAATTTGTATTAATAGCAAATGCATCCGTCGTCTCGTATTCGGCTAAGTCAAGGCACCCATTAAACGTCTCGAAGAACCCAACAGGTGGGCCAAAGGGGATGCGACACATTGGCAGATGTGCCATAAATATCAAGCGCTCCCCCATGGATGCGCCCAGTGGGCCATAGCCATAAGCGCAGATTGGCACTAACCAATGCAACCCTCTCCATCAAATATTTAATGCTGAATGACGAAGGCGGCAACACATTCCAAGAGCCATCCAATCAGCTGTGCAGAAAATAGAATACCATTGATGTCAGCAACTTAGGTCGGCAACAAGCCACGTGGCCGATTGATCATTCGTATGCGCCTCGTGACCATGTGCCCAGAAGACTTCGTATGCGCCTCGTGTCCATGCACCCAGAAGACTGCGTGCACCCCAGTGGTTATGCTCCCCCCGACTTACTTCTGATCCCAGGCAACAGACGACTAGGCTATGCATGCGCCTCAAAAGCCATGCGCCTGGACTTGCTCATGGCTCCTAAAGATCATGAGACCAAGTTGTCTCCCATGTACCAGATTCTAGGTACACCCTGATGCGAAGCTCTACATGCACCTCAAAAGTCGTGCGCCCAGACTCGATTATGATGCCTAAATCTCATAGACTAAAGTGCCTCTATGCGCCCGATCCTAGGTGCACCCCGACAGCTCACTCTCCTCCAAAACTGAGATCTTTGAGCCACAGACATACGCCACGCATCCCTTGACTCAGTTTTATTCAAAGAATGGGTGCTAACCACCTAAGATCTCAGTAACAACCAAACCTTAGTGACTGCCACGTGTCAGCTCCATCGCAGCCCAACACAGCAGTCCAGCAGATTCAGATTCAATCAAGGGCGCATCAACCATGTGCCCCCGCTAGCATCAGCCACGTGGTGTTCCCATGTCTAGGTGCATTCGACATATGTGTGCATGAGCAGCCAGCCAGCTATCTATAAATAGAAGGATCATTCCTTCACCCAACACACACAAGGACGGATATATACACATACAGAGGCGAGAAGAGACAGTACTTAACGTCCGCTTCTCCTCGCAACGCTCCGGCATCTAGAGAAACCCATACCTTCAGAGAGTTCAAGATCGTCATCAGATCGTCAACGGAGTCAACGCATTACCACTCACTCTATCGATACAGTTCCCGGATAAAAACAAAAGTGTACTCCTAGGACTATGTCTAAGTCCTACATTGTATAATGTTCTATTTGTAATTGAAATATCAAAGTTTTAATCAATAAAACCTTATAGCATTTTCGATGGCAAATATATTTCAACACAGAAACAAAGAACACTTATTCAAAACTTACTTGCACGTACTATGGAACTCACGGGCACATATCATAATATTATCTAGCAAGAAAGCTTGTTGACAATTAAACACTTGTTTGGAGACCTAAGACTAATCAAAATGGATCCTTCAAGAAATGGGTATCAAAGGATTCATCTACTCGTATTGTAAGTGGACCCTTAACCCTCTCATGCTAGAAGCAAGTGGATCCTCGATAGCGGATGTTCGCGGCACATGACTGGTGATGCATCTTTATTTGCTATGCTATCGATGACGAAAGAAGGATATGTCTCCTTCGAAAACAACTTGAGAGGTGACATAATTGGAAATGGCACTGTTGGTATGTCTCCTTACCCTGTAATAAAAGACATTTGTCTAGTTACAGAATTGAAACATAACCTACTGAGCATAAGTCATTTGGCAGATAATGGTTATGGCATCAACTTTGTAAAAGATAAATGTACTATATATAAAATGTCATCTGGTAATCCCGTATATGAAGGGCTTAGAGAAGACAATATTTATGTTTTCTTACTAACAATGCAGGAAGGTGCCTAGTAGCAAATCAAGATGAAAGTTGGCTATGGCACATGAGGCTAGGACATGCCAATATGGACACTATCTCACGACTGTGCACCAAAAAGTTGGTAAAAGGATTCCCTGAGATCACATTCAAGAGAGACATGGTATGTGCTGACTGTGAAAAGAATAAGGCAACTAGGTCTACTTTTGAATCCATCAACGCTGTAAGTACCTCTAGACCCTTGCAGTTAATTCATATGAATTTATTTGGTCATAGTAGAGTCGCTAGTCTTGGCGGTAAACTCTACGCCTTTGTTATTGTGGATAATTTCTCTCATTTTACATGGGTTTACTTTTTATCAAATAAAAGTGATGCAATTTTTGAATTTCAGATATCTTATAAAAAGGTACAAAATGAAAAAGGCTTCATGATTACTCGTATCCGAAGTGATCATGTTGGCGAATTCGTAAATGTTGATCTTAAAAGGTTTTTTGATGATAGTGGATATTACCACGAGTTGTTTTGTCCTAGAACTCCCCAACAAATTGGTGTTATGGAGCGAAAGAATCGTACTCTAAGCGAGATTACTAGAGTCACGCTGAATCAGCATAATCTTCCTAAATATTTTTGGGCAGAAGCCGTTAGTACAGCCTGTCATATTTTAAATAGGGTGTTAATTCGACCTATATCGAAGAAAACATCATATGAGCTTTTGTTTGGAAGGATTCCAAATATTTCTTATTTCAAAGTTTTTGGATGTCGTTGTTTTATCCTGAACACCAAAGACAACTTGGAAAAGTTCGACTCTAAAGCAGATGAAGGAATATTTCTCGGATATGCTGCTAAGAGTAAGGAATATATAGTTTTTAAAAAAAGATCTATGATTGTTGAAGAATCTATTAATATTATTTTTAATGAGCTCAATAGTCATAGATCTAGCGAAAGTGATGATGAAGATGTACAGGTTAAAACCAAATCATCCAAAGATACTGCTCCCAGAGAGAGCCCTGTGGAAGTTCTAACAGAGAGATTCAAATCTTGGAAATTCTTACCAGATCATCCAGAGATGCTCATCACAGGTGATGTATCAAAAGGTGTAAGTACACATTCTTCTAATAAAGATACTAATATAGCAGCTAATGTAGCTTTTATATCGCAAGTAGAACCTAAGACAGTAGCATATGCTTTTAATGATGAATTTTGGATTAATACAATACAAGAGGAACTTAACCAATTTGAGAGAAACCAAGTTTAGGAACTTGTTCTTGAACCTATTGGTCAATCCAAAATTTGTACCAAATGGGTGTTCCGAAATAAATTGAGGATGGGCAAGTTGTATGCAACAAAGCACGTCTAGTTGTACAAGGTTATAATCAAGAAGAAGGATTGATTATGACGAGATATATGCTCATGTTGCTAGACTAGAAGCTATCCGCATGTTTTGTGCATTTGCATATTTTCATAATTTCAAATTATTTCAAATAGACGTGAAAGGTGCATTTTTAAATAGATTTTTGAAAGAATAAGTTTTTGTGAAACAACCCCCATGTTTTGAAGATTTTCAAAAACCCGATCACGTCTTCAAACTTAGAAAAGCACTTTATGGACTGGCGAGCGAAGTGAGATGACCGTTAGGCGCCCGAAGGAAGGATCAGATTATAAAAAAAATCAACCTTCCACCCTGTAACCCAAGTTAATTCGTGGGTTTTTTTAAAATCCTCTTGTAAGATACACACGAAATACGTGCAGAATCGCTTGATATGAACGCCTAAGTGCCTTTCTACTTGAAAATAGTTTTTCAAAAAGAAGAGTTGATACCACTTTATTTATCAAATCTTCATATGATGATATTATTCTTGTGCAAATTTACGTTGATGACATAATATCCGGTTATACTAATCAAAATCTTTGTCAAGAATTTGCTAAGTGTATACAGAGTGAGTTTGAGATAAGTATGATGGGAGAACTGAACTACTTCCTAGGACTTCAGATCAAACAACACTCACAGGGAACATTCATCATCCAAGCTAAGTATACGAAGGATTTACAGAAGAAGTACAACTTCAACAACGTAAAGCCTATAGGAACTCCAATGGCTACATCAACCCGGCTTGACATTGATGAAAGTGGCAAACCAGTCGACTAGCGTAAGTATCGAGGTATGGTTGGTAGTTTATTATATTTAACTGCTAGTCATCCTGATATCATGTTTAACGTTTGTATCTGTGCAAGATATCAAGCTAATCCTAAGGAATCACACTTATGCGTCGTTAAACGTATCTTACGATACCTTAAGGGAACTTCTACAGTCGGCTTGTGGTATCCCAAAACCACATCTTTCGGCCTAATTGGTTATTCAGATGCTAATTTTACAGGATGCAAAGTAGATCGTAAAAGTACCAGCGATATGTGTTATTTTCTAGGAAAAGCTTTAGTCTCTTGGTTTAGTAAGAAGCAAATTTCTATAGCGCTATCAACGACTGAGGCAGAGTAATCGCCGCAGGATGCTGTTGTGCTCAAATTTTGTGGATGCAGCAAACCCTAAAAGACTACAATCTGTACTACACGAAAATTCCCATATTCTGTGATAACACTAGCTAGCACGATTAACTTAACTAAGACACTGTTTGTCACTCACGCACAAAGCACATAGAGATTGGTCATCACCTTCTATGTGATCACCAACAACATAAGGATATTTGCTTAGAGTTTATTGACACAGATCATCAACTAGCAGATATTTTTACAAAACCACTGGCTGAAGACCATTTTAACTATCTGCGTCATAAGCTAGGCATACTTGAATTTTTGGATTCATGATGTATTTTGTTTAATAAAAACTTATATAAATTAAACTTTGATATTTATTAATTGAAGTTATTTTGGTACAAGCCAAAAGGGTTCTTCTGTCATACAGGCGTAAATAGCCTAAAGCGACGAGGTGTACTAGTCTTCTAACTATCGCTAGCTGGGATCCGGCCCCTGCAGCTAGCCCAAAGTAATAAACATTATTAAATAAAGAAGTTTAAAAGTTATCAAGATTATTTATCATTCATTATGCATAAATGAACTGGGAATACAAGTGGCCGAACTCTGGCAGAACTCGGACCGAGTTCGGTCGGCGATGTTCAATTTTCCAGAACAGCCGTTGTCGGCCCTAATCCTATTTATACCCCCTTTAATCCTCCTTTTTTCTTCATCTACCCACCAAAAATCCTCCAAAACCCTAGTCTTCTACTACTTGGAGCTCTCATCCTTCTTCCTCCTTAGATCTTCAAAGCTCGAAAGGTGACTTCCTCCATACATTCTCCACTCCTTTGAGGTATCACTTTTTCTTTCTCTTTTCATCTATGGCTCCTAAGCAAGTCTATAAGGGAAGAAAGTTTCCTCCACAGCGGGTTCATCTTCAACCTCGGAGTATGAACCTGTGGACGCATTTACTCCTGCTCGACCCTCCAACAAAGAGGACTTTGACGATTCACTCTTTCCAACTATGGAATTCTCAAACTCTTGGTTTGACTCTTTTTTCCCTTTGGGAAATATGTCCCGGGAGAGATGTCAACTTTACTAATTTCTCTGAATACGCAAACACTTTCGATGGACTCAGTTTTCGGGACTTCTTTTCTACTACTGACAATATCTATGATAACGCCGTTAGAATGTTCTATTGCAACATGCAAGTGAAACCTGACGATAGTATCTACTCTTGTGTCGCTGGACAAGTAATCGAGTTTATCTCAACTGACATCAGTGAGTATTTTTACATGCCTGATGTCGGCGAGGCGTTAGTTGATATTCATAAAGTCCAGTTTCCCGAAGACATGACCCTCGATTCTCTCAAAGTCTCAATGTGTCATCCTAACCCTGTCCCTCGCAGTGGTAGAATATTTGCAAAATACCTCAACCAAAACTTTTATGAGTTATATCGCTTTATTTTCTCTGTATTGCTTCCCAAGACGGGATCTTCTGACGAGATAACATTTTATGAGATGTACGCGATGTATCATCTTTATTTCGGTTTTTCATTTTTCGTCCTCAAAACCTTTATGGCCTGGATGATCGGTTGCAGACGGGTAGGGCGTAACCTTTTATACACCATGCATCTGGCAGCAACGTTCAGGAGATTTTATATCAACCTTTCTATCTGTCATATTTTGTCATCATCTTCTGAGCTGACTAGATCTAAGAAGTATCCTCTGCCTCTACTACCTTCCGTTGCAGCTCTAGTTGAGGCCCAGGCCGATCCAGATGCTCCTACTCCTGTTGTTCCTGCTCCAGGCTTCGACCCCCAGTTCTATCAGTGCTTCGATGACTTTATCATCCTCTCCAGGCAATGTCATCAAAGTTATGTAGATGTTGAGTTCCGACATACCTATCAGGCTTAGGTATTAAGGAACAACATTTTTGATCAACAATGGAGTCTAGTACAGCACCCCACTACTCTCGTTCTGATGATCCATCATCCTGCATTCGATGGACAGAGGTTCGATGACCCAACTACTTTTGGATACTTTGTTCTGACCACCGCCTATTTCGACCCTCAGCCACCTGCTCCAGCTGATGATGATGATGCTCATATTTGAGACGAGCATTCAGTTTAGTGTTTTGAGTTTTATTTGCTAGTGATGATGATCTATGTAGCTGTATTTTGTATCAGTCCAAACTTTCATAGCTAGACGTTGTTTTTCTATTATTTTCATTTTTATCAATCATAAACTCTTCTAGTTATGACTTTTATGGACCTATGATGTACTTTCATCCGTTCTAGTTGATCAGTTTTTTAGTTGAGTTGATCAGTTATCATTTTTAGCTACTCATTTTTGTACATGACAAAGGGGGAGAAGAGCAATACCAAAATCAAATCAAAATAAATTTCGATTTTGAAACGATCAATCGAAAGAACAAGTCAGGTATATTATTTCAAGTTATATTTTTTTAGCTATATTTTGGTACAGACTCAAGTTTGTCAATTATCAAAATGGGAGAGATTGTTGGCCCATTTCCTAAATGGTCACACCTAATTTTGATAATCAACGACGACTTAACTCGATACGCAAAATATATGAACTGCTACTAATATTTCAGGTCAGTAAATAATATCAAAGGACGTACTGCATCTACAACTAGCATTCAAGTCATCATCCAAAAGCTAATTGTTACAAAATCCATATCGAATTATTTTTTACATTTTTTCTGTATTTTTATTTTTATTGAGTCTAGGATATGAAATGTAAAATCGATCGAATATTACTGGCTTAGGTTAACTCCAGTCCACCCTTCCAAAAGGCCTACCTATATATCAAAACTCTATATATCCAAAAAGCCCTAAATACCTATGCAATTTGACCATTTAAATTGAGTTCTTAAGTGACAGAACTCGGTCAGAACTCTAACCGAGTTCGGTCCGAGTTCTGACCGAGTTCGGTCAACTCAAGTTTGAATATCAGTTGCCTCTAAATCTACATAAAATGTTCGTTTGCGAGATCTTAGCATCCGAACTCTGCTTGAACTCTGCCCGAGTTTGGTCAGAAAAAACACCTATAAATAGAGAAGGATTTTTTAATTCTAATCACTCATTCACTCTTCTCTCTATCTATCCTTCAAAGTATTTTTTCAGTGATCTAAAGCTTTCACATTCTACCTGTACATCTCTTAGCCAAAGCCAGTAACATTGTGTTTGATTTAGAGTCTTTGGTCTACAGAGTTGTAAAAAGGTTATAAGTTCAGAAAATATCTCAGTTTTCGGAGTCGGTCGTGCGCTCGTCACCAAGCACAGTATTGTGAAGTCGTTCATGCACTTGTCACCAAGCACGGTATTGTAAAGATATGACAAGCTCTCATTTAGCTTATGAATAGTGGACTAATAGCAGGCAATAGTACTTGTGACTGGATTAGTCCTCTCAGAAGGAAACAAGTATATATCACGGTGTTCACTGAGTTTGATCTTCTATCTCTTACTGTATTTATATTATTGTCTCTTTATTCTTGTCGTAGATTTTAAATGTTAAATTTTTTTAAAATTGGTGACTGTTCTCGTTGCACTCACACACACTCTATTCACTCCCCTCTAAAGGTGCTCAACGGTCCTATATTATATTATATTATTACAAACTTAGGGAAATATGATAAATCATTCCCCTAGGTAGAAACCCTATGAATAACATGGAAAACATTGTTTTAAGTGGACAAATGTGCATTTTTACTTTGAATTCAGGATCTGTCCTATGTTATTTGTATATTGTTTTGCACCCCTTTAATATTTGTTTTGTACATGAAACCTATATGAAATGAGACCCATGTAAGTCGCCTTCAATGTCCTAAATTTGTAATTAGTGGTAATTAAGAAATTATTAATATTATTGTCACATTATGTCACATTGCATGCTGAATTTAGAACTGGCGTGCTATGATTGCATGCATCATTTTATATTTCGTATTCTTGGCCTAAAACCTAGATGATCCTGACCCTAACACAAATACCTATCAAGCCATATAACTTCCCTATGTTATTCCCATAATTTTATAGGATTTAAACTATGTTTTAGGGCACTAGAACGTTGAATTCAGAATTGACAAAATAGGTTCAAACCATGTTTAGATAATACTATATTGGGCAAACTTGTGGCAAAATTTAGGCATGTGTTTAGCACTCAAATCCTTTCTAGAAAACCTATCTTTATCATGTAGGGTATGTCCTAGAAAAATCGTAGTTGGCACATAGGTTCGACAAGTAGGTTTGTCTGGAGTTAGATTTCTCATCCGTAGTAGGTATGTCGCACCTTTGCAATTGTGCAATTAATGTTGTGGGCTTATAGTAACCCTTATAGTGTTAAAATATTTGACTAAAAGTTGGTAAGCTATAGGGATGTCGCATGAAGGGCATTCTATTAATGGATAATTCGTAGTTATGATTAACCATTAGTCTGAACTAGTTCAAGATGAACCCCTAATTTTCATAATCTAATTTCTGTTTATATCAGTAATGTTATTGTTAATTTGTAACAACTCTAGATTAGATAGTGAATCGTATTACTAAATAAAGAAGAACCCAGGACAAGTTGGTTGCCATGTTTGAGACAGATGCATGACCGTTGGATTCACACTTTAGAGTTTCAGGCAAGTATACCTTGCCTTGTTTGTTGTTTGTGGTTTTGTTACTGTTATATACATATGTTATAGTTATAGTATAAGGTGTGTGTCCAAGAATGACTCGGCTGCAATCGGCGAAGGCATCGATATATTTGTCTTGTGTTTTGACCTAGATTCTAGTGGATGTACCTTAATTGTAGAGTTACCTTTATATCTCCCTTGGCCTTGATACGTATCACTTTATGACACACACACACACACACAGAGGTAATTCATGTTCTGGCACGGGCTTACACACTTGATTAACTACTAGTGCGAGTAGCTCGTGTGTCGATGTATGCATAGTAGGCTTAGTACTAGTTACTGGAGACATAGTTGAGATATGGGATGTCTAGGTTTTGGACACGGCTTTTTTATTCTCATTGGGTGGCGAAGACAATTAGTAGGCATATGGGACAGACATTTGACTTCCATAGTTCCAAGGGGAAGCTACGGGGATTATGAGCTCTTGTTACCCGGGTTGGGCATTCCAGTTACTCGGTATTGGGCATTTTATGTTATCCAGTTTGGGACTATATGCTTGGCATATAGTTTTGACATCTGCGTATAGCTTATGGTCAGATACCTTCCCTTATCTACCCATACGTGCCAAGGTTGTCTTCAAGTACATTCACATAGATGGTTAGAACACCTTTATATTTATTTTAGCATTACTCTATGATATGTACTTTTGCATCTTCTTATGTCCCTCTGAGGACCTGACTTTTCTTCCAGATTCTGATGAGCACCTTTATCTAACTATTTACGATTCGGGCCTGGAGACTAGTTTTGTATTAACAGAGGAGCTCGAGGTACTTCCAGTAGAGTTCCCTAATCTTGGAAGGCTTGCTTTGGACAGATGTTCCTAGTCAACTTAAAAGTTCTTGATGGAACTGTATTCCTGGATCGCGTATTGATCTATGCGACATAACCATGGCCATGCGGCCAAGTTATCTTTACATGTATCAATGCGAACCTTTCAATAGGGAAAATTCTAGGATAACAAATTGGTGTGCATATCGATTGTTGAAGCGTGAACATGTTTAATCTCGTGACCTAACCCTTCAATGGAGGAAACCAGGGTTTACGAATTATACCTGAAGCGGCAAGGAGTTGATGACAGTTTCCAGCAATCTTGATCGATCAACAACCTCAAGATCTTCTATCGTATTCCTTCCTCGAGTTAGACATTGTGTGGGCGACGGTCTTCCAATATTTTCTTCTCCTTTGTTTTCCTCCATTTCTCTCCTTTTGTGATAAACGAATTAGAGAAATATGTACTTCTTAGGATAAATATAACGGGCAAAAAATAGAGGGTATATATAGGCTATGTCATGGAGCGTGAGAAGAAATTAGGTTTAGGTCTCCTAACGGGTCTAGGTATCCCGTGTTAGACCAAACACACAACCCAGGCCTGTTAACAATAGCCCGATCTATAAAAGAACTATTATTGTACTGCCTTCCTAATCGTAAATTACATTTATGGGCTCCTTCTTATTATATGCTTGTTTGTCTTCCCATGTTAAGATATCGAATGTCTATCAATAGAAATAAGTTACTGACAACTACATTGATCGACATCTTTTATCCTTAAGTAGTACCACTAAACTTTATTTGTAATATCGGATATAAACCACCTGTAGGCTTTATATGACAATCCTTATGAGTTCCTTAAGGCCGGGGACGTTATAGACCCGATACATCGGGACATGGATTATTTTTTTAATCAATAGCCCATTACACATAATGTCATTACCCTATTCATAGAGGTTATTGACTCATTATGAATCTCACTCTTTTATGAATCAAAGTAATGCACACTACATATACATGTCTATTATTATATCTGGATTAAAAGCACAAGCATCCACAATAACTGATGTATTTATTCTCTTATGTAGTCAGTACAAAGAGAATAACGTCAAGTGGTAATATTCAATACACAGAAAGTGCACTAGTATAAACCTATAGTCAAGATAGACTAATGTCAGATTACACTACAACCTTACACATGGTTTGTCCAAATCCATCTAGGTTGTGAACCATTTATATATTCTACAAGGGACTGTTAATATGATATTTTGTGCATATTATCTGTAATGTAGAATATTAGACACTTACATTAACATATAACAAATATAAAATGCCAATATTTGCCCATATGATTCTCATTCAAAAATAATAGAAAATTTTAGTTAGTACAAAAGTGATGCTTTTAGTATATAACCCTAACAATTCTGATGTCCAGTTATCTTCTTTTTAATTATTTCATTCATCTACTTTAGTGTCGTATTGTGGGTATGTTTCTATCAGACTATGTTCAGTTTATGTTCTATACTCTGTGGTATTTGTTCTGTATATATTTTTCTTTTACTTAGTTTATTTTGTGGATGAGATTAGATGACATTATTATCTATATACTCTGGTATGACCTAGTTTATTATATAGTATAGTACCATTTAGGTGGTTCTATTAAATTGGGTTTCCCTCTCTAGATTATATCCGTTGGCCGATATACGTTGTTCGACATAACAAAAGGTTGAACGAACTTTTTGCTTTATTGAACGTATAAGGTATCTGTATACAAAGAAGGAAGTGCTAAACATGATATTCTAAGTAAAGGGAGAAGAGGTTTCTAAGAAAGTGGGACGGTAGAGATCGAGCGTTGTAGCGGCTCCTTTACTCTGTTGATGATCTGACGATGAATCAACCTTGCTACGGGTCTCTGGCACCTTTAATGGGACTCTGGGGTCACTGATTAAGAGGTTGTCTGGATGAGAAGATCCCTTAAAGATGGTTGGTTGGTTCTTTGGTTGATCGATAGATGAGGGTAGTCGACTCTTCGTGGATAGAGATTGCTGGTCCTTTGAAGATTGTCGATTGTCAATGTTCCCTCTGTCTTTCGATGCTTTGGTGGAAGAATAACTCCTTCTATTTATAGAGAACCGAGCACATATACAATGTGCATTAGGGCTCCTGAGATATGAAAGAATCTGTCATCATTGTACGGTGCAAGCTTCTGCGGCGCTGACACGTGGCGGGCATCGAGATTCCCCTCAAATAAGATCTCTGGTGGTTATAAACATAACCGAAGGAGGTGACACGTGGCGTGTGCCGATTTATTTGCTCGGATACAACCGAGTAAATCTTGGGATTTCATCCTAGATTTGGAGTCTAATTGATTATCATCTAAGATTTATATCAATCTGATATGATATCAATCATGATTTAATCCCAATCTTCTCTGCAAGAGGAGATTTAAACAAACCAATTGGGGTGGACCCATGCTTTCTGTGCCTCTGGTGAAGACTAAGTACTGCTATGCTTCTGGGGCGACGAGTAGACCGTGCTTCTAGAGACGATGGAACCTCTGTGCTTTCAGGTGACGAGTGGACTTGGCTTCGAATAACGATGAGACTTCTGTGCATATAGAGCAACTTATGAAGCTGTGTTTCAGGATATCGGAGTCACTGTGTTGTAGGCGACAAGTAGGCTTGTGCTTCAGGTTGGTGAGGTTACTATACTTTTGGAGCGACAAGCTGACTTGCATTGGTTGCAATGGAAGTTCCCAAGTCTCTTGTAGAGAATTGACTTAAGCTTCTGAATCGGAGCAGACGACTGTACCATGGGAATGGAGATGGTGTGAGCATATCACCATCCTCTGCCTCATGCAGATACAGGTAAGTAGATGTGCCTCTGAACAGTGAAGGCGTTGGCTGTGTAAAGAAGGGTATGACACCCTTGCACGTTTGAGATTGGCACAGGCAGGTAGCTACACCTCTGGAGTGAAGATACTGGCTTCTAAAGTAAAAGAAGGGGAGGAAGGCCTACCACCATCTTGTTTTTGAGGTTGGCACAGGCAAGTAGCTGCACCTCTGGCTTGAAGGCTCTGGCTTCTTTAAAGTTCTGAGTAACTGATATGCTTCTGAGAGGCTGCGCCCACAAGAAAGTCAGAATACACTTCGATGGAGATCAATCTTCCAGTGTACGTGTCGAGAAGAAGGAAGGCTGCGCTTCGACGAAAACTGTATCCCTTATAGATCCCTCTAGGCTCTGTCGAATCTGTACTAAATCCTTTATAGAAGAATAGAATTAGTCCCTTATGTATAGTCCTGATGTGTCTGTACTAGACTTTGGTAGACATGACAATAAAGGGACTTCTCTTCATATCTTCTATTTTGTTTTTTTAGCACTGAGCCTCAGTCTTTCGCATCTTCTGCGCTTTGGCGAAGGGATGTCTTCAGCTGAGATTTTTCATGCTTCTACGAGACCTCCTTCAAAGTGTCCCGAACTTGAGTCAAGCTCGGAATACTTTGAACAGAAGCATGAACACGTGTCAGGACTGTACGAGCTGGGTGATGGCTGGTGTCATGCCTAACTCTTAGTATTAATTGTTCTGAGTCATCATTTCAGAGCATGGGCTTCTGATGGCTTCTTGTTATTGGAGCCTCTTGCGTCTTTGCAGAGATCGCGAACCTCTTTAGCAAAAGAGGTTCAGAGTCACGTTCCTTCGATCACTCGCAGTATTATCATCTGACTTGGAGTGGATCTTTAGCTTAACTTGTAAGCTTTCTTCTAACCGATGTCTAGCTCATGCTTGGAACACGCGAACAGCCTATATAAAGGACTGTCCCCTTCAAAAGAAGACTCAGCTCCTTCGATAATGGCCTTGCTTGCCCGATGCTCGGCTTCTGACGACCCTGGAGTTTGCTTGAGGCGGCCATCGGTAGCAAATCTTTTCATCCAAAGAAGCTGTAGTAGAACTACTACTAGATCTCGAGATGTCCCCTGTCCTGGATGTCGTGGGTGTCAATGGTGTCTCGAACCCTTGCTTCCTAAATTCGTATTGGTTGCCATGCTGACTGAGGAATGGCATGGCCTGCTGCTGTGGTTGCTCTTTCTAGCCCGCTGGAAAGATAGGGGAGTCCTGTGCTGATCTTAATCCCTTGCTCGGGCCAGTAGCAGCTTCAGGCGGTGGGCTTCCTTTTGACCAGGAAGTGATTGGCTCTGTCACCACCTCGCCTGCGCTATTGAGACCTTGTACCATAATTTCAGCTTTTTTGCTTTGTGTATGTAACTACGAAGAGTCTGTAATAGGTCTTTATAGCCACATGTTTTTATATGTAGAAGCTTTCTTGTTCCCTTTGCTTTTGTCTTCAGAATAAAGGAAGAATCTTCATAATCGATTTGCCTGACCAGAGGTAATATGGACGTGGTAGGCTTGCTCTTTGCCGGGGTATAGAATAACAATCCAGAGGTAATATGGATGTAAACTATTATCTAGACCGTCGGGATAATCATAGAACTGATGCGAGAAGAACGACTACTCAGAGGTATTGTGGACATGGTAGTCGCGTCTTCCAGGCATAGAGAAGCAATCTAGAGGTAATATGGATGTAAAGTACTTCATCTACTTGAAAGAATATATAGGAGGGAGGAAGAAAGATCCCCTTACCAGAACTCATGGGCACCCTTTTTTGGGGATGTGGGTACCTATGCTAATTCTGTCTTCAAACGTAATACTTCCTTAGGAACTTGCGATTGATGGACATCATTAGCAAGTCACCATTAGGCTTAGCTAGCCGATAAGCACCGTTGGAGTATATCGTTTCTATGACGAACGGTCCTTCCCATTTTGGCTTGAACTTCCCAGCCGTCTTGTGGGTCATCGCCATCGGTCTCCATACTGCCAAGACGAGATCGCCCACCTGGTAGGATCTTTCTCGGACCCTTTTATTGAAGGCCCTAGAGATGCGAGCTTGGTAAAGCTCAATCCTTTGCTGCGCAAGCAAGCGCTTTTCATCCAGCGCTTCTAACTCTTGTAACCGCTGCGCTGATTGTCTTCGATGGTTAACTGATTAGTGATCATGTTAGCAGACAATATCTTCTTAAAGACTTAACCCGTGCTGATATCGGAGTCCCAAGTTGAGGAGTCAGAAGAGTGTGAGTGCCTCATGACTTCTTCTTCTGAATCTTCTGAGGTAGTCGTAGGTGTAATGTACCTCAGCCCTCAACGAGTATGTTGGTAGTAGTTTTCAGTATTTCCCTTTAGAGCGCAAATTCGTAAGAGAAGATGCCAGCCTTTGCCATAATTGAGCCCCTTGTTGCTATTCAGGTTGTAGCCCATCTTCTGGATAAGGTTTTTGGCCTGTGTCGTGTAGCGATAGAACAGTATTTTGCCGCTGTCGAGGTCTGGGACTTCAGGAGTTATTCGCCATGGATACTCCAATCGACCGAATATGATGGGTTCCTCTTTTTTTTCTTGGCTGGAACTATGAAGTAGGCACCCTGGGCAGGGACAACTCGGCTTACATGGTTGGCAGTTGTCACTTGCGTCTGTAGTTTACACAGAGAATTTTGTAGGAAATATTTGGTGTTCCAGCATGCACCAGAGTAGTTCGGTGACAACTTTCTGTTAATGAAGTAGGATATTTTGTCCCGAGGGATTACGTCGTCGAAAGAGTAGGCCTCTGTGTTGGCGTAGACATAATCTTCTAGCTCTTCATCAGTGAGGACTAGAGCTACCGCCGGAGGAGAAGGAGGACGCCTCCCTTTCAGTTTGACCATCAAGGGAATTGTGGTCGGATGCTCCTGCGCCTTCATGGTCGGCTTTGGGGACCTCTGGGGTAATCTTATTCGTTTAGGCTCCTAACCATCTTCCATCGTCACTGGAGGCGAAGGTAGATCTTTGTACCGAAGCTTAACAACAAGAGGTGCTGACACCTTGGGAGGCCTCCCTTTTAGTCGAACCTTTAAAGGTTCTTCAGCCGCTGCTGCACTTTCTGAAGCTGTCTCTGCCTCCTCGTTAGCATCATTGTTGTCATCGTCCCAAGGGACTAACTTGTACAGATCGGCATCCGTACAGTAGGCTTCAAGTCCTCAGAACGGGTCGATATCAGCGAACTCTGTTTTGATGGTCCCGTCGCTGGCCACATACTTTATACAGTGATGTAGGATGGAAGGGACAATCATGTTCTCATGGATCCATGGTCGCCCTAGCAGCATGTTGTATTTTATGTCTGCATCAATGACATAGCAAGTCACTTCAGTATGAAGGTCGTCGATCTGACATTTCAGGCAAATTATGCCCAGGGGCTCGCTCTTTTCCGCGTTGAAGCCACTAATTGTTGTGTTCGAGGCTGTCAACCGATGCATCGGAATCCCTAAAGTTTGAAGCAAGCCTCTTGGGATAATGCTCAGAGAGGAACCTGGGTCGATGTGGATGCGATCAACCTTAATGGCACCGACATACCCTGTATAGTACAGGGGCGGTTGTGTCGGTTATTCTTTAGCAGCATGTCTTGCTGGATGAAAGTGATACTGGGAATCACTTCGACCACGCTGTGGCAATATGGGCAAGCTGCGGGATCCACCTTCGATGGCCGAAGGTGGGTGAGGAAGGACTCGACGTTCTGTAAAGCTTCACTGAGCGCATCTCGGGTCTCCTTAGAGAGGCAGAGGAGCTCAAAAAGTGATAATCTAGTCGGAGTATTAGCCAACTGCGCTAGAATATCGAAGTTGTAGGGCTTGATAGGCCCTATTGCAATATCCTTTCTGAAAGGTTTGTCGAAACGAACCTCCTTCTGTTTTTGCTTGTCCACGGTTGGGGCCCGGGATGGACCCGTCTCTTGTGCCTTAGGGATTTGAGGTGGACCTGCTCCTAATATATCTGGGGCAGGGGAAGTATTTGGTGGAGACTCCTCCTGGCCTGGAGCTTGGCTCTCCTCTTGCCTCTGCGCCGAGCGGGTGGTCACCAAAGCATCGTCGATCGACGTCGATAAAATGCGACATGCCTTGCTTTTCTTTCCTTTGGCAGAAAGGGTCGTAGATGTCATCATGTCGCGAACCAAGTCAGGATATATCCACATAACTTCGCCTTAAGGCGTGGAGAACGGGATGAGCCCTTGGACGTTGTCCCGTGCTGGCAAAAGGTTGACTACTTCCATCATCGCCTTTAGAATAGGGATGACGCTATCTTGCACTTGTGGCTGGAAAACTCCCGAACTGGAGAGTAACCATTTTGGCCATGACGGTCTTCTCTTCGTAATCCAACGATATAACGTTGGCATTGATGAGGCGCTGAATTTGCCCCTTCTGAAGTACAGATAGGCAACTATAAAGGGGGGTGAATAGAGTTTATAACAATAATGACCAAATAAAAAATTAACTCTTTTCACCAATAGTAAATAATCAGAGTAGTAAATGCGGAAATAAAGAGATCAAGAGAGCATACGCAAACACAGTCATTTTAACCTAGTTTCCCTCGTGAAAGACTAGTCCAGGCCTGAGAACTCTAGCTCAGGATTAAATCCACTATTTGTGAAATAGTAGTTACATCCCGTGCCTTTTCTTCAGAAGAACACATCAACTTCTTACAAAGATCGCTGTGGCGATGCTTGGAATTTTCCAAGCGACTTTCTTGACTCTTGCACAAACTTCTAACTGAATAGCACTGAGCACTTTTAGGCTTAGGAAGCTTGTGGCTAGTAGATGAGAAGGTTAAGGCTTATATGAGGCTTATAGAGAAGAGAAGAAGAGATAATTGGATGAATGAAAATGAGAGAATTCAAGGCCTATTTATACTAGTTGGGATATGCAGAATTCGGCCAGAATTCTATGTCATGAATTCAAATTTTTGGCCGTTGGACAACTAGCATACAGAAAATCCTAAAAATTAGGGTCCTGGAAATCAGGGTACAGAGTTTGGCCCAAACTCTGTGCGGAGGCGAGTTCGGCCCGAACTCTGTCTCCATGCTGACAGAAAGTTCAGTTGGGCCTTTGTGGGCTAGTTTGTCTTTTGGTGGAGCTTTGGGTTTGTTTGAGGATAAGGTTTAAGCCAAGAATACCCAGTGCTACTCAGTTTATATTTTGCTAGACTCAATAAATATAAAATAGTATAGACTCTGAAAACGAGTACACTGCGGGAGAGAGACGACGTCCGTCTTGCACTGAGTTCTGTCTTGATGTGTCATATTGAATTATGACAAGTATTATATTGTCAATGTGTCAATATTTGGTTGACTGTGATCCAGTTTGGGTCAACACCTTCAACACATAGCAGTCTTGTGTTGAGTAATGGACGTACTGGTAATAATGGCAGAACTTAGGATGGTCCACCTTTTCCACCTCATTAGGACGCCTGGGTGCCGGGATGGACAGTTTGCCACACTTCGTAAGAATCTCGAAGAGCTCCAACATATCCTCGTCATTGAAGGAGTAAGTCTCCCTCGGCCTCTACGCTTCCACGGACTTGGGGTTCACAGCTGCTGAACCTTTGGAGATGTTGACGGTCATGGCTTGCTTGCCTTTTCCATCTTTAGGGTTATTGCTAGACGAGCGTCTTCCCTTGTCTTCGGACGAAGGAAAGTGTAGCCCCAGGAGTTGCGCATCCTGGGCTTTCCTTTGTACGACATCCGCCTCTGTAATAAAAGGCGTCCACTCCATGCTGGGAGCACTGTGCCATAATTTTATAGCGGGCAGCATGTTCTTGTGGCAGGAGTCCATAAGCATGGGCTCGATCATGCTGGGTGGTAATCTAAGGGATGCCTGGCGGAAGAGCTCAATGTATGCATGAATAGGCTCTTTCTCCCTCTGGACAATTTCTATGAGGGTCGACATGGTCATATCCATGCCTCCTTCATAGAATCGGTCCACGAATCGAGTCTTCAGGTCTTCAAATGACGAGATAAAATCGTCCAAAAGACTACAGAACCACCCATAGGCTACCCCCTATAGGGCTCATATGAATATATTAGACAGGAGGGCGTCATCCTTTGGCAGGTGCCCCATTACTGAGGCAAAGTACCTCAAGTATTGTCGGGGAGACCCCTTCCCTTCATAAGGTGTAAGCATCTGCAGATTATATTTGGGAGGATAGACGACGTTGTCCCACTCGGCATGGTATGGCTACCGGATCCCCATCTTTCGGAGTGTTGCTTGCTTCTCTTTGGCATCATGATGAGCATACAGCTCCTTGATAGCCTTATATATTTCGGCCGACATTGCGGAGGCCGTAGCCGATAGAGTAGACGAGGATGGTCCTGCCTGATTGGTAGTAGGCAGCCTGCTGGATTCGTTATTGGTTGGCAGATCACGTGCAGGTGTAGAGGCAGCAGGGGCCATGCTACACTTGAGGTCGATTATGACCGAGGACAGGGTCTTTATGGTGTCTGTCAGCATATCTAACTTTGTCTCAAGGACTTTGATACGTCTGAGAGCTTCGTTGTTGTCTTCCTCATTGCCATCGGCTATGAACACAGACCGAGTGTGAGGGTGACTCAAGGGAGCCATGGATCCTTCACTTTCTGGCCCAGATGCCTGAGCCTCGCTGTTCTGAGGATATACCGTAAGATTGTGATCTTCTTCGGACTCAATATGGTTGCTACCCCTAGTCTGGTGACTGGCTGCGCCAATGGAGACATATGTGTCGTATTACGCTTTCTCAGATTGGAACACAAGGTTATCGCGCATGGTAGGAGGCTGGCTAACCCCAGTTTTTGACAAGGTACCCAATACAGATCTGGAGCGAGTGCCTTGGAACACATCCGCATTGGGTACCTTAGCTTTACTGCTTCCTGACCTCCTCTTTCGTTTAGCAACTGATATGGAAGGATTCTGGAATGGCTTCTTAAAAGCTCTGGAACCTTGTGCTGCGTAGCATGTGGCAATACGGGGTTAGTCTTATCTATGGCTCACCGACCCTCTGTTAAGCCTCTAGCGTGGGGTCGGCGTGGAGTAGAGTCTCTAGAAGACGGAACGCCTGCTCGACGATGGCGCAGTCGTCTGCTAACAACAGCAGTTGATGGTAATCTGGGTACAAGAGTGCCTTGATTTAGGCACGTCTTGAGCCATAGATTTTTTTTCGCTTGGGAGAGGGTTGGATCTTCTGTCATAGCACTCCAATTATATATGCAGGAAAGCTGCATGTAAGTATGGTTAGAGCGGGTCTGGCGAGGAAGCCTCTTGTCGCTTCTGCGGGAACGCTGCTCGGGTGGTTCCCTCTTCGTAGGATGTACCCCCTGGCTTGGCTTACATACAGGAGTACCCCAGTGGAAGGATAATTCGACTGGTTGAGGCATCGGAGCGCGAGATCCACTCTTGTATAGCTTTCTGTCGGCAGCACGTGTAACTGTCGACACGGGCCTCTGGTCTGCCGTTGGTGTCGTACGATTATTGTATGAAGTGCGAGCCACCTGGGATCTCTTCCTACTACCCCCAGCGGGCGAGCAGTATTAAGAGTCCGTCGAAGGTTTACCTGAAGGGAAAGCGATTCTGTCGAAGACATATCTCCTTACCGGTAATACTCCCGTCGTGAGGGGTTGGACCGGTATGCGCTTCCTTTGGCATCGTTCCGTCGTCAGATCAACCATGGAACTACCATATTCCTCACCATGCTTTTCCAGGATTGGAATCAGACGAGGAGATAAGGCTATAGCAGCCAAAATCTTCTATATGGCTTTGACATTGAGGGGGTCCTGAGACGCAGTTCCCACCATCGTGCTGCTAGCTGCAGCCGCCTTAGGCCTCCAGACACGTCGAGTCTTCTTCGTTTGTACGAACTGCTTTAAAGTCTTTGACTTTTCACCAGAGAGAATATCGTCAAAATCCTGCTGGTCGAAGCGTACGACCAGCATGTCTTAAGAATCTCCCAGCAAGTTGTCATCAGATTGCATCACTGCCTTCTCGTTGGAAGAGAAGGTATTCTCCAGCTGTCGCCATTTTATTCGACATAACAAAAGGTTGAACAAACTTTTTGCTTTATTGAACGTATAAGGTATCTGTGTACAAAGAAGAAAGTCCTAAACAAGATATTCTAAGTACAGGGAGAAGAGATTTATGGGAAAGTGGGACGATGGAGATCGAGGCTGCAGTGCCTCCTTTACTCCGTTGACGATTTGACGATGAATCGACATTGCTATGGCTCTCTGGCACCTTTGATGGGATGCTGGGGTCACCGATCAAGAGGCTGTCTGGATGAGAAGATCCCTTGAAGATGGTTGGTTGGTTGGTTCTTTGGTTGATCGGTGGATGAGGGTGGTCGACCCTTCGTGGATAGAGATTGTTGATCCTTTAAAGATTGTCGATTGTCAATATTCCTACTGTCTTTCGATGCTTTGGTGGAAGAAGAACTCTTTCTATTTATAGAGAACCGAGCACATATGCGATGTGCATTAGGGTTCCTGAGATATGAAAGAATCTGCCATCATTGCATGGTACGGGCTTGTGCAGTGCTGACACGTGGCGAACATCGAGATTCTCTTAAAACGAGATCTCTGATGGTTATAAATATAATCTAAGGAGGTGACACGTGGCGCGTGTCAATTTGCTTGCTCGGATAGAGCCGAGTAAATCTTGGGATTTCATCCTAGATTTGGAGTCTAATTGATCCTCGTCTAAGATTTAAATCAATCTGATATGATATCAATCATGATTTAATCCCAATATTCTCTGCAAGAGTCGATTTAAACAAACCAATTGGGGTGGACCCATGCTTCTTATGCCTCTGGTGAGGACTGAGTACTGTTGTGCTTTTGGGACGATAAGTATATCGTGCTTCTGGAGACGACGGAACCTCTGTGCTTTCAGGCGACGAGTGGACTTGGCTTCGAATGACGACGAGACTTCTGTGCATATAGAGCAACTTATGAAGCTGTGTTTCGAGATATCAGAGTCAATGTGGTGTAGGCGACAAGTAGTCTTGTTCTTCAGGTTGGCGAGATTACTGTGTTTTTGGTGCGATAGGCTGACTTGTATTGGTTGCGATGGGAGTTTCCAAGTCTCTTGTAGAGAAGTGACTTAAGCTTCTGAATCGGAGCAGACGACTACGCCATGGGAATGGAGATGGTGTGAGCATATCACCATCTTGTGCCTCATGCAGACGCAGGTAAGTAGATACGCCTCTGAACAGTGAAGGCGTTGGCTGTGAAGAGAAGGGTATGACGCACTTGTGCATCTGAGATTGGCACAGTAGGTAGCTACGCCTCTGGAGTGAAGACACTAGCATCTTAAGTAAATGAAGTGGAGAGAGGGCTACCACCATCTTGTTTCTAAGGTTGGTACAGGCATGTAGCTGCGCCTCTGGCTTGAAGGCTCTGGCTTCTTCAAAGTGCTGAGTAACTAATATGCTTCTGAGAGGCTGCGCCCACAAGAAAGTCAGAACACGCTTCAATGCAGATCAATCTTCCAGCGTGCGTGTCGAGAAGAAGGAAGGCTGCACTTCGACGAAGACTGCATCCCTTGTAGATCCCTCTAGGCTCTGTCGAATCTGTACTAGATCCTTTGTAGAAGAACAGAATTAGTCCCTTATGTATAGTCCTGATGTGTCTGTACTAGACTTTGGTAGACATAACAATAAAGCGACTTATCTCCATATCTTTTGTTTGTCTTTTTAGCACTGAGCCTCAGTCTTTTGCATCTTCTATGCTTTGGCGAAGGGATGTCTTCAGTGAGATTTTTTATGCTTCTACACACGTGTTTAGTCCTATATATTTTGTGATTGGGGCGTGACAAGCGATTGCATGAATATTAGTGATATCGTAATGTTAAACTTAATTGTCAATAATTAGGCTAACAAGTTTAAGGATGTATCTCCTAATAAACTACTAGGATTACCACCAAATAAAGAAGTAGAGTTCAAAATTGATCTAGGACCTGGAGCGGCACCTATACCCAAGAAAATATATGAAAATACTATAGAAGGAATAAAATATAATAGGGGATGAGTATTGAATCAGATTTTCTTGTAAGATTTATTTTGATAGGACCAGTGATATAAGTATCTGTATTTCGAGTATATATTCAATAGTTAGTATATAATGTAATTCTTTGACCCATAGCATGTATGAATCTTATCGTACTTTTCATTCTTGATAAATCCACTCACTTCTGATCTTTAACTATTTTGATTCTTTGTTTATCTCCATTCTCCTATATTAAATTAACTCTTTGAATTTTTCTATCCAATCTGGGATATCATTCTTTAGTCTTTCTATCTAAATAAATCAATTTCATTGTTAAACAAATTTTATTATAATATTAATATAATTTTTACAAACTTCTAAATTTTTACATAAAGATTATAAAGTATTATTATAATAGAGGAGTTTCATAGAGGTGCTTGAGCTACCTAAGTAGCATAGTCATTTTCGTAACCAGGTTAGACACTTTCTTAACCCTTAATGCAATTTCCTCCCCATGATACCTCATACTTGCACCTCCTCATTGTATGTACATGGTCAGCCAACTCCGTTTCTTCTTTAGTCTTCTTCTTACTTATTTTCATTTCTTACTCCTTAAGGAAAAATCATTAAGCTGCTTTTTTATTCTTTCTTTTTTTACATTCTTCTCATTTCTCCTAGCACACACACCTACTTTCTAGCTATAAAGAAAGGAAGCACACAACTACTCTTTCTTTTAATTATCTTCTTTTCTTCCCTTTAGAAAATAGGAAGCACATACCTTCTCCATATCAAACCAGAGAGCTTCTAACCTAGGAAAAGGGGATAGCACACCTTCTCTATCACTTTTCAACCAGAAGGCACATCTCCTTTTAGAAAATCAAGACACATCTTTATTCTCTTCTAAATTAATTTTTAGCGGCTATGTTGTTGCTTTTTAATTGAAAACTGTGTTGTCTATATGTATGTCCTAGTTTATAAAGATTATTCTATGCATGTTTATACTCATGTTCAAATATGGATTTGATAGTAGGACACAGGTATATTCACCGCCATGATCGTAGGACATAGGTTCATATATACTCCAAAAAAGATCATTGGACACGGATTATGACTATTGTAGGAATATGTATTAATATATACATATTATCCTAGTGAAGTGTGGCCATGTTCATATACTTCCATACTTACCTATGTGTGTATATGCAAGTTAATATCTAGAAAAAATATTTTAAAATATATTGTATATGTTAAATGGTACCAATTTATTTATCGATAATAACTTCTTCTTTTCTTATCGATAATAACTTACGTAACTAACCAGAGTACTACCAAAACCTATTTTGAAATTGCTACAAGTTTAAGTTTGTTATACTTATGATTTGTAGCTCTATATAACTTAGAGGAACCTAGTGTTATGTATTGACCTATCAAAAAATAAATATTTTGGAAATTGAGGATACCGAATAAAACCAAAAATTGTATTTTATTGCTAAATAATTTGAGTTGGACGATATGTTTCATATCAACTAATTTTTTTTTAGGGTTAGTATCAATTTGTAGGATTTTCTACTTGTACTTGATAACTATTGAAATTTGTAACCTTAGTATTTATTTCGACTATGGAACATATTGACACCTATGTTAATAGAATGACCAATACCATATAAATATGTTTATTTATAAACATTAGTTTACTTGTTTTATTGGTTCAGGAGAACGAGTACAGAAATGCTATACTTATTGCTAAAGGAGCCATGGTAAGAATAATTTTCTTCTTTTTAGTACTATGCATTATTTTTATGATTATAACTACGTCCTTCCGGTGTAGGAGAATTTTATGGAGAGTTGTTTCAGATCATTATATTCATTGTTTATGAAATTATTGTAGTTCAAAATACAAAGGAGAATTTGCAAAGAATTCTGAGAATTATAAAAATAACAAAATTTAAAAAACCAATAATTTTTTTATCGTATTAAATCCTAACTTAGTTAGTCATATATTAGTTAGAGATAGACTATCGATAACCTTAAATATACTTATTGGGGTCAAACTATCAAAATTATTAGACTCATAGGACATAGACACATAAGTGTAATAAATATGTAATCCAATTATACATGTCTGGTTCTAGTAGATGCAATATCATGTTGAAATGTATTATCGTATTGCATGATATTTTGCACATATAGAGATACTTACCTGTATTATTCTAATGGATCTAAATTATCTGCTGAATAATATTTTTGTATTCATGTGATACCTATAGTACACAAATTGAAATACTTATTAATCTAGAAAAGACAGATTTATAAGATGTTAAAATTAGAAAGAAATTTTTTTTGTGGAATAGAGAATTGGACAAGGGAGAACAAAATGGATCACACCGTATGAAATATTTGTAATATAAATAACAAAAGGTGATCAGCCCCTTACTATTTCACAAGGCCGGTGTGAATGTGAATTCATAGCTAACTTCTCCAGACATGAGCAATACATGGACATTCTATTCAATAAAAAAAATTAGAATTAGGTATTTTAAGTCATATGTTCATTTATTATTCCCAAAGGGACAGAAAACTGAGCACTGAGCCACTTTGCAACTACTTAATCCCTTATCATGGAAGTATTGTCAAGAAACAAATCAAGTGTGAGATCTAATGATCGTTCTCCAAATTGCATCATTATATATGCAAAATTATATTGTGATTGTGACTAGTAGGCCATAGAAATAGTTTTAACACTACTGAATCACTAGAATTAGGATCACAGTCTAGTCTTATTCGAGTTAAGACTATGAAACGTCCTCAGGATATGATATCTTGTCTTCCTATCTAAGATGATATTATAATTTTTAATCATATTTTTACTTCATTTATTTCATTGTTCTTGAATTTATGACTTGCATATATATGACGACCTTGTATTTGTACACTAGATGAAGGCATGGAAGATGAAGAGATGCTACCGTAATATATAATGGATGAGTTTGAAGAGTAATACAGCTGAGGTTGGAATAGCAGTTTTCTTTTTGGTTTACTTGTGTGTGTGTATATATATATATATATATATATATATATATATATATATATATATATATTGGGAAAGAAGCGCGGAAACCTTTCCCCAAACTAGAGAGTACCTGCGAGAGAACCGAGCAATACAATGCACGAACCAAACACCAAACACAATCCATGCAGACACAGAGAATTATTTATGTAGAAAACCCTTGCGGGAAAAAACTACGGGACGATCGGAGTCCAACCCTTGAGAAGCCTTCACTAATGAAATAAAGGAGTACATCCTCTATAAACTTTTTTCGATCCAATACGAATCCCCACAACACTTGGAAGCAAGAATAATTGATTACAAGGCTACGAAGAACAAAGATGACAAGTAGAGATTACCCAAAGACGATCCTCCTTCGAAAACGGTATTCAATCCTTCTTCTTCTCTCCCAAAGTTGCAATGGCACTCTTGCCTCTTTTCTATCTATTTTCCTAAATATTGTGTTGTGATTAGGGTTAGGAAAAACCATTATAAA
This sequence comes from Iris pallida, assembly GCA_029216955.1. Classification (NCBI taxonomy): domain Eukaryota; kingdom Viridiplantae; phylum Streptophyta; class Magnoliopsida; order Asparagales; family Iridaceae; genus Iris; species Iris pallida. The sequence continues at coordinate 13,189,514 of JANAVB010009399.1, forward strand.
CCCCCTAATCTGCAGCAAAACCTGGACCGTAGGATACGATCCAACGGTATAAAAAATACCCTGAAATCAGCCTCAGCCCGTCGACACAGAGTTCGGCCAGAACTCTGTGTTTTTTATGACAGAACAGTTCTGGAACCAAGGGGACAGAGTTCAGCCAGAACTCTGCCTGGATCAGAGTTCGGCCCGAACTCTGCCTCCCATGTTCCAGATTATACTCTGGTAGCTCCCGAGCTTTTTCTTTATCTTCGAATGGCCTCGTCACCTCCCCGAGCTTCTCTGACACACAGACGGCGCTCGTCGCACTCTGGGGTCTTCTCCGCATAGGTTGGGAACCCCTCCCACTCTAATATTTCTCTCCCTTGACAACTATGTGGAGGAGGTCGTCATCCCGATGATTTGCCTGCAGAACTCAAACTTTTTCCTTTGTAGAATTTTGGTGAACATATTTGCTCCGTTATCATCTGTATGAACCTTCTCAAGTTTCGTGTCCTTCTTCTCAACCACATCCTGTATCTAATGATACCGAGTCTCGATGTGCTTGGATCAGCTATGAAAGTTCTAATTCTTTACAAGGTGAATAGCACTCTGACTGTCACAAAGCAAAGTATACTGCTCTTGCTTCAGCCCCATTTCCTGTAACAGCTTTTTTATCCACAGCAACTAGTTATAAGCCTCCGTCGCCGTAATGTACTCTGTCTCTGTCGTCAACAAGACAACACACTTCTGCAACTGCGACTGCCACGATACCGCTCCTCCAGCAAACTTCATCACATAGCCCGAAGTTGATCGCCTTGTGTCTACATCTCCAGCCATATCAGCGTCGGTATATCCAACCAGCTTCGGCTCGTCACCACCAAAAGAAAGTCTCCAATCTGCAGTGCCCTGAAGGTATCGTAGAATCCACTTAACCGCACTCTAATGTACCCTTCCAGGATTTGAAAGATACCTGCTAACTGTGCCAAATGCATGAGCGATGTCTGGCCTCGTGTACACTAAAGCATACATAAGACTTTCCACAGCTGAGGCATATAGAACCCGCTCCATATCTTCTTTTTCATCCGCAGTAGATGGACACTGCTCCTCAGTAAACGTAAAGTGGGCTGCAAGGGGGGCAACTCACTTTCTTCGACCCGTCCATCCCGAAACGCTGAAGTACCCGATAGATGTACTTCTTTTGGGACAAGTGTAGCAGCTTGGACTCTCTCTCTCTCTCTCTCTCGGCTAATCTCCATCCCAAGAGTAGCCTTTACTATACCCAAATCCTTCATAGAGAAGGTCGTACCCAGTTGGTGCTTCAACTCCGCTATCCTAGTGGCATTCCGACCCACTAATAGCATGTCATCAACATAGAGCAATAAAATGATAAAATCATCCTCGACAAAGTACCTCAAAAATACACAATAGTCCGATATCATCTGTGCATAACTATGCTCTCCTATAAATGACTCGAACTTCCTGTACCACTGTCGCGGAGCCTGCTTCAGACCATACAAGCTCTTCCTCAACCAGCAGACCAAATGTGACTTGTCCTTTTCACAGAATCCCTCTGGCTGCTCCAGGTATAATTCCTCAAGATCACCATAGAAGAATGTCGTCTTCACATTCATCTTCTCGACCTCCAAGTCAAAATTAGCTGCCAATGCTAGCACCACCCGAATAGACGACTGCTTGACGACCGGCAAAAAGATATCATCATAATCTATGCCTTTCCACTGACCGTAGCCTTTAACTACAACCTCGCTTTGTATCGAGGGTGAGTAGAATCATCTATCTGCTTCACACTAAACACCCACCGATTCTTCAAATCCTTCTTGTCCTTTGGCAACCACACCAGCTCGTAAGTAGAATTGGCGTGTAAGGAACCCATCTCCTCCTACATAGCCTGTATCCACTCCTGCCTGTGTTCGTCTTCCATAGCCTCTGTAAAACTTTCGGGCTCTCCCCCATCAATCAGTAGCACATACTCACCCGGTGTGTATCTCGTTGATGGTCGACGCTCTCTGTCGCTCCTTCTCAATAGAGCCACTGGTGCTGGCTGTATACCAACAGCCTCCTCCCCTTCAGGAACTGCCTCCCCGTATGCTTATCCTTCTGAGGGACACCCTGACCACCATCAATAGGTTGATAATCAAGGTTAGGAGCAACTCCATGTACTGTCTCCCCCATAAATAGATCCTCTGCGATGTCCTTTAGAAACTGCTCGAAGCGAAATGACTCTAACTCAGGCAATTCTTAAGCCTCAAAAGGCGTCTCAAAATCCTGAATATTGGTCATGGTCTGATCCTCGATGAATACCACATCCCTGCTTCTGTAGAGCTTTCTTCCCACTGGGTCGTAGAGTCTATAGCCAAACTCATCCCGACCGTAGCCGACAAAAATGTACCGCCTCGTCTTCGGCTCAAGTTTGGACCTCTCGTCCTTCGGTACATACATAAAGGCCTTACAACCAAACGCTCGCAGGTGATTGTATGACGGCTCTTTGTTGTACCATACTTTGTCAGGCACATCACCCTACAAAGGAGCACTAGAAGATAAATTAATAACATAAGTAGCTGTGAGAAGAGCCTTAACCCAATAACTGCCTAGCAAATTTGCTTCTGACAGCAAACACCATTGAGCTGAGGTGTCTTGGGCGGAGTCTTTTGGTGTCGTATCCCTTGCTCTCTACAATAAGCATCAAAGGGACCAATGTAATCGCCGCCATTGTCGGACCGAACACATAATAACTTCTTGCCCGTCTTTCTTTCAGCAGAGGCTTGAAACTCTTTGAAAGTAGGCAGCACCTAATCCATGGTCTTTAAGGCATAGACCCAAACCTTCCTGGAATAGCCATCAATAAAAGTTACAAAGTAAGAAGCACCACTAATAGATTTTACCTTCATAGGACCGCAGACATCCGAGTGAATCAACTCGAGCAACGCCGGCTTCCTTAAACTTGGATGACTCTGGAAAGATACCCTATTTTGCTTTCCAGCTAAGCAGTGCGTGCACTTCTCTAACTTTGTAGACTTGAGCCCTGAAATCACTTTTCTGTTCACCAAGTAGCTCATCCCCTTCTCGCTGATATGGCCAAGCCGCTTGTGCCACAACTCGGTAGATACGTCAGAAACTGCGTTCACCTCCTGTGCCCCCTGTACGCTCCCTTCCATATAGTAGAGATCGAACTTCTTGCTTCCTCTGGCAATCACCATCGAACCTCTGAAAAGCTTCCACTGACTATTCTCGAAGAGACCGAAGAATTCCTTGTCATCCAACCTTCCAACTGACACTAGGTTGAAACGGATATCAGGAACATAATGAACATCTTTGAGAACAAGAACAGCACCCATCTTCGTCCTCAAATGCACATCTCTAATGGCAACCGCCTTTGACACATCTCCAATACCCATCTTCAATACTCCACAGTCGTCTATCGTGTAAATAGCAAATAGTGCCCTGTTGTGAGATACGTGCACTGAAGCCCCTGAATCCACCAGCCAATAATTGTCATCGCAGGCGAGGTTTGTAATAACCTCATCACCTACGATGATCATATCGCCCCCATGTATCGAAGCCACCGCTGTAGTATTTTTATTCTGCTTTCCCTTGTCGCCCTTCTTCTCTCTCTTCCAAGCAAAACAGTTTCGCTTGATGCGGCCCTTCTTGCCACAATAGTAACACTCCGAGTCCTCGTACCGACCCTTGGACTTTCTTCTACTCTTGTCTCTGCCACCACCTGGACCCTTGCTTTTGTCCCTGTCGAGGCTCTCTGAAACTAGTGCCTCTTAGTGGTAGGATGTGAATGAAGTGCCCTGAGAATGTCTCCGTATCTCTTCATTCAGTACCCCGCTCTTGGCAAACTCTAGACTGACTACGCCTTCTGGAGCATAAGCGATTATAGTTCCCTGAGCCTCGTCGTTGAACTTGACTTCCAACGAAGATAGCTGGTCAACCACACCCTGGAAATCACTCAAGTGATCCGTAATAGATGTCCTATCTTTGTACCGCAGATCCATCATCGTCCGGATCAGGAACAACTTATTTACCCTGGTCTTCGCATACAAAGATTCCAGCTTATCCCATAACGTCTTCGTGTGCTCAATATTGGCAACGTGGTTGCACACGTTCTCGTCAACGAACTGTATGATATATTCGCACACCTGTATGTGATCGAATTTTAAGTCCTCCTTAGATTTATCAACTGGTCGCTTGAAAGCAAATACGAGCAAATGTAGCTTTTTGACAAATAAATGGCGACAGTGCGCTGCTGTATTGCCATCGCGAGTCATCAAAAGTTATTCCAACTATATTCATGAGTTTCAAAGGGGCTTTCTAGAATTCCAACAAGTTGATCATTATAGAAAATGTAATTATCTATTCTTGAAAATCAATTTGAAAATTAGATGATGGACTAGGAAGAAAATGGCCGAAGATAAGAGATATAAATTTTTAATTTCTATTTCTCTAATATCCAAGATCAAGGAAAATATGTATAAAGGTCTATGTCTACCTACTATGAATATATTTGTACACAAGTATATATGTATAGCCTAGATAAATCCCAAAAATCAATCTAAGAGAAGATTAACCTATTTCCAAGTAAAACATAAATTTAAATAGCAATAATACATATATTATATTCAAAATAAAATTTACAGAAATTATTCACGATACTAAAAATGGACTAGCAATATATATGCACATCTATATATCTACATGGACGTCGTTGGCCTCATTACATGACTACCAAGGCTTGGGTGGGGTTCGGGTTTGTTTGGAACAACCGGATCTTCTAAAAGTCGTATTGTTATTAAATAACTAATTATTTTATTTATAGAGATCGAGTCACAAATTCGCATGGTTTCATACTTCGCACACACTTAGGGCTCGGTCTTTCCTACCATAGCTAATACACTAGTCAATGCACATCACTGCACTATTTGTGCCATCCCTTCTAGTCATTAGACACTCCAAAATTTAACCATGACTAAGACATTCTAATATAATAATTAATTAAATTAAATATTTATAAAATTATAAATAATCACATTTTAATTCAAATAAGTAAATAATAAGGGTATTTTCAAAATTTCGAGGAGATGTTACAAATCTACCCACCTTAGCATACCATAAAATCAAAATACAATAGTGCATCCTTCTATGAAAATCATCTAATAGGATTTAGAATTCGATGAGGCCTATGTAGCAACCTTAACTACCCAATTGTCAAATTAAATGAGAGACTCATAGTCCTAACCATTCTCCTAAAATTGGCTTACTCCTAGTTGTGAATGAGCATTTCCTAGTCGCAGGCTCGCAGTAGTACGACTAATATGGTACTACCACGAGTTCGCACAATTTGCAAAAACTGACCTGCATATGCCACCATAAAAACTTGTCACGACCCACACCCGCTTTTCGGATACAAGATGTGTCCAAGCCAGCCTACGCCGCAGAGTCGGCGGTACAACGATGTCACGGCCAAGATGCTCAAAATTATAAAATATAATATTTATTGCTCATTCACATTATTAAGTCAAATCTACAAATTATTACAAGATTTACATTTAAAGGAAAGTACAAGGTTCTTACACATATTTGAAATCTAAATTCTAGGTTTTGGCCTGCAAGTACACCCGTATCTCCCAATGCCAAGAGGAGCCACATCTAACCTGAAAATGTTGGTCTCCGGTCAGGAATGGAACAAGCACACAAACCGACGGCAATGCAACCACACAATAGAATTCACAAGACATGAAAATAACATATATGAGATGATAACTAGAAAGTAACTGATATCATGGCAAGCGGTAAAGAAAACAAGGAAACAAATAAAAACTATCTATGTGTTTTGAAATACCAGTTTCAACATGTAAACGGCTAGGGATAAATCAGGCAACCTGCACGTGTCGTATGCAGCTGCTATTCTCCACGAAAGACACATGGGATAGTTCTGGGTAGTCCACATGTCTACTAAGATATTTCCCCTCCCGACTAGTACTCATGGACTCAAACAAGTCATGAAACACGAAAACATGATAATCACGAAATATAGTAAGTAGAGATCCATGATACTAATTTTTGTGTGACGAGCGTGTCAACAAGCAGTAAGACATATGTATAAACATGAAATGTATAAACTACTATGAATCGAAAAGTAATAAGAAAGTGCACTTGCCTGTGGTCCTTTGTTGGTGAAACCGACAATTCCATTGAGTCCAAGATAGTCGCTGAGGTCATAACTACGCAAGTCGACCTCTAATGATGGAACGGATTATTCCATCGAGTCCAGAAGGATTCGATTAGCCTAGGGTCAATATAAAATAGTCATAATCACAGAATATAGGAACGTATGACTAATCACGATCAAAATCAATTTCCAAAGGAAGTTCATTTTATAAAAATATGTATTTATATAGATAAAATATTTATAAACTATTTAGAAAATCTATTTCATACTTGAAACTATATGTTTTATTTATCAAAATAGTCGCTAGGTAAACACTATGAAAAACCATGCTTTTAGGTCGAGCATGTAATTTAATATACAACAAAATAATGTAACAATATATTTGAATTTACATGATACAATAGCAAAATCATATTATCAATGCCAATGAAAGTATATATAATATAAACACTGTCATATAACAAAAATAATTAAATAAAAAGTTCATAACAATTTAAACCTAATAGAAATACTTTTAGTGGTTTTATGTCCAACACCAAGCCCATAGAACATATATATTAGCCGAAATTAATACTTAAGCCAAAATATAAATCTCCAATTAACACTAGAAGCCCATTTCTATTTTTTATAAACCCAATACTAATATACACATGTAGGCCCAAATAATTATTTGTTAAAAGAAACATAATTTGCTAATTTATTCCAATGACTTAAGCCCAAACTTCATACCACTAAATAACTAAATACTAAAATAAAATCAAAATATTAATAATAAGAATAATGGTAATACCTACTAGTATTGTTCATAGTAGCTTTAACAAAATAGTTGAACACAAACACAATTCTCTTTGTTTTCCCCAACTGTACTCAAACAGAGAAAGGAACCACATTAAATGAAAGAGAAGGAGAAGAAATTAAGAGCAGAGGGAGAGAGAGAGAATGAAAAGGAATCAGAGGGAGAGAAGGGGGTCGGGAACTCACCGACTCGGCTCCAGGCGAACACTGGTGGCGTGGGGAGACGTGGGAGTCCCGGCACGGCCGAAGGAGGTGCTTCCCGAGTGGACGCGCGCGGCTCACTCACCGAGGCAACGACCGGTCACGCAGGTGCAGCTCGCAGGCATCGCACTCGAAGTTCAAGTTCACCAGAGCTTCGGTCATGCGGCATTGCTCCGACGCTCGACGCTCGTGGAGAGGGGCTTCGGTGACTGGGCGCTCGACGATGGTGGAGACGAGGGGCTCCGGTGACTGGGCGCCATGGAGGAGGTGTATACGAGCGGCAGCCACGTGATCCAGTGGATGTAGCACCCAGTTTCTAAAATAAGGATAATTTTGAAATTTTGTAATTATAATCATTTAATAATAATATGTAAACCATGTTATGATTTTTGGTGATTTTTAGTTAATTTAAAACTATTTAAAACCACGACTTGTGATTTTGATGGTTGACTAGTGTAACCCTAGAATTTGCTAAGCCTAGAGACTGACCCTGACCAAGGAAGCCTAGTCATGTGATTAGGATGACTAATTACAACTTTTAGCCTAAGGGTATTTTGGTTATTTTTGACTTATTAATGAAAATGAATTTTGAGTAATTAATTTTGTGCTAATTGAATTGTTAGAGACTAACCTAGAAGTTTAGCCTAATCTAGGTTAGCCTTGAGTTTAGAATCTTAATTAGGGTAACCTAGCAAATGACAAGATTATTAATATCTAGATATTTCTAGGAAAGATATTTACTCTTAGGATATTTGTGAAAAAGAAGCCTTAGGACTATTGGACCAATAGGAGAACTTAGAATTTATTGGACAAATCTTAGCCACACATCTAAAAACCCTAACCCTAACTATTCCTACAGCCATCAAGCCCATTACCTCCCTATTTAATCACATCATCAAAGTTTTTGCCTCTTTTTAAATACCTACTAAGAACCCTACTTGTGTTCTTCCCCAAACCTTCACCAAATCCTCATTTCTCTACCAAATTGGACCAAACGAATTGCATTGGACTCCCCTATAGTAGTAGAGGCTAGTGGGGGCTTACTTGGGAGAAGTGGAGCGCACTTGGACATCGCTCGAGGAAGGCGACTTCTTATTTCGGGAGCCTATTCGTTGAGGTTTCACCCTTAATAGTTAAAACCTATCAAACCCTAATAAATTCCTAATTTATTTCCATAGATGCATTCATTTAGGGTTCTCCTAGGTGTAGCCCAAGTTTGGTAGGAATTTGTGTCTATTTCGTGTCCGTATCGGACACGTATCGGTGTATTTAGATACGTGTTCGATGAAATATCACATAGAAATGGATTTTGGTAATTTTCAAAACTAATTACATGTATGTGTAGCCTAAAATGTGTATATTACAACCCTAATCGACTGAGTAGATTTTAGTATAGTTTGGACATGATTTTATGGCTTGGACACGTAACACGAGATACCGCATGGGGCTCGTGCGGCTGTCCTGCTACTCGACACTGATTGCGGACACGATACGCAATGTCTTAACACAAAACTTTATGGAAACGCAGGCCTAGTGACTGACATCACACCCATAAAATTTTATAGGACCTCATCGACTGTGCGCAAAGAAATCGAGGCTGCACTGCCTCGTGCTCCCTGTGCACACATGTAAAACCCTCCACTGATACGGTTTAAAAACTCAGACATGACACGACTTTGACCCGATTCAGGGTGTCGATTCCCTAGCCCTACCCCTACTCTACCTGTGGACACGTACACGAGACCTCACGTGCTTCGTGTCGTGACCTAGGTTGATCGACACGACTACACGAGCCTGTACACGAACTGTGTACTACAGGATTCATGTCCTGTGTTTCTTGCATTGGACACTTCATGTCCACTCTAGTAGACACGAATGACACACCCTAGACACGTAATCAAATGGGGAACATTCCTATATGACTGTTGTTTAAATTCATGGGTTAATTTAGGTTTTTGAATTTGGGTTTTTGTGTATCAGTCATTCCAGTTTTGTTTAAATATGAACTATCAGTTAATACAAATGTATGAACCTATTTCCTGTGATTCCTATTATTGAAAACCTGAGATATTGTTAGTTAGTTTGGAATTGACATGAAAACTGAAATATAAATCTGAGGATTCAATCAACTGATAAACTGAGATTTTGCAATACATATAAACTGAAATGGGGATTTGGAAATAAAAACTGAAACTGAGTTTGAAGTGAAATTGAGTTGGGTTTTAACTTAAAACTAAATTTGAGTTGGGTTCATTATTTTCCAATTCGAAAACAGGGATGGGATTTGGTTTTGTGGAAAACTGAGAAATTCCCATTTATATGAACCTGAGGATTCCTTCCTATATGTTAAACTGAAATTTCAAACCTGAGAATAGGTTAGCTGTGTATTGGCTTGGGACTAATTAAATAATATGTTAATTGGCAATTTGTTGAATGGGGAAAAACTGAGATTCAAGTGACTGTTGACATGAGATGCATATGACATTCCTGAGAATTCCTTTATATAAATCTGAGATTACACCATTGTCCTACCATGCCCTCACACACACACTCTTCACCTCTCATGAACACACACACAAGCTTTCTTAAATTCCTTTTACCTTCTCTATATATATATAGCTACCTATCTATATATTTGTGTATTGTATGTTAGAGTTTAGGGGAGGGAACTTGAGAGTTTAGATTAAATGTAGTATAAAACTGAAATTATGTATGCAATGGATGCATAAGTGAAGCATGTATGTAGTAATATATGCTAGTATGTATTTATATATATATTGATGATTATATATATTATGATTATATATATATATATATATATATATATATTTTTTTTATGATTATATATATTATGATTATATATATTGATGATTATATATATATTTTTTTATATATATATTGATGATTATATATATTATGATTATATATATTATATATATATATATATATATATATATATATATATATATATATATATATATATATATATATATAAAATAAACAATATATATATATATATATATATATATATATATATATATATATATATATATATATATATATATATGGGTTAGTCTATATAGTAGAGGCTATGTATATATTAGCCTATATAGTATAAATATATATATATATATATATATATATATATATATATATATATATATATATATATAAAATATATATGGGTTAGTCTATATAGTAGAGGCTATGTATATATTAGCCTCTATAATATAGGCCTATATAGTGTATACTTTTCTCTAGGCTATATGCCCCATAATTAGCTAGTGTAGATTATATGTAGGCATGGTATACTTGATATACATATGCATAGGCTAGATATGGTTTAGACCTAGATTTGACTAAACCTAGACTAAAGTGGACTAGCTTGGACTAGTAGTCCTAATTGACTATATAGTTGACTAGAGTTGACCAAAAGTCAACATTGAGTCAATAGTGACCAATTGACTTAGTTGACCCAAGATAGCCTTGTTGTTGACCTAGTTTGACTAGTTGTTGACTTGGTTTGACCCAGAGTTGACTTTGACCTAGGTTGACTTAGAATCATGTAGTTTGCATTGCAGATTTCCATTATTTCAATTTGAGTACTTAAATAACCTATTTTACTCTAAATAGGACTCTGTGACACCAGTTCGGACATCTATTCATATTAGTCATACAGGGTGACAGGCGAGTACATCCTCTGATCATTTCATACTCGTTAGGATTTATATTCTTGCCCTAGATTACTTTACATGATGCTGTCATGCTATTATCACGGATTGATAATATATGGATCTTGTCATGCGATGTTATCTCCTTTGGGGTGCATCAGATACAGTTGTCATGTGCTTTTCACGAACATCTTGTATTTCATGTACACCGCTTTCATGTATACTCTTGTGTAATCTTGTACTCTCATGATTACGTGAGCAAACATGATAAAAACCTCTTGTACAAGGTTACGTAACTTGACTGGATCCTTGTGTATTGATTGGGGAGGATGAGTAGAAAATGGTTATGTGATCAAATCCCATCTTGTACAATCTTGTGATACTCTTATGAAATCTTGTATAATCTTGTAAAATCTTGTACATGTCCTAAATCGTTTATATAACCATATCATGCTCTAAATCACAGGTTACTTACAGTTCTTACTTATCATGTATATAAATATTTTCAGTTATCAAATATCTCTCGTTTTCATATATATTTTTTTACAGTCCATGTATCTTACTCTTTTGCATGCTTTATATTTCCCAACCTGATATGAACTGCGTGAGATGTATTGTGCTCGCTCCTGTCCTGACTGGACCTGTTGAAAATATTACAGATGATGATGGTGACTGCCCTATCTTCTATGGGGCACATGAGGGTGACCTTCAGGAGCCCGAGGAGCATCTAGCTCAGTAGAGGTTGCCTAGTCTAGTCTAGTATTTATAGTTTTCAGTTTGTATCGGATTGTTCCGATTGTTAGTTGAGACTTAGTTATATTCAGGACTTGTATTTATTTGTGTTGAACATCTACTTTGTGTGGTGTGATAACTCTATTTATATTCAGTTCCTTTCTTTTATCTGATTCCATATCGTGCTCTATCTTCCCTAGACTTGTGATTGAGATATAGAGTTGAGATGTTATATTATACCTCCGTGCAGAGATGATATGTTTATATCATATTGTTGTTAGATGTTATAGACGAACTATACAGCGTTCTACCGTCGATACTGCGGCGTAGGCTGGACGTACCCACGTTCTCGTGCCCTTCCTCAGGGTGCGGATCGTGACACGTTTTTGTGGTGGCCCATACATATCAGAGTCGCAACTAGTACGATTTCATAGTGGTGCTCGACTTAGAGTGCTGCTACGAGCCTGCTGTTAGGATATAGGATTAGACAGTATAAAGAGTTACTCAATCACTGTTAGGACTACTTGAGAGATTCCTTGGATGACCCTTGAGAATCTCATTATGAATATCTCGAAATTCGATTCCAACAGCTTCTATTTATCTTCCTTGTTTGTTGATGAATTTGATTCTTGGTAATCAAGGTTAATTTGAAATATTCTACCAAGATGAATCGTATGGGCTAGGTCGACTTAGTTATGGAATCTAGAATCTTCTACAGTCATATTAGCAAGCATGGTGAGGACATACAGTCTGATTTTGGATATATTTTTCGGGTGTGGGAATTTAAGGTTTTCGCGGCCAAGCATGCGGCAATGCGAAAATTTTAAATACCATAATTCTAGAGGTATGTACCTTGGTCAAGGACTCTGTGAATATCGTAGCCTTGCTTACTAGTATGACGATGATTCTGATTATCATGATTATGGACAGACGTATATGATTATCAGATTTTTATCTCAAGAAGGTTTATAAAATATCATTCTACCTTTTTAATTCAGTCGTTTTCAAAAAAAATTGTTGTTTGTTCTTCTTCAATTAACTTAGGAGTAGGAGTAGTTTTAGTTGTTAGTATAATCCCTTGTGTAACTTCCTTTGATATAAATATAATGAATTGATGATTTATGTTAGGACTTTTTGACTTAGAATTGATAGTGTACTTCTGACCTTAGAATGGTGACCATTGCAGCCAGTTTCCAGTTTCATATAAGATGATACTGCCTAACAGCCCTGGTTGATTCATTATTTTCTTTATCTTCCCAGTCTGGCACTCATGACCAGAGTCTGTCCCACTTAACTTGTTCCCTTGTACTATTTTTGCATCACAACTTCCGGTCCAATTTAGGCCATTCGACCATTCCCACTTAAATTATGATTATCATATGCACATTACCGTGACTTTTAATTTAGGAGCACAATACTAGTTATTTTCTCAAAACCTATTTCACAAGCATCACCTAAACATGACACCCTACACCTCTCGTGTGTAGTGCCCCGTCCCTACATCGTGCCCCGTTGTTCGTCTACGGGATGCGCGAGAAAGGAACACTGTCGTTATCGACTCGGTCGGGACCGATAGGTCGGGATCGATCGAATCGATCGAACGGGAACGGTTGAATTAAGATCCATTCCCCGTTATGGAATGGCTTCTTCGGAACCAAGTCCCATATTCAGCGGGCTGCGCCTCAAGGATTGACTCTGCGGCTGAGTCGGGAGAGACCTCCCGTTGCTCTGCTTTTCACGCCGCTTGCGTTGGTTTTGGATTTGTTTTCTGAATGCGTTTTCGTGAATTTTTTCGATGGTTTTCATGGCTTACGTTTCGAACTTCGCATTCGTATCAAAATTTCTTTGAATAACACAGTGTTCTAATCGGTTGCTTGTGCGATTTCAGGTGATCGCGTAGGCAACGTCTAGCGCGGCCAACCAGTTTCTTGCCTCAAGTAAATACTAAGGTGAGTGGCTGACCCTTCTTCCCTCGACCCTCTTCTCTAATACATTATCAATACTAGACATATGCTATGCTAGATGTAATGCAACGACATGAATGATATTCCGATGAACGGTCACACGACGTCCCATGAACACGAACTATACAGATGCTTGTCATATAATACTATCGTGCTTGCAGTTATCAAATCATATAGAACCGTGCTAAGAATGGATGAATCGATTAAAATGAATGTCGCAACGATACTATAAGAAGTGCTTTGAAATAACAAATTAACTTAGCACGGTCATGGAAAACTTGTCGACAAGGGCGATTGTTTCTTCGGACGGTATCCCGAGGCCACGGGACCGTTCCGGCCTAGGAAAAAACACGGATAGCTATGCCGGATGCATGCCACGGTAGGCAGTGGCTTTCAACGGGGCTCGCTACCCGCGCTGAAGGACCTCTGTCTACCAAGCTATATGTCCAGGATGGCTTGTCGTGCCAGTGACCTTCACGAACGCACTCAATTACGTATCATTATTATCAACATGACAGGGAAGAACATAGTAAGTTTACGCTATGACGGCACGCTCTATCGGAGGTAAGATCTATCGTTATTATACGGTTGTGCCTTCAAGTATAAGTTTGAATTGAGTAGGATGGCTAGAAACTTCAGTAAATAATTGCTTGCACGCTCACTTGAATTCTTCAACAAATGAGAGCACGGGATTTAAATTACCACGCACCAGCATAAAGTATAAAGTGCTGACCCTCGCTCTCAACAGGTACTCAGGACCAGGATAGCGTGCCAAGGAACTGAAGGCGATGCTCCATTCTTTTGAAGCCTTGCTAGAGCGAAGCCTATCTCTACAACATTTTGAAGACTCCAACCCAACTGCATCATGAGTCACAAACTCTCGCCGATCCCAGGTCTTAGATAGCTATTTTGATGTTTGTAAAAAGGGATGTAAATGTATGGAATGACTATCTCATCGATGTCGGTTGTAAGCCCGCGAGGCCTCTTTTGTAATCGAGTCTGTAACCTACTTATTATCAATGAAAATGCAAGTTTCCTTTTCTAAATGAATGTGTTCAATTTCTCTGCGTACTCTTAAATATGCTGTTGTTTCGGATAACCTTATGAACCGCCTTGTGCAAGCACAACTTAGGCTTGCACGGCATCACGCCCGGGGGACGACTATCGATTCTATCGAATCGGGGCATGACATAATGGTATCAGAGCACGGCTTTACGTCCTTGGCCTCCAGTGTCGAGTTTTTTAGTCTCAAAATCGTTGGTCCCGTGTCGATGAGATATGTCATTCCATACGAGTGAGCCCGTAATAAGTTTTGTGACTAATGTATTTTGCCTTCAAAAATCCCAGAAGGCACGTCGGTGAACGTGGCGGCGAACGAAGAAAGTACTTCGAGCGGCTCGAGTAGCTCGAGACCCGGACCCTCAAACGATGCCATGGAGCGGATGTTGCACATGCTGGAATCGCAACAACGATAAGCTGAGGAGAGTCGACGCCAGAATGAGCAACATCGACGGCAGACGGAGGCACGTCAAACTCAGTTCGAGGCCCGATTTGAAGCACAATTCAAGTTGCAGCAGAAGCAGCTTGATACTCACCAGCAGATCGTTCAGACGGTGGTGGCCAACAACAACAACTCCGCGACAACCCATGCCTTGACCGAGCCTGCGGTCAGACAAAGTGAAGTCGATCCGGAGGCACCGAGCCTACACATGCAGCACCGAAAAGTTCTAACTTCGACGTGTCGAAATTCACAAAGAGTTGTCGTACTTCCTTCAACGGCACGGAAGATCCCTCCTTGGCGATCAACTGGTTAGAGGAACTGGAAGACAAGTTCGAGCTGCTGGGCGTCGAAGAGTCCAAGAAAGTCGCATGCGCTCAACTTCTACTCCGGTCGAACGCGCACGACTGGTAGGCCGTACAAAAGCGAGGGATCAAATACGACGACGAGACAGCGATAATTTCTTGGGCCACCTTCCACGAGGCGTTCGAGATCGAGTACCTCTCCGAAGCCGTTCGACAAGAGAAGGAAAATGAATTCATACAGCTAAGGCAAGGGAACATGACGGTGCGGCAGTACGCGGCAGAGTTCAACAAGTTAGCCAAGTTTGCTGGAGAATTCTTGCCCTCCCTGGCGAGTCGTGCTCGACGGTTTGAAGTGGGTCTACGACCATCCATCTACGCCCATGTGTCCCTTCCACAATATAAAACGATAGGGGAGTCTCTCAACCACGTCCTCCGCCTTGAACGCCAATATCCTCCAGATGCTGCCGGCGCTGTGCATACTTACAATCACAAACGCCCAAGCCATGCGGGAGGAAACAACGTGACCAAGCGTCCGAACAACGGGCACCAGGGCGGACAACAGGTGCGGAACCTGGGACCTTACTGTACAAAATGCAACCGAAATGAACATCTCGCCGTCGACTGTGAAGTTCAAAATGGCGGATGTTTCATTTGCGAAAAAAGGGGTCACTTTCATGGAGATTGCCCGAAGCGTAGAAGAAACAACTTGGACGCGCCTCAGCATCCACAGCACCGTCCGGGGAATCAAGTTCCGGCGCCTCGAGCACCTCAACCCGCACCACAAAATGGCCAAGACCGTCGCCCTAATGCCCAGGGCCGCGTCTATGCCATGACTCGAGATGAAGTTCTTACGTCAGATACGGTCGTGACAGGTATACTTAGTTTCAATAATATTTCTGCTCGTGTACTATTTGATTCAGGTGCTTCACGTAGTTTTATATCGACGGACTTTGCCGCCGAGCACAAATTTCCGATAATATCACTAGATCTCGACCTTAGCGTGAGCACACCTTCGGGCACATCGATACTCACTAATTTAGCCTGCGCCGACGGGATTATCTGTATCGGCGGTCAAAAGATCGGTCTTGACGTGATAGTCCTAGACATGAAGGACTTCGATATCATTCTGGAAATGGATTGGCTCGGGCCGTACAACGCAACCATAGACTGCGCCAGAAAGATGGTCACCTTCCGCATTCCAGGGGTGCCTGAATTCTGCTTTTCGTGTGGTGAGGCGTCGTCGACCTGCATGCTGATTTCGACAATTTTTGCTCGGAGGATGCTGTATTCTGGGTGCGAAGGCTATTTGGCGTCCGTCCGAGACATGCGACAGGATGGTGCAAACGCGGGTCAGACCGACGTTGTGGCAGAATTCCCCGATGTGTTCCCGGATGAGCTACCCGGCATGCCCTCCGATCGAAAATCGAGTTCAGCATTGATACATTTCCCGATACTCGATCGATTTCCAAGGCCCCGTACAGAATGGCTCCTGCCGAGCTGAAGGAACTCAAGGTCCAGCTACAAGAGTTACTCGATAAAGGGTTTATTCGGCCTAGTGTTTCACCGTGGGGAGCGCCCGTATTGTTCGTAAAGAAGAAGGATGGGTCCATGCGTCTGTGCGTCGATTACCGAGAGCTGAACAAGGCCACCATCCGGAACAAGTACCCATTGCCCCGCATAGATGACCTATTCGATCAACTGCAAGGTGCCTCGGTATTTTCGAAGATTGATCTCCTCTCAGGCTATCATCAACTCAAGATCAAGTCAGACGACGTGCAAAAGTCTGCCTTTCGCACTCGATACGGCCACTACAAGTTCCTGGTGATGCCATTCGGCCTGACGAACGCTCCTGCCGCCTTTATAGATCTGATGAATCGGGTATTTCGACCCTTCCTTGATAAATTTGTGGTAGTCTTTATTGATGATATTTTCGTCTACTCGAAGGTCAGGGCGCAGCATGCAGAACATCTACAGGCCGTGCTCCAGACACTTCGAGAACATGAGTTGTACGCGAAGCAGAGTAAGTGCAAATTTTGGCTCAGCAGCGTATCCTTTCTTGGTCACATCATTTCGTCCGAAGGCATTGCAGTCGACCCGAAGAAAGTGAAAGTTATTGCTGATTAGAAGCGGCCTGCGTCTGCTAGTAAGATTCGAAGCTTTCTTGGTTTGGCGGGATACTATCGACGCTTCGTGAAAGACTTCGCGAAGATTGCATCGCCAATGACTCGCCTCACTCAAAAGGGAGTCGTGTATGAGTGGTCGGATGACTGTGAAGCTTCATTCCAGAAGCTAAAACAGCGACTGATTTCGGCACCTATACTCGCACTTCCGGATGGGCCAGAGGGTTTTCAGATATTCAGCGATGCTTCAGGCCAGGGCTTGGGATGTGTTCTCATGCAGTGAAACAAGGTGATATCCTTCGCCTCCAGACAGTTAAAGCCGCACGAGAAGAACTATCCTACACACGACTTGGAGTTAGCGGCGATTGTGTTCGCGTTGAAATTGTGGCGTCACTATCTATATAGCGTGGCATGCACAATCTATACCGACCACAAGAGCCTCAAGTATCTCTTCACCCAGAAGCAATTGAACTTACGACAGAGGCGCTGGCTCGAACTGATCAAAGACTATGACTTGACTATCGACTACACTCCGGACAAGGAAAATGTTGTGGCGGACGCTCTGAGTCGAAAATATCTTGCCGTGCTATCCGTCAACCGCAGAATACTACAAGATCTAAAAGAAATGGGCATAGATCTTCGGGTTCGATTCAGGGATATACGGTTGGCGCAGCTGCAGTTAGAGCCGAGTTTGCTGGAAAAGATCATGACCGCTCAGAAGGATGATCTGTACCTGAAGAAAATGTGCGAGCAAATTTCGACAGGTAGTGCGACCGACTTTGCAGAAGATAAGACCAGAGTGCTGAGAATGAATGGCCGACTATGTGTTCCGGATGATTCAGAACTACGAAAGGAGATAATGTCGGAGGCGCATTGTGCGAAATATACCTTGAAAGGCAGTACCAAGATGTATAAGAACCTCCGCACGACCTTCTGGTGGCACGGAATGAAGAGGGATGTGGCGCACTTTGTGTCGCAATGCATGGCCTGTCAGCAGGTGAAAGCTGAGCATCAGCGACTGGGCGGGGAGATGCAAAACCTCGCTATTCCCGAGTGGAAGTGGGATCACGTCACTATAGATTTTATTGTTGGCCTGCCGAAGACACCACGGGGGAACGACGCCATCTGGGTCATCGTTGATCGATTAACCAAGTCAGCGTACTTTATCGCCATCAAAGTTACTTGGAGCGTTGATCGCCTGGCGCAGATTTATCTTGACGAGATAGTACGGCTGCACGGAGTTCCAGTATCCATTGTCTCTGATCGGGATTCACGGTTCATGTTGCAATTCTGGAGTAGCCTTCAGTCGGTGCTGGGTACCAAGTTGTAGTTCAGCTCAACTTACTATCCTCAGATCGACGGCCAAACGGAGCGCATTAATCAGATTCTCGAAGACATGCTACGGCTTTGTGCAATTGACTTCAAATCAAGTTGGGACGTCCACCTACCGCTGGCAGAATTTGCATACAACAATAGCTACCAATCCAGCATCCAAATGGCGCCGTATGAAGCTTTGTACGGCCGGAAGTGCAGATCGCCCATTTGCTGGGATAAAGTCGGGGAACGGCAGATACTCGGCCCGGAGCTGGTGGAACAGACTGTGGAAAAGGTCAAGTTAATTCGTAAAAGACTGAAGATTGCACAGAGTCGGCAAAAGAGCTACGCCGACACCCATCGAAGACCGCTTGAGTTCCAGGTGGGCGATCACGTGTTCCTGAAGGTGTCGCCTATGCGAGGAGTTACTCGGTTCGACGCGAAGGGAAAACTGAGTCCGAGATTTGTTGGGCCATTCAAAATACTCGAGCGAGTCACCCCAGTGGCCTATAAAATTGCCCTACCACCAGCGCTTGAAGGTGTGCACAATATCTTCCACGTCTTCCAGCTGCGGAAGTACGTGCACGACCCTAGCCACGTGGTAGATTTTGGCCAGCTGGAGCTAAAGTCCGACTTATCCTACGTTGAAGAGCCCGTTCAAATTTTAGAACGCAAGGATAAGCTGCTGCGAAATAGGGCGATCCCTCTCATTCGCGTACTTTGGAGGAACCATGCGACAGAAGAGTCGACATGGGAACTCGAGTCAGAGATGAAGGAAAAGTTTCCTTCATTATTTTCATAGAGGTAGGTTCTGTTCTTAAGTTTCAAGGACGAAACTTTTTCTTAGTTGGTTATGGTATAGTACCCCGTCCCTACATCGTGCCACGTTATTCGTCCACGGGGTGCGCGAGAAAGGAACACTGTCGCTATCGACTCGGTCGGGACCGATAGGTCGGGATCGATCGAATCGATCGAACGAGAACGGTTGAATTAAGATCCATTCCCCGTTATGGAATGGCTTCTTTGGAACCAAGTCCCATATTCAGCGGGCTGTGCCTTAAGGATTGACTCTGCGGCTGAGTCGGGAGAGACCTCCCGTTGCTCTGCTTTTTACGCCGCTTGCGTTGGTTTTGGCTTTGTTTTCTGAATGCATTTTCGTGAATATTTTTGATAGTTTTCATGGCTTACGTTTCGAACTTCACATTCGTATCGAAATTTCCTTGAATAACACAGTGTTCTAATCGGTTGCTTGTGCACTTTCAGGTGATCGCGTAGGCAACGTCTAGCACGGCCAACCAGTTTCTCGCCTCAAGTAAATACTAAGGTGAGTGGCTGACCCTTCTTCCCTCGACCCTCTTCTCTAATACATTATCAATACTAGACATATGCTATGCTAGATGTAATGCAACGACATGAATGATATTCCGATGAACGGTCACACGACGTCCCACGAAGACGAACTATACAGATGCTTGTCATATAATACTATCGTGCTTGCAGTTATCAAATCATATAGAACCGTGCTAAGAATGGATGAATCGATTAAAATGAATGTCACAACGATACTATAAGAAGTGCTTTGAAATAACAAATTAACTTAGCACGATCATGGACAACTTGTCGACAAGGGCGATTGTTTCTTCGGACGGTATCCCGAGGCCACGGGACCGTTTCGGCCTAGGAAGAAACACGGATAGCTATGCCGGATGCATGCCACGGTAGGCAGTGGCTTTTAACGGGGCTCGCTACCCGCACTGAAGGACCTCTGTCTACCAAGCTATATGTCCAGGATGGCTTGTCGTGCCAGTGACCTTCACGAACGCACTCAATTACATATCATTATTATCAACATGACAGGAAAGAACATGGTAAGTTTACTCTATGACGGCACGCTCTGCCGGGGGTAAGATCTATCGTCATTATACGGTTGTGCCTTCAAGTATAAGTTTGAATTGAGTAGGATGGCTAGAAACTTCAGTAAATAATTGCTTGCACGCTCACTTGAATTCTTCAACAAATGAGAGCACAGGATTTAAATTGCTATGCACCAGCACAAAGTGTAAACTGCTGACCCTCGCTCTCAACAGGTACTCGGGACCAGGATAGCGTGCCAAGGAACTGAAGGCAACGCTCCTTTCTTTTGAAGCCTTGCTAGAGCGAAGGCTAGCTCTGCAACATTTTAAAGACTCCAACCCAACTGCATCATGAGTCACAAACTCTCGCCGATCCTAGGTCTTAGAGAGCTATTTTGATGTTTGTAAAAAGGGATGTAAATGTATAGAATGACTATCTCATCGATGTCGGTCGTAAGCCCGCGAGGTCTCTTTTGTAATCGAGTCTGTAACCTACTTATTATCAATGAAAATGCAAGTTTCCTTCTCTAAATGAATGTGTTCAATTTCTCTGCGTACTCTTAAATATGCTGTTGTTTCGGATAACCTTATGAACCGCCTTGTGCAAGCGCAACTTAGGCTTGTACGGCATCACGCCCGGGGGATGACTATCGATTCTATCGAATCGGGGCGTGACACCCACTCGGACACACTATCTTGTGCTTCATTTGTGCCACACGACTTTCCTGACAAAAGATCCCATATTGATTTACCCCATGGAGTCGTTTTTATTTTTGACTCGAATTGGGGACACCTTTTCAACCTAAACCTGTCGAGCCAAATTTTGGACATGACCCATTTTAAGCCTACTACCCATATTTTATTTGTTGATCTTGTGTGCTGCTATAAAGAGGCTTCGACCTTATTGTTGGGGGTTTGACCTAGAAGGAGTACGACCATTTTAATTTCGAGGACGAAATTTTTCTAAGGTGGGTAGACTTGTAGCACCTAATTTCTAAAATGAGAGTAATTTTGAAATTTTGTAATTATAATCATTTAATAATGATATTTAAACCATGTTATGATTTTTAGTGATTTTTAGTTAATTTAAAACTATTTAAAATTACGACTTGTGATTTTGATGGTTGACTAGTGTAATCCTAGAATTTGCTAAGCCTAGAGACTGACCCTGACCAAGGGAGCCTAGTCATGTGATTAGGATGACTAACTACAACTTTTTAGCCTAAGGATATTTTGGTTATTTTGACTTATTAATGAAAATGAATTTTGAGTAATTAATTTTGTGCTAATTGAATTGTTAGAGACTAACCTAGAAGTTTAGCCTAATCTAGGTTAGCCTTGAGTTTAGAATCTTGATTAGGGTAACCTAGCAAATAACAAGATTATTAATATCTAGATATTTCTAGGAAAGATATTTACTCTTAGGATATTTGTAAAAAAGAAGCCTTAGGACTATTGGACCAATAGGAGGACTTAGAATTTGCTGGACAAATCTTAGCCACACATCTAAAAACCTTAACCCTAACTATTCCTACAGCCATCAATCCTATTCCCTCCCTATTTAATCACATCATCAAAGTTCTTGCCTCTTTTTAAATACCTACTAAGAACCCTACTTGTGTTCTTCCCCAAACCTTCACCAAATCCTCATTTCTCCACCAAATTGGACCAAATGAATTGCATTGGACTTCCCTACAGTAGTAGAGGCTAGTGGGGGCTTGCTTGCGAGAAGTGGAGCGCATTTGGACATCGTTCGAGGAAGGCAACTTTTCATTTCGGGAGCCTATTCATTGAGGTTTCATCCTCAATAGGTAAAACCTATCAAACCCTAATAAATTCCTAATTTCTTTCCATAGATGCATTCATTTAGGGTTCCCCTAGGTGTAGACCAAGTTTGGTAGGAATTCGTGTCCATTTCGTGTCCGTATTGGACACATCGGTGTATTTAAATACATGTTCGATGAATTGTCACATAGAAATGGTGGGTAATTTTCAAAACTAATTACATGTATGTGTAGCCTAACATGTGTATATTACAACCCTAATCGACTGAGTCGATTTTAGTACAGTTTGGACACAGTTTTAGAGCTTGGACACACAGCACGAGACACCGTACGGGGCTCGTGCGACTGCCCTGCTGTTCGACACTGATTGCGGACATGACACGCAATGTCTTGACATGAAACTTCATGGACACGCGGGCCTAGTGACTGACATCACACCCATAAAATTTCGTAGGACCTCGTCGACTGTGCACGAAGAAATCGAAGCTGCACTGCCTCGTACTCCCTGTGCACACACGTGAAAACCCCCACTGATACGGTTTAAAAACTTGGACACGACACGGCTTTAACCCGATTCAGGGTGTTGATTCCCTAGCCCTACCCCTAATCTACCTGTGGACACGTGCATGAGACCTCACGTGCTTCATGTCGTGACCTAGGTTGATCGACACGGTTGCACGAGCCTGTGCACGAACTGTGCACTACAGGATTCTTGTCCTGTATTTCTTGCATTGGACACTTTGTGTCCACTCTAGTGGACACGAATGACACACCCTAGACACGTAATCACATAGGGAACATTCCTATATGACTGTTGTTTAAATTCATGGGTTAATTTAGGTTTTGGAATTTGCGTTTTTGTGTATCAGCCATTCCAGTTTTGTTTAAATATGAACTATCAGTTAATACAAATGTATGAACCTATTTTCTGTAATTCCCATTATGGAAAACCTGAGATATTGTTAGTTAGTTTGGAATTGACATGGAAACTGAAATATAAATCTGAGGATTCAATCAACTGATAAACTGAGATTTTGCAATACATGTAAACTGAAATGGGGATTTGGAAATGAAAACTGAAACCGAGTTTGAAGTGAAATTGAGTTGGGTTTTAACTTAAAACTGAATTTGAGTTGGGTTCATTATTTTCCAATTCGAAAACAGGGATGGGATTTGGTTTTGTGGAAAACTGAGAAATTCCCATTTATATGAACCTGAGGATTCCTTCCTATATGTTAAACTGAAATTTCAAACCTGAGAATAGGTTAGCTGTGTATTAGCTTGGGACTAATTAAATAATATGTTAATTGGGAATTGGTTGAATGGGGAAAAACTGAGTTTCAAGTGACTGTTGACATGAGATGCATATGACATTCCTGAGAATTCCTTTATGTAAATCTGAGATTACACCATTGTCCTACCATGCCCTCACACACACACTCTTCACCTCTCATTAACACACACACAACCTTTCTTAAATTCTTTTTTCCTTCTCTCTATATATATGGCTACCTATCTATATATTTGTGTATTGTATGTTAGAGTTTAAGGGAGGGAACTTGAGAGTTTAGATTACATGTAGTATAAAACTGAATTTATGTATGCAATATATGCATAAGTGAAGCATGTATGTAGTAATGTATGCTAGTATGTATTTATATATATATTGATGATTATATATATATATATATATATAATATATATATATATATATATATATATATATATATATATATATGGGTTAGTTTATATAGTAGAGGCTATGTATATATTAGCCTCAATAATATAGGCCTATATAGTGTATACTTCTGTCTAGGCTATATGCCCCATAACTAGCTAGTGTAGATTATATGTAGGCATGGTATACTTGATATACATATGCATAGGCTAGATATGGTTTAGACCTAGATTTGACTAAACCTAGACTAAAGTGGACTAGCTTGGACTAGTAGTCCTAATTGACTATATTGTTGACTAGAGTTGACCAAAAGTCAACATTGAGTCAATAGTGACCAATTGACTTAGTTGACCCAAGATAGCCTAGTTGTTGACCTAGTTTGACTAGTTGTTGACTTGGTTTGACCCAGAGTTGACCAAGAGTTGACTTTGACCTAGGTTGACTTAGAATCATGTAGTTTGCATTGCAGATTTCCATTATTTGAATTTGAGTACTTAAATAACCTGTTTTACTCTAAATAGGACTCTGTGACACCAGTTCGGACATCTATTCATATCAGTCATACAGGGTGACAGGCGAGTACATTCTATGACCATTTCATACTCGTTAGGATTTATATTCTTGCTCTAGATTACTTTACATGATACTGTCACGTTATTATCACGGATTGGTACTATATAGATCTTGTCATGCGATATTATCTCCCTCAGGGTGCATCAGATACAGTTGTCATGTGCTTTTCACGAACATCTTGTATTTCATGTACACCGCTTTCATGTATACTCTTGTGCAATCTTGTACTCTCATGATCACGTGAGCAAACACGATAAAAACCTCTTGTACAAGGTAACGTAACTTGACTGGATCCTTGTGTATTGATTGGGGAGGGTGAGTAGGAAATATTTATGTGATCAAATCCCATCTTGTACAATCTTTTGATACTCTTGTGAAATCTTGTACAATCTTATAAAATCTTGTACATGTCCTAAACCGTTTATATAACCATATCATGCTCTAAATCACAGGTTACTTACAGTTCTCACTTATCATGTATATAGATATTTTTAGTTATCAAATCTCTCTCGTTTTCATATATATTTCTTTACAGTCCATGTATCTTACTCTTTTGTATGCTTTATATTTTCCAACCTGATATGAACTGCGTGAGATGTATTGTGCTCGCTCCTGTCCTGACTGGACCTGTTAAAAATATTACAGATGATGATGGTGACTGCCCTACCTTCTATGGGGCACATGAGGGTGACCTTCAGGAGCCCGGGGAGCATCTAGCTCAGTAAAGGGTGCCTAGTCTAGTCTAGTATTTATAGTTTTCAGTTTGTATCGGATTGTTCCGATTGTTAGTTGAGACTTAGTTATATTCAGGACTTGTATTTATCTGTGTTGAACATCTACTTTGTGTGGTATGATAACTCTATTTATATTCAGTTCCTTTCTTTTATCTGATTCCATATCGTGCTCTATCTTCCCTAGACTTGTGATTGAGATATAGAGTTGAGATGTTATATTATACCTCCGTGCGGAGATGATATGTTTATATCATATTGTTGTTAGATGTTAGATGTTATAGACGAACTATACAGTGGTCTACCGCCGACACTGCAGCGTAGGCTGGACGTACCCACGTTCTCGTGCCCTTCCTCAGGGTGCGGGTCATGACAGCGGAGACCACGATCCACTTGTCGGAGACTCAGATATGACGCCGTGGTGCTACCGAGGCGAAGGCGATGGGGTCTGCTCCAGTCTCGGGGTGCCGGTCACGGCGTGTGGGGAACGCCGGTGTCGGGGACAGGCATACGCGGGCCAGGTTGTACGGTAGCGTGATGAAGTTTCGGGGATACACGACGACAGAAGGTCGGGCTCGGGAAGGCGATGGTCAGCGGAGGTGAGTGTTGGTTCGGTTGTGGTTGTTGGGACGTCCGTGGCGGCCTGTCGACATGGACACAATAATTGGATTGTAATGGTGGAATAAGATTGTCACTTCCCGTTCCCAGAATACGTATTTTTAATGCATATACTATTAGGATGTATTTATTTTATATTCATCATGTACTGCTCTGTATTTAAGTTCCTTTAAATTCATGTTAATTAATTTCCTGCGATTTTATTTCTGCATTTGACTTCCTGCTCTTATACCCTGCTTTAGCTTTGCTTTAGGATCGGTTTAGATTGGCTTATTCATGTGGTTCATCATGAACCGAACCAAACCCCCACCTACCACCATCCCTTCCATTTAAAGCCCATCCCCTTTCTCTCTCTTCATTACTTCACCATTACTCTTCTTCTTCTTCATAACTCTTTCACCAACCTAGGAGGACTAGGCAAGTGCCAACTTGCTTCTTGATGGATCCCCATTTTTATTGTTCCATCATCTTCCTTATTTGATTTTAAGTCTCTTTAGTACTTGGCATTTTCGATTTCCATAGCTTATTTATTGTAGATCTAAGTTTGTTGCATTTTCGGATTTCTTAGGTTTTGATCTAGTAAACTTTGTTATCTCCAAGTTTTGATGGTTCCATGTTGTAGAGAATTTCGTTCTACCCCATTTTGACCTATGGAAGTTCAGATTTGGGCTTAGAATGAAGGGATTAGAGAGCTTGGAAGCAATGGTTTCCATGGTTCTGTCCTTAGGATTTCGAAGAAGAAGAACAGTTCTGGCCACATGACAAAGCTTGACCGCATGAGTCTTCATGCGGCAAGTCCCCTGGCCGCATGGGCATGGGCATTCCAGCCGCATGAGTTCATTCGTTTGAGCTGCATGAGACTGATTCTAATCCCCGCCGCATGGGCTTAGTCAGCCGCATGAGGCTTATCTGCCGCATGAGTTCTTAGCTAGCTGCATATGCATTCGGTCCCGCAGCCGCATGGCGCTGCATGACCTCTCAGCCGCATATAGGATTGCACTTATTCTAGCCGCATGAAATTAGTTTTTAGCCGCATATAGGCTTGTCCCATGTTCAGCCGCATGGGCACATGTCATTTCGAGCCGTAGGGGTGCATGTCATTTTGAGCCGCATGGGGTTTGCTATCCCCCAGCCGCATAGAATTTCCTTTGGCCGCATGGTCGCATGTTAACCGTAGCCGCATGAGACTGTAACCTTTTTCAGCCGTATGGCTTGGGCATTGCTGAGCCGCATGGGGCTATTTCCAACCCCGGCCGCTTAGGCGTGTGTGGTCCTGGCCACATAGGCGCATGTTGTCCCGGCCGCATGAATTTAAGCTTCCTTAGCCGCATGATTTCCTGGTCGCATGAACTCTGATTCTAAAGCCTTTTGGCTGATCTTTGCTCCAAATTGACATTGATTGACATTGATTGACCTTGATTAATTACCTTGGCTTTTATTAACATTAATTATTGTCTTGACATTATAATATGATAGTTGGTTATCTCGATTAATAATTGATCATGTATTCCTAGTTGGAACTAAGAGGCTGGCTAGTCGTCTTATTGGATTAAATGAATGAGACACGTTCATATTATGAACTATTATGATCGACTAGCTGGTCCCAAAACATTGGCATACAGATACATGCTGGCTTCAGTTATTTATTTATCCAACTATTACGAAAGCAGCATGTGTACTTTATGGTCAAGGCTTGATTATTTCGTAGTTAGTTTTGATTGTTGCTTTACGCTATGTAAGACCTACAACCTAACCGTACTGGTATTGTTGTAGAAATGCATATCGTACCCCGTACGAAAGTACTCATTTGAATGACCATGATCGACGGCATAGGATTTCGCTTAACATAGAGGCTATTAAGTTAAGTAAAATAATGATTTCATGGAGAGAACGGATTCTCGAGTTCTTACATGGCAGCCCTCTTGGGACTAGTAGTGCCCGACAGGCCGGCTGGTCCCCACAGATATTGCAAACCTGCCACACGGGCATGGAGCGGTATCTAGTTATATTATTTATTGTATATTGTATATTGATGACGGGCGTCCTGCTGGGACTCGTCTAATTCATGATTGGCGTAATTGGTTGACTGGGTAAACTAGCCTTGCTTGCACATAGTAAGAACTGAGGAATCCTTTATTGCATATATCCAGGATAATTTAAAAATCACAGTAGCAAGCCGTAGTAGTTGAATGGTCGTTTAAATTGATTTGTTTGTGTATTGTATCTACTATGTTACCTAACTGAGATGATCAGAATGTCAGGACATGACGGGCCAACTTCTGTCCTTATTTGGTTGGGAGGTTGGTTCAAAGTGTCGTGATGTTATGTGAATCCCAGTGGCAAGCAGAGATCTATTATTATATTCTTTTATTTACTGGTTTCACCCTTCATATCGTGCTTCCTTGCGGTACTTGCTATTAGAGGTCTAACCTCTCTGGTTTTGTATGGCCAGATTTAGAGCCGGTCCCCAAGGATCCAGCTTACTTCCACCTCCAAGATGGTCAATACTAGAGGAATGATCATAGGAGGACTTGAGTGGGTTCTTTACTTCACCACTCGTTTTGTTACTTACTTTATACTTTGTCGTTTGGCACCGACATGTTAGTCAGATTGTCTTGTACTCACTTTTACGTAATTGTAATTAAGTCAGACTGCAGCTGATAACAATTGTGCATACTTTGCTACATCATCTGGCTATGCTTTGTAAGGCCAGATATCAAGAACATTTTGACTGAGCATTTGGGACGCCTTACTGCTTTATCTTACATGTTCTCTATTTCTGTTTCTTATTTGAATGATTGAGACAATAGATGTGAAGTAACCATAGTGAGACTTTCATGTAGTATGCACCCCCTCGTCTTTTAGACAGCATTGATCATATTATACGGTATTTATCTACCCGTAATACGTAGCTGGCTGAGTCATTCCCCCGCTCTCCAGCATTCTGGTTCTGGGGCGTGACAAGGTTTTAGTGGTGGCCCATGCAGGTCTGATTTCAGACTTGTGGGGTGTTTTGATTTATAGGATGTCTCAATCACACATGTTCCCCCTTGATCTCATGATTCGTTGTTCTCAACTCTAGCTTGACATTCCAGTATCCTTTGACTTTATTGATCTTTCCTGTCCGGTCGTTTGATTGTTCTCTTGTCCCTTTTTAGGGGCACTTCGTCCGCATCTGTCAGGACTGGACAGCAACAACAAGGGCAACAAGGATAACCTGACCAGGTTGGTCAGCAACAAGGGCCAGTACTACCCCAAGAGGCTATTCAAGAAGAAGTGATAGTAGAAGCAGCAGCTGGATCGCAGTATCCGGAGGTTCCACCACCACCAACAGTTCCACCTACCCCTGTGGGAGTAGACACACCGTCCCTTCTGGAGATCATGAGAGGGATAATGGCTACTCAGCAACACCAGATGTTAGCCCAGCAGTGCATGCACGCTCAGTTGCAGGAGCAGAACGTACTACTCAACCAAGGGTTGCAGACAGCTTTGGAAAGAGGGGCAAGGCCAGATTCAGGAGCAACAGCCAGGTTTTGCAAGTACAACCCCCGTCGTTTCGAGGGCACGGAGGATGCCATCTCAGCAGATGCATGGCTTAAGGATATTGAGGCTATTCTGACGACAGCTAAGGTACCGACGGAAGAACGTGTGGATCAAGTGAAGTTGTTACTTCAGGATCTCACACGTGATTGGTGGGAATCAGAGGAAGTATACATCAGACGTCCTGTTGCTTGGGATGATTTTACTGCAAGGTTCAAGACGAAGTACTATAGAGTTGTAGCGCAGTTTGAGCTGCAACAGAAGTTTATCAACCTCAAGCAGGCCGGCAAGATGGTAGATGCTTACGCAGCGGAGTTCTGCAGATTGAGTAGGTTCACCCCAGAGATGGTAGCAACGGAGAGCCAGCGGGCTATGAGGTTCCAGCAAGGGTTTCATCTTGAGCTCTTGCAATTGATAGAGGGGCACAATTATCAGACTTTCGATGAGGTATTGACGGCCACCCGAAGGCATGAGATCACCATTCAGAGGATCACGGCAAGGACTGGAGGTCAGAAGAGATCCCACAGTCAGATTGAAGGAGGAGGGGGAGCAGCGCCCCGAACAACAGCACCATCCCTTGGCATTCGCATTCACGATGTAGCAATGCGAGGGCCAGCACCACCACCAAGGCAACAGCAACAGAAGAAGAATCAGCAACCCCCAGTGGGCTGCACTTATTGTGGGAAGATGGGGCACACTAGAGATGTGTGTCGGGCATTGAACGGACTGTGTTTGATATGTGGAAATCCAGATCATCGGGTTGCCACATGTTCCATGAATTTGAGGTCAGGAGGACCAGTGCAGCAATTTCCTCCTCTGCCAGCACCAGGGGCAGGACAGTATCGAGGACCCACAGTGGCAGTGAGACCATTGGCCCAGCGTCCTTTAATTCCACAGGCTCAGATGTTTCGGTAGCAGGGACCGCCGATGCAGCAACACCAGCATAGATCACCCCAGCATCATCAAGGAAGGGGCCAGCAGCAGCACCAGGCTAGGCCGCAGCATGGGAATCAATAAGGAGGTCAAGGGCAGACATTCACTCTGTCCTTGGAAGAGGCATTAGCATCAGAATATGTTGTGGCAGGTAACATTCTCGTCGCCTCATATCCCGCAGTAGCATTGTTTGATTCGGGAGCATCCCATTCATTTATATCTGCACAATTTGCGACACGGCTAGGAATGGAGTTCGAGGCATTGCCAGGAAGGTTAAACATACTCACTGGTAATGGGCTCGTAGGAGTTAGTAGAGTCATTCTAGCATGTAGTGTTGTAGTTTGCGGGCATTCTTTACCCGCCCGGTTGATAGAATTTTCTATTGGAAATTTCGACGTTATCTTAGGCATGGACTGGCTGAAAGACAGTCATGCGACAATAGATTGTCATAGAGGGAGTGTATCTTTTGATATCCCGGGCATGAAGCGATTCACCTTAGTCAGATCAGAGGCAACTCAGCAAGAGCAGGGGGTAGTAACGGCAATGAAAGAAGTTCAAGTTCCGAAGGTAGTTGATGAATTTCTAGATGTATTTCCCGAAGAACTTCCAGGGCTACCACCAGTTAGAGATATTGAGTTCAGTATAGAATTGGCACCTGGAACTAACCCGATATCAGATCGAATTTACAGAATGGCGGATTCGGAGCAGGCCAAGGTTTATCAGCACATAGAAGAATTGAAGGAGAAGAAGTTCATCCAAGCTAGCATATCACCATGGGCAGCACCAGTAGTACTTGTAGGAAAGAAGGATAGGTCATCCCGATTGTGCATCGATTACAGGAAGCTTAACGCGGCAACAGTGAAGAACAAGTACCCACTACCCAGGATCGACGACTTATTTGATCAGTTGAGCAAAGCTAGAGTTTTCTCCAAGATAGATCTTCGTTCAGGGTATCATCAAGTGAGGGTTCGGAAGGAGGACATCCCCAAGACAGCATTCAAATCGAAGTATGGGCATTATGATTTCTTGGTAATACCGTTTGGTTTGACCAATGCTCCAGCAATATTCATGGATTTGATGAACCGCATCTTTATACCGTACTTAGATCAGTTTGTCGTAGTATTTCTCGACAACATTCTTGTATACTCTGCTAGTGAAGAGGAGCATGAAGACCACCTCAGGAAAGTGTTACAGGTTCTGAGAGAGAACCAGTTGTATGCTAAGCTCAGCAAGTGTGAGTTTTGGTCGGATCATATTTCATTTTTGGGTCATATCATATCTGGAGCTGGAGTAGCAGTGGATCCCAAGAAGGTAGAAGCAGTAGAGAGTTGGCCAGTACCCAAGACCGTAGCTGATGTACGGAGTTTCTTGGGATTGGCAGGATATTACAGAAGGTTCATGTCAGACTTTGCAATGCTTCAGCACCCATGACCTGCTTGACACGGAAGGATGTATCATTCATCTGGTCGGCAGAATGCCAAGCATCATTTGAGAATCTGAAGCAGAAGTTGATATCAGCACCTATTCTTATATTGCCAGTTGGACCTGGAGGTTTTACTGTATATTATGATGCGTCAGGTAAAGGACTTGGATGTGTCCTCATGTAACATGGGAAGGTGATAGCGTACGCATCTAGACAACTTCGAGACCACGAGAAGAATTATCCAACTCATGACTTGGAGTTGGCAGCAGTAGTGTTTGCTTTAAAGCTATGGAGGTATTACTTGTACGATGATCGAGTAGACATGTACACAGACCATAAAAGTTTGAAGTACATCTTTACTCAGAAGGAGCTGAACATGAGGCAGAGAAGATGGTTAGAGCTGATCAAGGATTACGACGTAGAGCTTCAGTATCATCCAGGAAAGGCTAATATAGTAGCAGACGCTCTCAGCAGGAGAGGCGGCGCATTTATGTTGACAACACAGAAGCATATCTTAGAAGACCTTCAGGAGATGGGCGTCGAAGTTATACTTCCTAGTGATATAGGAATTCTGGCAAGTCTACAAGTTTAATCCGACTTGGTAGACAGTATCAAGACAGCTCAGGCACAGGACCCAAGGATTCAGAAGCTTAGGGCAGAATGTGAGTCAGGACTCAGAAAGGAGTTGAAAATTTATGAAGATGGTACATTTAGGTTTGGATCACGTCTATGTGTACCTAGTGGAGATATCAGACAGGAGGTTATGGCAGAAGCTCATAGTTCTCAGTATTCTATACACCCTGGAGGGACCAAGATGTACCAAGATATCAAGCAACACTTCTGGTGGAACGGAATGAAGAAAGCGATAGCTAGATTCGTTTCCCGTTGCTTGGTATGTCAGCAAGTGAAGGCAGAATAGCAGAGGCCAGCTGGGTTATTACAACCGCTTCCTATCCCGGAATGGAAGTGGAAGCATATCACAATGGACTTTGTGACCGGTTTACCAAGATCACCAAGTGGTAAGGATGCTATTTGGGTAATCGTAGATCGGCTTACGAAGGTAGCATACTTTCTTTCTTTCAGAGTAGGACAATCTACAAAGAAGTTGGCGGAGTTATATATGCAACAAATAGTCAGACAGCATGGAGTCCCTGTCAGCATTGTGTCAGACAGAGATACTCGTTTTATATCATATTTTTGAAAGAGTTTACATCATAGTCTGGGTACAAAGTTAAGGTTTAGCACGGCTTACCATCCACAGACGGACGGGCAATCAGAAAGAACAATCCAGACTTTGGAAGATATGTTACGAGCATGCACTCTGGATTTTGGAGGGTCTTGGGAGAGCCACCTGCACTTAGTCGAATTCTCATACAACAACAGTTATCAAGCTAGTATCCAGATGGCGCCATTTGAAGTACTATATGGTAAGAAGTGTAGGTCGCCACTAGCATGGGACGATATCGGGGAGAGGAAGATGCTAGGCCCAGAAATGATTGTTCAGACAGTAGAAGTGGTTAAAGGAATTAGAGAGCGACTTCGAGTTGCGCAGGATCGGCATCGTCATTGGGCGGACCAGCATCGTAGGCCGCTAGAGTTTTCTGTTGGGGACCACGTGTTCCTGCGGATCTCACCTACTCGTGGGGTCATTAGATTTGGCGTTCGTAGGAAGTTGAGTCCGAGATACGTGAGCCCGTTTGTTATCCTCGATCGGATAGGCGATGTTGCTTATCGTTTATCCCTTCCACCTTCGTTACGAGAGGTGCATTATGTGTTCCATGTATCTCAATTGCGAAGGTATGTATCGGACCCAAGCCATATCCTTGATCATTCTGAGCTGGTTGTTGGTACCAACTTGTCTTACGAGGAGCAACCTGTATCCATTTTGGATCGAAGAGAAAAGATACTCAAGAACGGAACAATTAGCCTTGTCCGGGTTGCTTGGGATCATCACTCTTTAGGAGAGTCAACGTGGAAACGTGAGGATGATATCCGATCACGGTATCCACACCTGTTTGACTCACAAGGTATATTTCTTCCTGTATACCTTGATTGTCTTAACTTCTCATGCTTGTCACCTTATGAGTAGGATTGCTTGGTGTCGTCAATAGTTAAACAAAGATATGTTACTTGCTATTGGCATTGTGAAATGATTGCTTACTCAATTGCTTATGCTTGGATTAGTTAGCTTTGATGTTTCTGTCCTGCTTGGATCTGAAATTTCGAGGACGAAATTTTTCTAAGAAGGGTAGAGATGTCACTTCCCGTTCCCAGAATACGTATTTTTAATGCATATACTATTAGGATGTATTTATTTTATATTCATCATGTACTGCTCTGTATTTAAGTTCCTTTAAATTCATATTAATTAATTTCCTGTGATTTTATTTCTGCATTTGACTTCCTGCTCTTATACCCGGCTTTAGCTTTGCTTTAGGATCGGTTTAGATTGGCTTATTCATGTGGTTCATCATGAACCGAACCAAACCCCCACCTACCACCATCCCTTCCATTTAAAGCCCATCCCCTTTCTCTCTCTTCATTACTTCACCATTACTCTTCTTCTTCCTCATAACTCTTTTACCAACCTAGGAGGAATAGGCAAGTGCCAACTTGCTTCTTGATGGATCTCCATTTTTATTGTTCCAGTATCTTCCTTATTTGATTTTAAGTCTCTTTAGTACTTGGCATTTTCGATTTCTATAGCTTATTTATTGTAGATCTAAGTTTGTTGTATTTTCGGATTTCTTAGGTTTTGACCTAGTAAACTTTGTTATCTCCTAGTTTTGATGGTTCCATATTGTAGAGAATTTCGTTCTACCCCATTTTGACCTATGGAAGTTCAGATTTGGGCTTAGAATGAAGGGATTAGAGAGCTTGGAAGCAATGGTTTCCATGGTTTTGTCCTTAGGATTTCGGAGAAGAAGAACAGTTTTGGCCACATGACAAAGCTTGACCGCATGAGTCTTCATGCGGCAAGTCCCCTGGCCGCATGGGCATTCTAGCCGCATGGGCATGGGCATTCCAGCCGCATGAGTTCATTCGTTTGAGCCGCTTGAGACTGATTCCAATCCCCGCCGCATGGGCTTAGTCGGCCGCATGAGGCATATCTGTCGCATGAGTTCTTAGCTAGTCGCATATGCATTCGGTCCCGCAGCCGCATGGCGCTGCATGACCTCTCAGCCGCATATAGGATTGCACTTATTCTAGCCGCATAAAATTAGTTTTTAGCCGCATATAGGCTTGTCCCATGTTCAGCCGCATGGGCGCATGTTATTTCGAGCCGCAGGGGCGCATGTCATTTTGAGCTGCATGGGGTTTGCTATCCCCCAGTCGCATAGAATTTTCTTTGGCCGCATGGTCACATGTTAACCGTAGCCGTATGAGACTGTAACCTTTTTCAGCCGCATGGCTTGGGCATTGCTGAGCCGCATGGGGCTATTTCAAACCCCGGCCGCTTAGGCGCGTGTGGTCCTAGCCGCATAGGCGCATGTTGTCCCGACCGCATGAATTTAAGCTTCCTTAGCCGCATGATTTCCTGGTCGCATGAACTCTGATTCTAAAGCCTTTTGGCTGATCTTTGCTCCAAATTGACATTGATTGACATTGATTGACCTTGATTAATTACCTTGGCTTTTATTAACATTAATTATTGTCTTGACATTATAATATGATAGTTGGTTATCTCGATTAATAATTGATCATGTATTCCTAGTTGGAACTAAGAGGTTGGTTAGTCGTCTTATTGGATTAAATGAATGAGACACGTTCATATTATGAACTATTATGATCGACTGGCTGGCCCCAAAACATTGGCATACATATACATGCAGGCTTCAGTTATTTATTTATCCAACTATTACGAAAGCAGCATGTGTACTTTATGGTCAAGGCATGATTATTTCGTAGTTAGTTTTGATTGTTGCATTACGCTATGTAAGACCTACAACCTAACCGTACTGGTATTATTGTAGAAATGCATATCGTACCCCGTACGAAAGTACTCATTTGAATGACCATGATCAACGGCATGGGATTTCGCTTAACATAGAGACTACTAAGTTAAGTAAAATAATGATTTCATAGAGAGAACGGATTCCCGAGTTCTTACATGGCAGCCCTCTTGGGACTAGTAGTGCCCGACAGGCCGGCTGGTCCCCACAGATACTGCAAACCTGCCACACGGGCATGGAGTGGTATCTGGTTATATTATTTATTGTATATTGTATATTGATGACGGGCATCGTGTTGGGACTCGTCTAATTCATGATTGGTGCAATTGATTGACTGGGTAAACTAGCCTTGCTTGCACACAGTAAGAACTGAGGAATCCTTTATTGCATATATCCAGGATAACTTGGAAATCACAGTAGCAAGCCGTAGTAGTTGAATGGCCGTTTAAATTGATTTGTTTGTGTACTGTATCTACTCTGTTACCTAACTGAGATGATCAGAATGTCAGGATATGACGGGCCAACTTCTGTCCTTGTTTGGTTGGGAGGTTGGTTCGAAGTGTCGTGATGTTATGTGAATCCCAGTGGCAAGCAGAGATCTATTATTATATTCTTTTATTTACTGGTTTCACCCTTCATATCGTGCTTCCTTGCGGTACTTGCTATTAGAGGTCTAACCTCTCTGGTTTTGCATGGCCAGATTTAGAGCCGGTCCCCGAGGATCCAGCTTACTTCCACCTCCAAGATGGTCAATACTAGAGGAATGATCGCAGGAGGACTTGAGTGGGTTCTTTACTTCACCACTCGTTTTGTTATTTACTTTATACTTTGCTGTTTGGCACCGACATGTTAGTCGGATTGTCTTGTACTCACTTTTACATAATTGTAATTAAGTCAGACTGCAGCTGATAACAATTGTGTATACTTTGCTACATCATCTGGCTATGCTTTGTAAGGCCAAATATCAAGAACATTTTGACTGAGCGTTTGGGACGCCTTACTGCTTTATCTTACATGTTCTCTATTTCTGTTTCTTATTTGAATGATTGAGACAATAGATGTAAAGTAACCATAGTGAGACTTTCATGTAGTATGCACCCCCTCGTCTTTTAGACAGCATTGATCGTATTATACGGTATTCATCTACCCGTAATACGTAGCTGGCTGAGTCATTCTCCCGCTCTCCAGTATTCTGGTTCTGGAGCGTGACAAAGATGGATTGGGACACGGACACACATGTCCGAACACGGTAGTTTCTGTGGTGGTGATCATTTGTGGCAGTAGTTTTTGGTGTTGTCGGAGATGTCGATGTGATGGGGTGATGAGGTGCAGATGATGGCGAGGCTGATGGTGGTGGTCAGGGTTGAAGTTGCGAGCGGCGAGGGATTTGCGGTGGTGGTGTCGGTGACACCAGGGAGAAAGACGAGGACGGAAATGAGGTAGAGCATGGCCGGGTGATGAAGGGGTGAGGGTGGCTTAGTTTGAGAATACGGGAGAAAATAATGGGAAGCCTCCTTAAGTAGATGGAGGATCTAAATAGATAAGAGTTAGGATTTCAATAGATAAACAAATAACTTTTAAATCAAAATAAACCTAATCAAAATCTGTTAATGCTTGTAATAGTGCCACTCGATGTTAGTCAATATCTTAAACCACATAAATTTAAATCTTAGACATTGATTAATAATGAATATAATAATTTAAGCTAATAATTGTTACTATCAGAATATTAGTTTTATTAATCCAAAAGAATTCATTGAAGATAATTTGGTTGATCTTTTTTAGTCAAGAAAAATTAACAAAATAAATTTAAATTAGATTAATGTAATCCTAATCAAGTAATTATCTTAAAATAATATCCATATCTTATAAATTGTTTGGCAATACAAACTAATAAGCGATTGTAATGAAAAAATAGTATTTATTTTTTAATCGATAATTGAAAGTATATTTCTATAAATATAGACCTTATTCAAAATAACATGGCGATTTGAAGACAACTACCAATAGATTAGGATAAATCAAGTTATAATGTAGATTGATCAACCTAGTCAAAGATTGATCATAATAGGAAGTTAGAATTTAATGAACTTATCTTCTCATAAATAAATATTTAAAATAAATTATAATTCTAAAGATAATTGAAAATGAGAGATTGCTAACTTTAAAAGTACATCAAAAATAAATCATATAAGACTGATTTGACAAATTCTCTCGTTTATCAAAAGTAACTTTTAAAAAAAATAAAATTTGTTTTCTACCAGAAATTATTTAACACAAAAAGACAAAATAAATAAAATTTTGAAAATTTTGGGAAGCGGACTTACATATAAACCCCCTAATCCGCAGCAAAATCTGGACCGTAGGATACAATCCAACGATATAAAAAATACCATGAAATCAGCCTCAGCCCGTCGACACAAAGTTCGGCCAGAACTCTGTGTTTTCGTGACCGAACAGTTCTGAAACCAAGGGGCAGAGTTCAGCCCGAACTCTGCCTCCCCTGTTCCAGAATGTACTCTGGTAGCTCCCGAGCTTCTTCTTCGTCTCTGAATGGCCTTGTCACCTCCCCGAGCTTCTCTGACACACAGACGGCGCTCGTTGCACTCCGGGGTCTTCTCCATATAGGTTGAAAACCCCTCCCAATCCAACAATATATATATTATTTCAAGCAAAAGCCAAACTTTCAGGATCGTGTATATTAATGTAGGACATTTTATCCCTCTTCCTATATCATAGGAAGTCGGTTACAATTTATGTGTTTTAGCACCTTTCTTATTTTAGGACTTAGTTATTAAGTCAGTTTTGGATTCTTGATTTAGATAGGATTTCTATTTTTCTACTATTTAGTTCAGTATATATAGAGATTCTGGTATGGCTTGTAAGTTATCTTTTTTTATCAATCAAATTAATATATGAATTATCTCTCAAACCTATTGTTCTTCTTCTCAACTCCACACAGCTTCGTCTAAACCTCATCTTATTCTTCTCTTCTCATCTCTGCAATCTCTGCATCATGTTCATCGAACTTAGTTCTACTTCAACTTGTATCAGAGCCACACCTTTTTTATCTTTATCTGTAGGAAATAATAATGCCTTGTTCTCATTGCTAGGGTATGTTACAATATATATATAGTGTCTACAGTTGGGCTTATGGGTATGGGCCATATTTACATTACATAATCTAACACCCCCCTCAAGTTGGAGCATGCAAGTCACAAATGCCCAACTTGGAAAGGAAAGAATCAAACACTTGCTTTCCAAGGGGCTTGGTGAAGATGTCAGCCAGTTGAGAAGAAGTAGGAACATGCGAGGCTATTACGGTGCCATCTCGAATAGCATCGCGAACAAAATACAAATCCACCTCAATATGCTTACTACGCTCATGAAATACCGGGTTCTGAGCCAGGTGCAGGGCTGACTGACTGTCACAATACACCGACATAGCAGACTCCTGGCGAACGCCCAAACACACCAATAACTCCTTCAACCATTTCAACTCACAAACAAGCGCAGCAAGAGATCGGTATTCAGCTTCAGCGGAAGATCGGGAAACAGTTGGTTGCTTCTTGGTCTTCCAAGAAATAGGAGACCCCCCAGAAACACCAACCAGCCCGTAACAGAGCGACGAGTCAAGGGACAACTTGCCCAGTCGGAATCACACCAACCAGAAAGACGGAGATCACAATCAGCTTTCAAAAGAATACCCTGTCCCGGTGCATGTTTGAGATATCTGACAACTCTCAAAGCAGCATGCCAATGATCTTGTCGAGGCTCCTGTAAGAATTGAAACAAGATATGCACAGCATAGGCTAAGTCAGGGCGAGTAAAAGATAGATAAATCAACCTCCCAACCAGCCTCCGATAAGGCTCTGCATCCTCCATCTTTGGACTAGTCGATTCTGCCAGCTTGTGATTGGGCTCCATGGGAAAGCCAGCAGGTCGAGACCCCATCAAGCCGCATTCTGAAATGATGTCCAAAGCATACTTCCTTTGACACAAGGAAATTCCTTCTGCACTCCGAGCCACCTCTATACCAAGAAATTACTTCAACACACCAAGGTCCTTCATGTGAAAGCAAGAACTAAGGTACTTTTTGAAAGCATCTAAAGCACCTGAGTCATTACCAGACACAATCATATCATCCACATAGATCAGAACATGCAACTCTACCTTCCCTTTAAAAAGAGAGAAAAGGGAATAATCGAAATGAGATTGAACAAATCCATAGGATATTAGAGAAGCAGCAAGCTTAGCAAACCAACAACGTGGTGCCTGTTTCAATCCATATAGAGATTTACGCAGGCGACACACTTTATTTGGTTCACTATGCGAAAAACCTGGCGGCAACTTCATATATACTTCTTCTGTCAGATCCCCATGAAGAAAAGCATTGTGCACATCCATCTGGTGCAAAGTCCAGCCTCTCACAGCTGCAACAGCCAAGAACGCTCGAACTGTAGGCATCTTAGCTACCGGGGCAAATGTCTCTGAATAGTCGATCCCCTCAACCTGATGATTACCGAACACAACCAGCCGTGCTTTTAAGCGCTCAATACTTTCGTCAGATTTGTACTTGATTTTATACACCCATCGACTTCCCAATACTTTCTTCCCAGGAGGCAAATCGATAAGACTCCATGTCCCATTATCTTCCAGAGCCTGTATTTCAGTTTGTATAGCCTCACGCCAGCCTGAATCTCGCGAGGCCTGGCGATATGAAGTAGGCTCAACACCTGCAGTGATGGCTGCAAGAAAATCTCTGTGTTCAGCAGTAAATATGTCATAACTTAGAAATTGTATTAGAGGATACGAAGTACCTGAGAAAGTGACGGGAACATATGAACTGTGGTGAAGGGGGGACTTTTACTTCGAACAGAATTCGTCACAAAATCCTGTAATCGCACTGGCTGTGATTTCTTTCTCATTCCTCTTCCCAATACTACCTCGTCGGGCACCTCTGGCAACACTGTATCCCCTGTATCATCAGTAGCAACCACGCCGGCCTCAGCCACCGTAGCTGGCACCATCCCAAGAACCTCTATATCGTCTCCCGGTACCTCAACAGATGTATGGCGTGTCGCAGAAGACGTCTCGCTAGCAGAGCCACACCCAGGAAATTCTTTTTCATAAAAAGTAACATCACGGGACACAAAAAATTCACCAGTCTCCAAATCTTACAGTTTCTATCCCTTTTTATCAAGTGGATACCCAACAAAGATACATTTTCTGCTCCTGCTAGCAAATTTATCATGTCGGGATTTCAAATCATACGCATAGCACAGACAACCAAAAATACGTAGATGATCATACGAAGGAGCCGAACCATATAAAACTTCATAAGGAGACTTAAAATGCAAGATACTAGAAGGTGTTCTATTTATCAAATAACATGCAGCCAGAACACATTCCTCCCAAAAATCTACGGAAAGAGAACCCTGAAATCTCAATGCCCTGGCTACATTTAAAATATGTCGATGTTTTCTTTCAACCCTTCCATTCTGCTGAGGTGTCCCAACACAGGATGTTTGGAACAATATACCTTGAGATAAAAAATAATCTCGTAAACAATTAAATTCAGTGCCATTGTCACACCGCACACGAC
The DNA here is from genome assembly GCA_029216955.1 of Iris pallida. Taxonomy (NCBI): domain Eukaryota; kingdom Viridiplantae; phylum Streptophyta; class Magnoliopsida; order Asparagales; family Iridaceae; genus Iris; species Iris pallida. The sequence continues at coordinate 13,230,974 of JANAVB010009399.1, forward strand.
GTATATCAGCCCCAAACTGACGCTTCACCATAGCAATGAATTTAAGAAACATAGAATAAATAGCACACTTATCCGTCAATAAAATAACCCAAACAGCTCTAGAGAAATCATCCACCAAAGTCAAAAAATATCGTACCCCGTTAGATGACGGAACAGGATATGGTCCCCACAGATCACAGTGTATAAGCTCAAAGCATCTCAAAGCACAACTACTACTATCAGGAAAAGCATCACGAGTCTGTTTAGCTTGATGACAAATATCACAAGCCTTATGAGAAAACATACTACTACACTACAACAAAAAGACCTATTGATGACGCTCGACAAGGAGTTTTAATGACGGCTGATACATAAGCGTAATTAAGTTGAAAAATACCTTTTTTCTATGACGGTTTGGGCTAATTCTGGGCTTTTTATAATGTTTATAAAACAAAGCGTTATTAATAGTTTAGAGCGGTGGCAAACTTGTAATATTTTTTAACTTCAATTTTTGGCAAAATCCTTGCTATAGCCCGTCTCTCCCCCAAAACATTCTGATCTTCTCCTTCTCCTTCTCCTCCTTTCTTCTCCCTCCTCTCCCCCAAAACATTCTGATCTTCTCCTTCTCCTCCTTTCTTCTCCCTCCTCTCCCCCAACTCCAAAACCCTAACCCTAGATCCAAAATCTTCGAGGAGGGCCTCACGCTCCTCGTCGCCCTCCAAGACAAGCTCGAGGCCGTCGCGTACGCGATCGACAAGAACGCGAAGGAGGAGCGTTAGGGTTCTGCTCGTCCTCTTCTCCGCGCTCTCCCTCTCCTTCCTCCGGCGTCGTCGATGTCGTGGGTCCGCAACCACCGCCGCTTCATCGGTTCCGACGCCGGCCTCGGATCCGAAGCCCTCATGGGTCAGTTCCTCTTCCTTACACCCTCATCTCCTCTTCTTCTCCTTCCTTTCCCCCAACTCCAAAACCCTATCCCTAATTTTGAAGAAATTAAAAACCCTTTTATTCCCCATGCGACCCCGAAGGCCACCTCCGCCCTTTTTGATTACTTATTTTTTTTGTTACATAGATTGTCATCCAGATGTATGAATTTGTTAATATTTTGTTCTCGTGGCAAAGTTCATAGTTATAATTATTTTCATAGAAAACATATGGTGGTTAAAATATTACACTGTAAGTGGTACAAAATCTACTTTACTTACAAATCTAAACTTTTGTCTCATTTTACTTGCAGGATTTAGCAAATCCACTCCTTAACACTGTATTGGCAGGTGAATATTTCTTGTGATAATTATGTACTTTGGGATATTTATTCAACTAATATACAGTTCTTTTACATCTTGATTAAATTCAGCTTTCAGGCTTAACCCGAAGAATTCTTCCGAGAAGACTATGCCCCCTTTGAGGGCAAGGATTGGAGGGTCACTGCAAGACCAGGTGATTTACAAAATCGGCAAGAATCGTCCAAAGTGTCCAAAGTTCAGATTGACAGACCACGGTCCGTTTGGTTTCACTGATGGTTTTCTCAACATGTGCAGATGGGATAAACTAAATGAGTTTTTCAATAAAACTGGGTAAAGTTCTCGTTCATTTAACCCAAATAAATGTGCATTCTGAAATTTATCTATATGAACATATGATTGTACAAAGTCTTATAGCTTAGAACTATATCACATGGATTTTTGCCAATATGACTCTGCATATTCATACCTCTTAAACATATAGCTTGGAACACATTATAATGTTTTATTTCTTTCTACCTTCCATATTTTGATTGGCCCTTTGATATTTAGATTTCTATCTTATTTTTTCTATTTTGGTTATTATGCGCATCGATCAATTATTATATGTTACAGAGAGGTCTATAATTCTCTGTTCTAATTGTGCTCTTTTAATTTCAATATCTTACAGAGATGTCTATAATTCTATACAGAGATGTCTATAATTCTCTGTTCTAAGGGATCTTTTAATTTCAATTACCCAATTTCAGTGTGGGTGATCAGTTACTATATCTTACAGAAAAAGTTTCTTCCTTTGGTGTAATTTGGTCTTGGCTTCATGATATGTTCATCTTCGAATAATGGGTCTCCTTAAAAAAAAGTCTAATTTTGTTTGGCTTCATCTATGTTCATCATTTTGTTGGAATTACCCTTGTCTATTCCGCTTCCGCAACTGTAGGGGTAACCCTCCTTTCATCAAGTATAATCATACATAATGATATTGGAACTATGGAAATCACTTACATTTAATGGATCACGCATCATCTATCACTGGAATCCGATACACATTTTATTCTCTCTTATTTCCTGTCATTAAATTGCGTGTGTACCACTTGTATAATTATTCCCAGAATGTATCTTGTGGAACTTGTTTAGTATTTTGCATCAATGATAGTTTTTTGGAAATAATTCCATGGAAAATATGGAAAATGATAGTTTTTTGGAAATAATTCCATGGAAAATATAAGCTATCAAACACAACAATTGGTGGAAAATTTGTGGTAGAAATATTTTCCATGGAAAAAAAGCCCAATCAAACACAGCCGTTAGTGTTTTTACTTCTTCATTTATAGCAAGTGGATCTCTAGATAAGGGACCCTATATAAGAAATTGATAAGACTACCTAAACATAGATAATTGATCATATATCTATAATTTCAGCAAGTTATTGTTACTAGGAAGGATCAAATTAATTTCCACCGGTATTGACCATAGGTTGTAAATCCTCGACCAGAATCTCGTAAGTTTCATGAGTTACGGGGCTATATTATTGTCCAGGATCTGTCCCTTTTGTTGCTCTACTAGTGTTTATGGATGGACAAATAAAAAATGTAAAAGAGAAAATAAGCAAGAAATTGAGGGCAAATCTTTGATGATGCATTTAGTTTTTTTGAAGGCAAACACATTGTGGGTGGAATTGGAGATGGTTCCATACAGATCAGTGGATGATGCATTTAGTTTTTTTGAAGAAAGGTTTAATGCATTACTACAGCGTTTACTTATTGATTTTGTTTATTTACACTCACAAGGTTGCTTGATAATTTTATAGATATGGAGCATCAAACCTGGTTGGGGAAGTAGGCCAGATTACATGTTGACAAAAGTAAATTTTCTTTATGATGGACAGTTGGCTCCTATTGTCTTTGCTACCTTGTATTTCCTTATGATGGACTTTTGGTCCCTATTGTCTCTGCTAATTCATATTGTCTTTGCTACCTTGTATTTTCTTTATGATGGACATGTTAGAACTGTTCCAAAAATATTGAAAGTTTTACTATGTACATACTTCAGCAATAGCTTATATTGGACATTGTTATCAGAAATTAGAAACTGAGTTTTTTTTACCAAGTTGGTTAACTGGGCAAGTTGTTCTTCCATGTTCACAATTATTTTGTGTTTTCTATGAAAGAAGCTGACAGGCCCAAGGGTTTTCCATGACCTGCAGAGCGAGAGCCTCCACGGAGTACCACAGGGACCCCATCAAGAACCTTGGATTTTTTTCTCTCTTCAGGAATAGATGTGAATTGTGGCACCTACGTCCGGTGAATGTCAGCTTCGCGAAGGATGATCGGACCATCGAGGCGATCTTGTGGGCTGTCCGGTGGATGTCCTATTTTGAAAAAATGTAATGAAGATGGTGATATATATTATGTATATATTTGTAAATGGATTAAATGGTACTCTATGATATTTAGATGTTTTCTTGTGAATATGGTTCAAAATGAATGTTTTGAAATTGAATTGAGCAACATTGAGCATTGATCTATAATTTTTTGGAAAATAATATATAAATGTGCAGAATTGAGCGTTATAAGTGTGCTGAATTGAGTTTATAGAGATTATCTATTCATAACGCTTTCAAACTACGCTGAAAATATGTGTAGCAGAAACTTATCATATTTATGACGTTTATTTTATGACGCTTTTAAAAAACATTTATAACAGCCGTTTTCATCACGCTTTCTTTGGAAGAAAAAAAGCGTCATGGTTTGTCATTAATGACGATTTTTAGCCGTCATTAAAAGGTATTTCTGTTGTAGTGCTACCTGAGAGAAAAGGTAAAGTCTGCATTACTTTATCTGAAGGATGCCCCAGTCTACTATGCCACACCTCGGAATCACTCTCTTTGCATGCCAGGATTACATAAGCCAAAGAAGCTGGAACCTCCCCCAAGAAGTAAAGTCCACCCCGTTGTTCACCTGCTCCAATCACCATCCTCGTACTTCGGTCCTGAACAAAACACAAATCAGGAGTAAATAACATATCACAATTTCTGGCACCAATCAATTGGGAGACAGAGATCAAATTGCAAGTCAATGTCGGAACATAAAGAACATCCGTCAACACCAACGAAGCAGTCAAAAATACTTTGCCTCTCAGAACAGCCTCAATAGTACTTTCATTAGGCAAAATCACAGGACAGACAGGGCCCTCAAAGCAATCAACTAAACAATCATGAGAGCCTGTCGCATGAAGAGTAGCCCCAGTATCGAATATCCAAGGGACAGAAGAATTCTTACCCATCAGACGATCAGGGTTGGAAGAATTGTCGTTACCCAGCAAGCTCATCAGTTTCTGCCATTGTTCACCTGAGAGTGGTGAAGGATACCCTCCATGCATCATATCCGTCGAACTCCCAACAAGACCAGAAGGGACACCATGACCAGCAGCGGCGACATGATGAACAACCCCTGTGCCATGACCAGCAGGGACACCATAACCAGCAGCGGCGACATGATGAACAACCCCTGCGCCACCAGCACCACGTCCCCCATCACGTCTCTGCGGTGGTGCCGGGCCTTTGCCACCACCAGCACCACGTCCGCCCTCACGCCGAGGACGAGTCTCCCACCACTCTGGATAGCCAATCTTGGCAAAGCAAGTTACAATATCATGACCTATTTTCTTGCAATGAGTACAGATCATACCTGATTTGTCCCTGGAATCTGAGGCTCTAATATTAGAAGTTGTAGAAATACGAGGTGAAGACTTGACAGCCAGCGCCATCACCTCCTCAGTAGCGGATTGGACCTGAGATTTGTGCATATCTTCCTCCTCACGGACCGCCTGGTATGTCCGATCTAAACTTGGCTGAGGATCCTGAGCCAGAAGATTAGATCGGGTATGACCATACAACTCAGCATTCAACCTATACATAAAGTCCTGAAAGTGGTCTTCATCCCTCATAGCCTGTAGCTTTACAGCAAGTTCACCACAGGTACAAGTAGGCAGTGGGAAATAAGCAGCTTGTTCATCCCACAAAGACTGCAAATTTCCAAAATAGGTTTCCACAGACATCGACGCCGTTTGTTTGCACTCGGCCAAAGCCACCTTAATTTGTTGCTTCCGAGTGCCGTTGCTAACAACAAATCTTTTCTCCAACAAGTTCCACAATGGATAAACCTCCTCAAAGTACGGCAAAGATTTCTTCAGAGACGGATCAATGGTATTAAGAACCCATTCACTACCAAAATTTATCGTTTTAGCGACGGCCACATCCGTCGCTAAGACGACGGTAATTACTATTAGCGACCGATTGCCGACGAATATTGGCCAAAAAAATCCGTCAGCAATCAGCTCGTCGCTAATAACCTTCCGTCGCTAAGTTGTCGTCACATGACGGAATAGAGACGGATATTCGACGTCACAATACGAAGCATTAGCGACGTATTTCCGACGGACTGTCGTCCACTTCAGCTTTTAAGTACTAAACTGTGTAGACAATAGCGACGTAAATTTTCGTCGGTAACCCGTCGCAAAAGCGTATCAGATCGTATCATTCCGTCGCTAATCCGTCGACAGCTTCGGTATCAAGTGACGGATTAGCGACGGTTTTCTGACGAAAAAGTCGTCGACCAGCTTCTGGAAATTCATGTCATTTTTAGCAACTTGGCGACGGATAAGTCGTCGCTTTGCCGTCGAAAGATATCGACCGAATAGCGACGGATTAACCGTCGACCTTGTTCTGGAAATTCTTGTTATTTCCAGAACACGGGCGACGGATAGGTCGTCGCTATTCTGTCGAACAATATATCATGTCGACGGATAGTCCGTCGACCATCCGTCGCTACCTGGGAAAAATTTTCAAATATCCAGTTAGCGACGGAATAACCGTCGAAAAGTAGTCGGCAACTGGTGATGACCGTCGTAAAACGGTCACAAGTCCGTCGCTAACTAAGAATATTTTGAAAAAAAAATTACAGCTTTTTAGCTGTTCACAAAAATTTGCATAAACCAAACCAATATATAATGCACACCAATTATCCAACAATCACATAGACCAAATATATTATGCACACCAATTATCCAAGAATCACATAGACCAAATATACACATACGAATTTAATGCACACCAATAATCCAAGAATCATATACACCAAACCAAATTAATATAAAATAGACATCAATTATCCGGAAGAGTAACCTAATATCCATCGTTATAATCCGATCATTGTACAAATATTCCAAATTTTTCACAAATATTCCAAAGCACATAGGAAAGAGTTGGCCAGTTACAGTAACCTAATATCCAATCCTGACGACCGATCATAGCACAAATATTCCAAAATTTTCACAAATATTCCAAAACACATAGAAAAATCGACTTTGGCCTCAAAAAAGACCACAAGTCAGACGATGAATCCACACAGCCAGGGATGATAGTTGCGTTGAGGCATGTACCATTCTATCAGCCACTTTGCATACGAAGGCTCAATCTGGTTGAGGTCTTCTGTAGGGATAGGAGGGTCGGTCCCGATGCTACTACTCTCTGACGGTGGCTCCTCCTTAGCTTCAAGCTTGGGAGCAATCTCTTCCCTGATGGTCATCGGTTCTTCCTTGACCTCGACCTTTGGTAACACCTTCTCCTTAACAGTCACCGGCTCTTGTTTGACGACGGAGACTTCCTCCGTGTCGACCTCCAAGGGTTTCTTGCCTCGACCCCTTCCTCGACTAGCAGCACCACCTCGACGAGTCCTAGGAGCCATCTTTCTGACAACAAAAATTTTCATATAGGGTAAAGAAATTTACTCAAGTTATAAAAGTTGTGACGTTGGTTTTTTGCGTTCATCATCATTAGAGGGAGCAGCACTGGAAAAGTTGTGACGTTGGTAGCATAAGAGAGTAAAAATCTGTATCACAAGACTAACAGAATTACTATGTAATTATGTACTCACCAATAACCGGATGTAACTGGAGTCGTTGGGACTATCGTACAGTAATTTGTGGATCCGCTGGTATAGGCCAGATGTACTTAGTATCTAGTGTATCAGATTAGTATCGGTCTATCGGTTTGGTATAGGACGTATCATATTGGTATTGGCCTTAACAAATTGGTATCGTCCTATATCCGATATGTACATATATCGGCCGAATAGCTAGGATTCATATTGGTCTTATCGATTTGGTATCGGTCATATCCGATAGGTATCGACCGTATTGGATTAGTATAGACTATTTCGGATTAGTATCGTGGAAGGTTTAGTAACAACTGTACTTGGATTTCTCTCTTCTCGAGCTAGAATACCATTGCAAGAGAATCACCAGATCGTGATTGGCTAGTTACAGTAACATACATACTTCCTTTTCCATCAGGAAAAGCAAGATTGAAAAGGAAGTATGTATGTTCTGTAACTGGCCATCTACGCTCTCGTGACTCTCTTGCAATGGTAATCTAGCTCTAGAAGAGAGAAATCCAAGTACAGTTGTTACTAAACCTTCCACGATACTAATCCGAAATGGTATATAATAATCCAACACGGCCGATACCTATCGGATATGATCGATACCAAATCGATAAGGCCAATATGACTTAATGGCTATACGGCCGATACATATCGGATAGGACGTAACCAATTCGCTAAGACCAATACCAACCGATACGGTCCATACCAAAACGATAGATCGATACTAATCCGACACGGTCAATACTTATAAGTACCTACGGTCCAGGAGGTTGATCCGCTAGTACATCCATGTACGAACAACGAAGTAACGATCCATTTCAATTTGGATGTGAAAATCTATATCGTAAGACAAACTAAACATAATCAGTTCTATTTCACATGCTTAATTGCCAAGTATGGGAACGAATGGCTCAGAACACAACCCAAAATTCATTCTAGCATACATTAGTGTGAATCATCTACGTTCTGTACATATAGTGTAGTATATGTTCTTATCGTATCTAGTATCTGAAAGATGTAACAGAATCAAGATGAACTCACATAATATTTACAGTCTTGGTCTCAACTGTCTTCGATTCTATGATCCCATGTCTTAGGTTAAATAAATCACTAACCTCATCACGGTGAGTCTTGGTGTAGCACTCAAATGTGGGGCACCCGTAAATTCACCGAGGTTTTAAATCAACGATATTGAGTTTTAAACCCTCACGTAGCCTTTCTGCTTCACTTCTAGGGTCGAACAGCATCTTCTTGCAAGCTTCGGTCTCCAGATACTTAGTGTCAAGATTCTGGACGCTTTCGTAGAGCATGTCAACGCATCCTAGCGTCAATTTCCACGGCAGGAAATTGACGCTAGGATGCGTTGACATGCTCTACGAAAGCGTCCAGAATCTTGACACTAAGTATCTGGAGATCGAAGCTTGCAAGAAGATCCTGCTCGAGCCTAGAAGTGAAGCAGAAAGGCTACGTGAGGGTTTAAACTCAATGTCGATGATTTAAAACCTCGGCGAATTTACGGGTGCCCCACATTTGAGTGCTACACCAAGACTCACCGTCTGTATAGTTCGGTTATTAGCGCTCGATGTCCCTGTGGTAAGGCAATGGATGAGGATATTGTGTGGAAGGGGGTTGCAGATGGAGGCAACAAGGATGGCGTATTTGTGAAAGGAAGGAAAAGATACATAATCACAGACGATTTGCATGTAAGGCCATTCTATTCCATGGAGTCTGCGTTGTCTATTTTTCGAAAGCATGGGATCATAGCATCGAAGACAGTTGAGACCAAGACTGTAAACATTGGCCGCGATGAGGTTAGTGATTTATGTAACCTAATGTAGTAATCTTGTAATTTAAAGTTGGAAGAAAATGCAAGTAGCCTTATAGTTGCTGCCTCACCAGTCGAATGACTTAATTCCCAAGTATCGGAACGAGTGGCTCAGAACACAACCCAAGATTCATTCTAGCATACATTAGTGAGTTCATCTTGATTCTGTTACGTCCTTCAGATACTATATACGATAAGAACATAGATGATTCACACTAATGTATACTAGAATGAATCTTGGCTTGTGTTCTGAGCCATCCGTTCTGATCAAACATCTTCCTTCTCCTCTTCTCCACCATGGCTCTGAACCAATATGCTCCTCCCTACTTCCCTTCTTTTTATTTGACTCTCTCAGCCACATATGACATCCAGCTCAAGTGTAGAGTCGGGGGAGAAGAAGTGGGCAGGAAGAGGAGGGGGAAGCAGCACAGCCGGAGGCATGACCCAGAGGAAGTACATAGGTTTTCTTCATAGTTCTCCTATGCACACCCTCCGGGTCATGCCGTCGACTGTGCTGCTTCCCCCTCCTCTTCCTGCCCACTTATTCTCCTTCGACTCTACACTTGAGCTGGATGTCATATGTGGCTGAGAGAGTCAAATAAAAAGAAGGGAAGTAGGAAGGAGCAGATTGGTTCATAGCCATGGTGGAGGAGAGGAGAAGGAAGATGCTTGATCAGAACGGATGGCTCAGAACACAAGCCAAGATTCATTCTAGCATACATTAGTGTGAATCATCTATGTTCTATACATATGGTGTAGTATATGTTCTTATCGTATCTAGTATCTGAAGAACGTAACAGAATCAAGATGAACTCACTAATGTAATACTAAGACATCATCTACTACTATATAAGATATAGTGATAGGTTGTCGTATCATCATTGCCGAGGAATGAGGGTCGGAGGACAGGCAACTTTATCTACGGCTATATAGTTTCTGCCTCGCCAGTCGAATGGCTGCAGGGACTATGTCCTGATTACCATGTCGTACCGTAGATTAATGCAAATGGAGCTGGAAATATCCGTCGCTAACCGGTAACTGAGAATTTTTTTGAAAAAAAATTGCAGCACTTTCCCTGTTCACAAAAATATGCATAAACCAAACCAATATATAATGCACACCAATTATCCAAGAATCACATAGACCAAATATGCACATACGAATTTAATGCACGCCAATTATCCAAGAATCATATAGACCAAACCAAATTAATATAAAATAGACATCAATTATCCTGAAGAGTAACCTAATATCCGTCGTTATAATTCGATTTATCTTCAAGTGTGAGAACGGATGGCTCAGAAGACAAGCCAAGATTCATTCTAGCATACATTAGTGTGAATCATCTATATTCTGTACATATGGTGTAGTATATGTTCTTATCGTATCTAGTATCTGAAGAACGTAACAGAATCAAGATGAACTCACATAATGTAATACTAAGACATCATCTACTACTATATAAGATATAGTGATAGGTTGTCGTATCATCATTGCCGAGGGATAAGGGTCGGAAGACAGTCAACTTTATCTACGGCTACATAGTTTCTGCCTCGCCAGTCGAATGGCTGCAAGGACTATGTCCTGATCACCATGTCGTACCGTAGATTAATGCAAATAGAGCTGGAGCCAAAATACAGAAACCAAAATACAGAATCAAATCCCTGGGACGGATGGCTCAGAACACAACCAACCGGAGAGGATACTCTGAGAGATCCATCTGAGTAGGACGTATACTCTGAGAGATCACCTTTACAAGAATGATATCAGTAGTGGGATTGAGTGCTGGAGGGGATATTATCAGAGTATACGTCCTACTCAGATGGGTCTCTCACCGTTACTATTTTTTTTTGACAGCATGGTGGATGTGCTCCGTCAACAGAATCTAGCTCCTAGCCAAAACTTTGCCCCGGAGCTCAAGTGGACATCCTTCGTGTAGAGCTCGAGTGAGAGGTTCCTGACAGCATGGTGGTCTCCTTTGTCAAAGTATCCGTGCTCATCCCACAACCAATGTGGGATGAGCACGGATACTTTGACAAATAAGACCACCATGGTGTCAGAAACCTCTCACTCGAGCTCTACACGAAGGATGTCTACTTGAGCTCCGGGATAAAGTTTTGGCTCGGAGCAAGAATCTGTTGACGGAGCACATCTACTATACTGTCAGAAAAAATTAGTAACGGTGGGAGACCCATCTGAGTAGGACGTATACTCTGATAATATCTCCTCCAGCACTCAATCCCACTACTGATATCATTCTTGTAATTGTGATCTATCAGAGTATACGTCATACTGAGATGGATCTAGTATTCTCTCTTGTTGGTTGTCGTATCATCATTGCCGAGGGATGAGGGTCGGAGGACAGTACAAATAGTCTAATACAAAAACAACTCAATATGTAGTCCAATACAAATAGTCTAATACAAAAACAACCCAATACAAATAGTCCAATACAAATAAGTACTAATAGCTAATGAGAACCACGCAGCTCACGCAAACGCTCAGTGATACGTTCACGCAACCACCTCAAAAAAGCGAGATTTTTGGCACGAGAAGAGCTGTCGTCCATTGCAAGGATTGCATGAAGAGTCCTCTCGGTCTCACTAGCTACCGGTGCTGGATGAATAGAACTCCCGGTCTCACTAACAACCGGTGCCACTTCCTCCTTAACTGTAGGAGGAGCCACCTCAGCATTCACTGTTTTCCTCAAACGACGTGCCACTCCTCGAGTCATGGGTGCCATCTGGTAAGATCGATAGTCACAAATAATATAATTATAACAGAAGCAAGCTAACTAAAAGAACCATCATGTAATTTGAGTACATTTTCGAAAGCCAATAAAGTATAAAAAAATTTGATTTTTTGCCAAGTGTGAGAACGGATGGCTCAGAAGACAACCCAAGATTCATTCAAGCATACATTAGTGTGAATCATCTATGTTCTGTACATATGGTGTAGTATATGTTCTTATCGTATCTAGTATCTGAAGGACGTACGTAACAGAATCAAGATGAACTCACATAATGTAATACTAAGACATCATCTACTACTATATAAGATATAGTGATAGGTTGTCGTATCATCATTGCCGAGGGATGAGGGTCGGAAGACAGTCAACTTTATCTACGGCTACATAGTTTCTGCCTCGCTAGTCGAATGGCTGCAGGTACTATGTCCTGATCACCATGTCGTACCGTAGATCAAATGGAGCTGGAACTGGAGCCAAAATACAGTACTACTTCACCATGTCGTACCATTTTACTCTCTCTCTCCTCCCCCCGCCTCCGGCGCTCTTACTCTCTCCGGCGCTCTCACACTACTAATTCCTATGTGTTTTAAGTGTGAGAACGGATGGCTCAGAACACAACCCAAGATTCATTCTAGCATACATTAGTGTGAATCATCTATATTCTGTATACATATCGTGTAGTATATGTTAACCTTATCGTATCTAGTATCTGAAGGACGTACGTAACAGAATCAAGATGAACTCACAAATGTAATACTAAGACATCATCTACTACTATATAAGATATAGTAATAGGTTGTCGTATCATCATTGCCGAGGGATGAGGGTCGGAGGACAGGCAACTTTATCTATGGCAACATAGTTTCTGCCTCGCCAGTCGAATGGCTGCAGGGAATATCCGTCACCATGTCGTATCGTAGATTAATGCAATTAATGGAGCTGGAAATATCCGTCGCTAACCGGTAACTAGTCCGTCGCTAACTGAGATTGTCACATACACATATGTATATCACAGCTAGATGTATAGATATATACATCTATACAGAAGCACACAACTGATAGAACTCGTACTATCCTTGAGACAGTGAACATATACACCATGAATCCAAACCCCATATATATTCACATTTACTAATCCAAACACCACCAAACTAATGGAACACCCAATATGGATAACACATTATTTAGCCAATATATAAACTCAGATGAATTTGAGAAGCAAAGCCACCCGCCGCCCCCGACCAAAGGCCGCCGCCCCAAGCCCGCCGCCCAGTAGTTCGGTTGCATATATATAAAGAGTGCTTATGGGTGTGCGTCGGTTGCAAATAGCCCCGACGTACCCGCCCCAAGCCAGCCGCCCAGCCCCCGACGCCGCCGCCCCAAGCCCACCGCCCAGCCCACAACCCAAGCCGGCCGTCCAGCCCCCGATGCCCCCGCCCCAAGCCAGCTGCCCAGCCCCCGACGCCGTCGCCCCAAGCCCACCGCCCAGCCCCCGACCCAAGCCAGCCGTCGAGCCCCGACGCCCCAACCCCAAGCCCGCCTCCCAGACCCCGACGCCCCCGCCCCAAGCCCACCGCCCAGACCCCGACCCAAGCAAGCCGCCCAGCCCCCGACGCCCCAACCCCAAGCCGCCTCCCAGACCCCGACGCCCCCACCCCAACCCCACCGCCCAGACCCCGACCCAAGCCAGCCGTCCAGCCCCCGACGCCCCAACCCCAAGCCGGCCTCCCAGACCCCGACGCCCCCGTCCAGCCCCCGACGCCCCAACCCCAAGCCCGCCTTCCAGACCCCGATGCCCCCGAACTTGGGTGACTTTGGAAAGACACCCTATTTTGCTTCCCAGCCAAACAGTGCGTGTACTTCTCCAACTTTGTAGACTTGAGCCCCGGAATCACCTTCCTGTTCACCGAGTAGCTCATCCCCTTCTCGCTGATATGGCCGAGCCGCCTGTGCCACAACTCGCTAGACGCATTACTGACTGCGTTCACCTCCTGTGCCCCCTGTGCGCTCCCCTCCATATAGTAGAGACCGGACTTCTTGCTTCCTCTGGCAATCACCAACGAACCCCTGGAAAGCTTCCACTGACTGTTTCCGAAGAGACTGAAGAATCCCTCGTCGTCCAACCTTCCAACCGACACCAGGTTGAAACGGATATCAGGGACATGACGAATATCCTTGAGAACAAGAACCGTACCCGTCTTCGTTCTCAAATGCACATCTCCAACGGCAACCGCCTTTGACACATCTCCGTTGCCAATCTTCAACACGCCACAGTCGCCTGTCGTGTAAGTGGCAAACAGTGCCCTGTTGTGAGATACATGTGCTGAAGCCCCTGAGTCCACCAGCCAAGAATTGTCATCGCAGGCGAGGTTAGTAATGACCTCATCACCTACGATGATCACATCGCCTCCATGCATCGAGGCCGTCGCTGTAGTGTTCTCTTCTTGCTTCCCCTTGTCGCCCTTCTTCTCTCTCTTCCAAGCGAAACAGTTCCGCTTGATGTGGCCCTTCTTACCACAATGGTAACACTCCGAGTCCTCGTAACGACCCTTGGACTTCCCTCTGCTCTTGTCTCTGCCACCACCTGGACCCCTACTTTTGCCCCTTCCGTGGCTCTCTGAAACTAATGCCTCTGAGTGATGGGATGTAGATGAAGTACCCAGAGAACGTCTCCGCATCTCTTCATTCAACACCCCGCTCTTGGCAAACTCCAGACTGACCACGCCCTCTGGAGCAGAAGCGATCATAGATACTCGTACGGTCTCCCACGAGTCTGGCAAAGTACACAGCAGCCACAGTCCCTGAACTTCGTCGTCGAACTTGACTCCCATAGAAGATAGCTGGTCAACCACGCCCTGGAACTCACTCAAGTGATCCGAAATAGACGCCCCATCCTTGTACCGCAGACCTATCATCGTTCGGATCAGGAACAACTTGTTTACCCCGGTCTTCTTCGCATACAAGGATTCCAGCTTATCCCACAACGTCTTTGCGTGCTCAATATTGGCAACGTGGTTGTACACGTTCTCATCAACAAACTGCCGTATGTACCCACATACCTGTATGTGCTCGAATGTCCAGTCCTCCTCGGATTTATCACTGGGCTTCTCGGATGTAAACACGGGTAGATGCAGCTTCTTGACAAATAGCAAATCCTTCATCTTGCTTCGCCAATAATGATAGTTTGTGCCTTTAAGATTCACCATGCGCACCGGCTTCGCGTCCATCTCTTCTCTCTGGTTTCTGTCAACTCCTGACACCCTTCTGAATTCTAGAACCTGGCTCTGATACCACTGTATTGGGAAAGAAACGCGGAAACCTTTCCCCAAATCGGAGAGTACCTGCGAGAGGACCGAGCAATACAACGCACGAACCCAAAAACAACCACACAAAACAATCCACGCAGACACAGAGAATTTTTGACGTGGAAAACCCTTGCGGAAAAAACTACGGGACGATCGGAGTCCAACCCTGAGAAGCCTCTACTAATGGAATAGAAGAATTACACCCTCTACAAACTCCTCCCGATCCAAATCGGATCCCCACAACACTCAGAAATAAGAACAATGATTACAAGGCTACGAAAAGCGAGAACGACGAGTAGAGATTACCTGAACACGATCTCCTTCGAATAGCGACCTTCAATCCTCCGTCTTCTTCTCCGAAGTTGCAATGGCACTCTTGCCTCCTTCCTCTCTCCAAGTTGTGTTACGTTGCAATATGTTGCACAATGAATTAGGGTTGGGAAATCCCAATATAACTCCCTAATCCTGTAGCAAACCTGAACCGTTGGATTAGATCCAGTGATGAAAACTCATCCAAAATCCTGCTTCAGTCCCGACGACACAGAGTTCGGCCAGAACTCTGTGTCGAGCAAACAGCACCTAACGCCAACATTCTGGAACGGCCAGACCGAGTTCGGCCAGAACTCGGCCTGGGACCGAGTTCGGGCCGAACTCGGCAGACCCAGTCCAGAATCTCCTTCAGGAGCAGCAGCAGCAGCAGCGACTTCGCGTCGCCTACTTCCCGAGCTTCTTCGACACACGAATGGCTCTCGTCGCACTCCGGGGTCTTCTCCACATAGGTTGGGAACCCCACCCACTCCAACAGTGCACAATGTGGCTGGATAGATACGAGATGGGCCTGCCAAAGAATAATAATAAATAACATTATTATTATTATTATTATTATTATTATTATTATTATTATTATTATTCCATAGAAAAAATTAATAATGAATAGTTCTGGTTGGAGGTAACCTCACCATACTCAAAAGTGAAGAATTATATCACTTTTCAACTACAATTCATTACAATCAAACATAAGAACTACGCAAATTCTCAAGTTCTGGTTGAACTTTCCAATTCACTTCTAACAACCATCCAAACGAAGAAACTCATAAAAGATGCATATGCATAACGAGCATAGACAATGCGTACGCAAATTTTCAAGCTCCAAATTTTTAACTTCGTTCTATTTCCGCGAACCAAACGGCACCTTACTGCATGCTATATTTTCCAAACCTTAAGGCTGGAGCTAAAGATGTTATTGTGTACACATTAAGTAGTACAATTAGTCTAGTCTTCAAGAGAAGTGGCCAATTTGATAATTTCATGAACCACAGTTTCAAAGTCTCAAAATTCCAGTCGTTTTACAAATCATAGTTAGAAACCAGGCAGTACTATCGTCCCTTGCACGTATTTTAACATTTCTTAATTAATTTAAGAAGACCAAAGGGTAGTCTTTCTAATTACTATGTTGTCCTTATTAAAATTAATGAACTATTTTTAATTAGTATAAGTATGTAAGAATATTTTCGGAATTCAAAAGTTTTACCCTCTAAGTTTTCCTATTATATAGTAGAATAGATATATATATATATATATATATATATACTAGAATTTTCGGAAAATCAAGCACAGAGATTTTATGAGATGCATGACCCAACTTGTGATAAAATATGCATGCAAATAGTAATTAAGATGGAAGTAGGTTTTCTGAATGGAAATAATATGCATCATTATTCATTAGGTACCCAAAGAACAGAAATTCTCTTTTACCAGTTTTTGGAACACAATAAAGGGTTCACCAGTAACTATAGAGTTAGGATAATTGGAAGCTTTATTATAGAAAAGAAGTACATATATAGGAGAGAATTAGCCGCCTTCTTATTCTCTACCCGATGTGGGACTACACCCAATAGACTTCTCAACAATAACAATCAATTTTCCCAGAAAAAAAAGAAATCATGGTAAAGGTGACTCCTCATCAGTCACACCTGACGTGGTGAAATTAATGTTAATAGTACTATTTCTTTACTGCAACTGAGATCAGTGTCAGCTAGAAACAATTGGTATGCTTTTCCTAGAGTGTTTCAGTGAACAAGTCCTTGCAGTAGATGAAACTATAGGAAAGGTGACTCCTCATCAATCAAACACTACACATTGGTGGAAAATTTGTGATGGAAATATTGTCCATGGAAAGAAAGTCCAATCAAACACAACCTTAGATGAAAAAAGATGCAACAAAAACAAACACACATTTCCCACACACGAGAAGAAGTTGAAACATCATCTCCAAAAAGAAGATGAAACTATAGGAAGAGCTAAAGTGCTATGATATTAACTTCTTCATATTTTTAGTAGTCAATTTGGGAGATGAAGCATCCCTCTCCTTTTTATAGATATAGGATAATTGCATATAACAAAATCCGTATAGCTTCAGAAATTTCACTTGGCCTCATCTAAGTTGAAGTTACTAATTCAAAATTTATAACCATCTCTCCCATGTTTGGATAAAGTTAAGAACTTCTGTCATCTTTACAAATAGTCAAGAACTTCCCAAGAAACTTGAAAGATATTTACATATATACGTAACTCAATACAATCCCAAACATGGAGAATTGATTTTTTTTTTAAATGGTATTCTGTAACAAGATAAATCATAAAACTACATAAAGAAAGAAAAAATAGAAGCCCAAAAGTCACAGAGGATATCAGAAGCAAATATATCCATCCACATTGACCGCCAAGAATTCAAGATGCAACCAAGGCGAGATGACAAAAGGTCGAATAGCAGATGATATTTCATAATAGAAAAGAGTAAAAAGACAATTTACAGTATAATTATGGCAAGGGAGAGCAGCAAGATATGAAAAAAAATTCATAAAACTAAAATAAAGTTTTTCCAAACCAAACAAGTTTTTCTTCACTATTCTGAATGTCAATGTATCTACAAAAGGTGAAATATCATCTGCTATGACAACATACCAACTGTTTGGTATTGATACTAAAACTGATATTGATACTATAACTCATAAAATTCGCATGTTTTCCTTTTTCTTCACTAAAACTGATATTGATACTATAACTGATATTGATACTAAAACTGTTTGGTATTGATCCTTAAAGAGAGTTAAGGATAAAAAATATTGGACTTATACAATACCTTAGCTTTGCTACACCCAGTCCTGTAACGACCCTTTTTCCCACAAAATATGCATGTTTTCCTTTTTTTAGTAGCCTCTTCTTGAGACAATTTGTCACGACCCGCACCCGGATATACGGGTACGAATACGTGGGCCACGTCCAGCCTACACCGCGGTATCGGTGGTAGAACGCTGTCAAGTGTACTATACTAACTACAACATCTAAGAATCCATAACTAGAAATGTACTCATGTCACATCACGAAAACTAAAGAAGATAAGACAAGAAATAATTACAATATCACTAGAACAACTAGAATCTACAATGATCATAAGACAGGAAGATAATGAAGGAACAACAAGACTACTAAGAAATAACTACCAGGCAACTCACATAGAGGAACAGTGTGAACCACCTCAGCTAGCAACATCATGAAGTCCCATACTGAGGGCACAACTACTCCTAAAATTTTGTCAACATATCCAGTCAGGATGGAACGAGCACAAATCTCAAATAACAGTTCTAATTAGACGATATTGAAAATATAGCAGTAAATAGAGAGAATATACAAGAAATCATGAAATGTACATGTGAGTATCATGGTAAGGTATACTGTAATCTAGAGCTAGAACAAGGCAAGTAAAACTGATCATGGCATGTACAAGAATCAAGAATCGTCTATCTAAGTGTGTGAGTACTAGTTTCAACATGTGGCCGGCTTGGGTCTTGTACAAGGTCTACTGGCCTGGTTAATCATACGTGAGGTGTATGATTAACACTCACAAGGTCTACAAGAATAACAAGGTAGATAATGACCACATATCTACACTAATACTCTCCGTCCCCGACTAGTATAATGGATCCAACCATGACACATCATGACATGCGATTCTCCGAGAGGGTAGCTAGCCTTCGCAGGAATCGTGTCTATATAATGCACAAGGAACAAGAAAGACTTGCACAAGATATACCAAGGAGAGTGAGGAACAATATCTCATGACGGGATCCAGGAAAATACCAATCCGTATGAACAATGTGTCAAGAGAACAAGGGTATCTACACTAAATACAAGAAACATAAACGATATCATAAAACAGAAATATTATCAGAGAATGTACTCGCTTGTGATCTGGTGGAATATGTCAACTAGTCAAGAACAGTGCCTCGAGGACCTATAGGCGGAAATACTGTATCAATATAAGGGTTTGGAAGTAAAATTAAGTCATACTAAGTCAACAAGGTCAAGACAAGTCAAAGTAATTCAGACTAGGTCAATCTAAGTCAATGGTCGAATTACAGTTGACTTTTGGTCAACTGGTCAACTCTAGGTCAAACTTGACTAATGTTGACTAACAGTTGACTTTGGGTCAACTGGTCAACTTCGGTCAAGTTCTGGTCAATCTTAGGCTACGGTTGACTTCCGGTTGACTTTTGGTCAAAATAGTCAACTGTGGTCAACCAAGGTCAAAACTAGTCTAACCTAGGTCAAATGTTGACTCTACTTCGACGTTCAGTCAAAGTAGTCAACCATGGTCAAACTGGGTTAAAGCTAGCCTCTACAACCATCTACAGGGTCAACACATGCAATTTCAGTGGTTGTGAAATCACTGGAATCGATGGATCTCAAATACCACAAAAGGAGAAAGATTATAATGATAGGGTGAAAACCTACAGATATTGTCGGATGATGAAACTAACATCACCAACGTGTCCAGAATGGTCAAATCAGCTAGAATAGCCTATCCAAAAGTCCAATTTGGACACAGGGGCAAAACGGTAATTTTGGGCCAAAATGATGTCCGTCGTTGGACACACTTTGCACCGAAAAATGTGCTAAAATAAAAGTGCACAAAACCTAACAAAATATATGTCCACGAATCCAGAATGATGATGCGAACCCAACGGTATATCCAGAATTGGATTCCGTTGACCCGATCTCAAATTGGTCCGTTGACCGGGACATTGAAATCCGATTTGCACAGAAAAGCGTGTCGGAGCCAATGTCTTCAAAACTCAGCAAATTATATGTCAACGAGTCCAGAATGACGATACAAACTCAACGGTATATCCGGAATTTGATTCCGATGAGCCGAACTCAAAATGACCCGTTGACCCGGATACTGGTATCCGACTTGCACCGAAATGCGTGTCGGAACCAATGTCCACTAAAACCTAGCAAATTATATGTCAACGAGTCCAGAATGACGATACGAACTCAACGGTATATCCGAAATTGGATTCCGATGAGCCGATCTCAAAATGACCCGTTGACTCAGAAAGTGGGACCTGCTTTGCACCAAAATACGTGCCAGGGCCCACGTTTTCCAAATCAAGCAAACTTTATATGAAAACATGCCAGAACGACGCCACGAGTCTAATGGTGGTGTCAGAAATTGAATCCGGAGTCCCAGGTTCAAAAATAAAATTTTACAAGTGCAACACTAAGAATTCGAACGGCCAACTTTGGCGTCGAATTCGACTGACCTAACAAGCTCAAACTGAAATGAAATCTAAAGGGGGCCGGAAGAGGGTTATACCAGCTGTGCACCGGAACTGGTAGCGCGCAAAATGGAGCTGCGACGACGAAGATACGAACCCGCGAAGTTGGCGTCGCAAAACTGTCCAAAAACAGTACAAATTAAAACGTCAACTTGGTGGCCGGTTTTGATGAAACAAACGACGAAATTAACGGGTGAAATTTGAGAGGAGTGAAGGTGGATATACCGAGATTGTGACGGAGCGAAGAAATTGCCGATCCAACGGTCGGATTGTCTAGAAAATCGGTACGAAGTCGCTGCGATGGAGCACGAATTCTGAAACTTTCTCGCGCGCGCGTCGACGGAACTCCGTGCAAAACGCACGAAACGCCTAGACGGCGCGTCCCGGAGGACGTTGGCCGCCACAAGGTGGTGTGCCCGACCATGGGGGTGTGCTCGCCGGCGCCGACGACGGCCGGGAAGGCACGCGGCCGGCCGGTGCGCGCGCGGCTGCCAGCGTGCAGTTGCTGCACTGCTGTGCTGCGCTGCGCCGCGCTGTGCTGCGCTGTCAGGCCATGGCTGGCCAAGCCCGAGCCCGAGGGTGGAAGGAGGAGGAGAAGGTGGTTCGGGGGTGGCTTGTGGTGGTGGTGAGGTGGTGTGTTGATGGTGGAGGTGGTGGTGAATGATGATGATGATGGTGAATATGATGAAGGAGAGGAGGAGAAGTGGAGGCTTGGGTTGATGGTGGTGGCGCTCCGCTAGGGAGGAGGAGGAGGTCGAGCATGGGAGGAGCTTGGCCATGGGGGCTCGGCCAAGGGGCTGTGGGGGGGTTGGTTTTCAGGAAGAGAGAGAGAAATATAAGTGTGTGTGTGTGTGTAGTTTAAAAGGGAGAGAGAGAGGAAGTGATATTTTTAGAGAGATAAAAAGTGAGATAGGGATGGGGGCTGTTCCTACAGGAAGGGGTAGGGGGGATGTGTTGTCCTGGTGGGGGTGTGTGATATTTTAAGGAGGAGAAAGAGAAAGTTATTTATGTGTATATATATATATTATATATATGTGTGTATATATATATACAAGAGAGAGAGTGATATTAAGAAGATATTTAGAGAGAGAGAATGAGAGAGGGGGGGTGTAGGTCGGCTACACATAGGGGGAGTTAGGAGAGAGAGAGTAAGGTGAGGATGAGAGAGAAAGATTATATATATATGTATATATATATATATAATATGTATATATATATATAATATGTATATATAAATATATATATATAATATGTATATATATATATAATATGTATATATAAATATATATATAATATGTAAAATATATATATATATATATATATATATATATATATATATATATATATATATATATATATATAATATGTATATATATATATGTATATATACACATGGAGAGAGAGAAATAGATATTTTCAAAATAGGAAAAAAATAGAAAAATTATGTGGGATATTTGGGCGTCACGAGAAAACAATATGGAGCTTGGGTTCGGGTTCGATCGAGCCGGGTCGGGCCAAAATCGGACAGGAGGCAATATTCGAATTAAAAATGGGTGTTTATAATCATGGGCAAATAAATAACATGCGGGGACTCAAATAAATGGGACACAAGTATCAGGCGGGTAGTAGGCTTCGTGTGGGCCATGTCCCTATTTGGGGTCGACTAGGTTGGGTCGATGTCGGGTCCCGAAATTAAATTGGAATTTAAATCAGGTTTCACGGTAGATAATTAATTGGCCTAAATTGAACCGAAAGTTGTGCGAAAGAAATGGAGCACAAAATGAAGTGTCTGAGTGGGACACGAAGGTCATGGGTGAAGAGCGTCTCGAGTAGATCAGGCATGACAAGTTGGTTTCGAGAGAATGACTAGTCTGGTGCTCCTAAATTAAAAGTCACGGCAACGTACATATGATGATCGAGGAAAAGAGTGGGAATTCAATAAATAATTAAATGGTCTAATTTGACCCGAACTTGCGCGAAGCAAAAAAGAGCACAAGGGAACGAGTTCAAGTGGGACAGGATATATCAAAATGAAGATAATCTCGTCTACTACAAACTCCAAGAAGGGAGTTTCCAGAGACTGGCATCCCTGATGCTCTAGAATTCCAAGTCACGATAAAGAGCATTAAATTAAATAATAATCAAATAATAATATTTATTCAAAATAATTGATTTATAAAATTTTAAAAAAAATAAGCCCTAAATTCAGGGGCTTACAATCCTACCCACCTTATAAAAATTTCGTCCTCGAAATTAAAGGTTGGTAGTGGGGTTAAAACATGATAGAGGCTTTAGGCAATAGTTTAGTGTAGATGACAGATACAGATATGAGATAGGTGATTTGTGTAATCAAGAAATAGCTAAACAAGGCAAAAGAAATGACGGTAAGATGAGAAAATCATCATGCGATAGGAGAGAAAATAATGATAAACAAGAAATAATGGTAGGAATTATCTTGCTCAATTGGTAAAAGAAGTGAATCAATTTAAGATACGATCTGATAACCATATACGTCTATCCCAAATCATGTTGCCAGAATTCTCGCCACGCCAGTATGTAACACCCTGTTTTCTGAAATTGGGGATTTTTGAAAATTTATTATTTTTATTATTTATTAGTGGTATTTTAGTCATGGTATGATTTTCTGGTGATTTTAGTTAGATTAAACCATTTTCTAAGTCATGCTAAGTCATGACTTATGACTTCGTGATTTTGGTTAGTATAACTTAGTGCAAACTCTAGTTTTCTCTAACCTAGAAGTTGCCATGACCATGATAGCTTAGCCATAGGCTTAGAATATCAAATTTGGGGTTTTTGACCAAAAGGGTATTTTGGTAATTTTCTAGATTTAAATTGTGATTATGTGATTTTAATATTATATAATACTTGGTAGGTCTCATGATTAGTTCCTAACCTATCCTACCCTAAACTAGTAGTTAGCCACTAACCTAGAACCATTAGAGTGATGATTTGGTCATGGGGTTAAAGGGTTAAAATATCTAGATATTTGCTTTATGGATATTTTGCACAAATTATGCAAAATATCAAACCCTTTTCCAAAAAGTCCTTGACTTAGCTATTAAGGAAGACAAAGACACCCCCCCCCCCCCCCCCCATGCTTGGCCGGCCAAAGAAGACCCCCATGGCAGCCTACACTTTGATAAATACCCCTTGGATTAAATCATGAATAAATTGCATGAATTTTATTCCAAAAAAATCCCCTTTTTACTCAAACCTTCATAACTTGGTCATTTGTGATCCAAATTGACTCTAGTCTTTTGCATTGGAACCCTACAACATCTAGGGAGCTAAGGGAAGCAAGAAATCTAGAATTTGGGAGCTTGGGCATCGTCGAGTTCAAAATCACAACACCCTCCTTTCATTGTTTTTCCTTGGAATCTCACCTATAGGTAAATATGTCCAAACCTAGTCTAATTCCTGTTTTTATTACATAAATGCATTCATATAGGAATAACAATACTGTGGGTAAAGTTTGGTGGGATTTTGATGTGTTTTGGTGTCCGTATCGGACACGTATCGTAGGGCTAAAAACCTTGTTTGGTGAAATGCCACAATGAACTTGTTTTTGTGTTTTGTAGAACTAATTGCACTGTTGTGAAGCCCTAGACATGTAGGTCACGAACCCACTTGACTGAGCACATTTCTGTGCTGTGTCCGTGTCCAAATTGGACACGAACCGACCGCACGAACCCCTCGTGCATGTCCTGCTACCCGACCTTTAGTGTGCACAGCACAGACCACTTGGACACGTGTAACTCGACACAGACGAGGGGGCATTGTCTGCGAACATGCCCCCAAAGTCTCGTGTGGTGTCGTGTCGTGTCGAGTGAGAAAACTCACTCGCACGGGACACGCACTGGTCGCGCGCGCGCGCGCAGACACGTTTTCGAGCGCCTCGTGTCGCACGGACACGACACGAGGACATCTCGTGGTGACACGGGCATGAAGCCCTATAGGTGGCGTACACATGGACACGAGCACGTGGTGCTTCGTGTCCTGTGTCGCGTGCACGACGCGTGTGACCGTGTGCACGACGCGGTCTGAAACACGCATATCAGTCGTGTTTTCACGACTGATACGGGTTTCGTATCGTGTCCACGCGTGTCGTGGACACGTGTCAGGCTGTGGGATGTGTAGCCCTATAGGTGGGCTACACGTATGCACGACCACGAGACGTGTCGTGTCTCGTGGTGTGTCCACGAACTCGTGGAACGCGTGCACGACGCTGTGCACGCGTAGCGTATCAGGAATTTACCCGAGCGTGTGTTTCGTGTGTTTGGACACACGAAACCGTGTCGTGGTGTCGTGTCAGTGTCTTGGAACCCTAGTGTATCTATGGGGTGTCAGTTACCAACCTAGATATTCGAGCCTTAGCTCGTTTTTTCGTGTGAAATCGGGATTTCCCTAGTTACCTATGCACAGCCTTTAGTTCCAGGTTTAGGATTTTCCAGTTTTGCAGAAATCGAATTTCAAACCTATTTTGATCTGTTTTAATCCATTGTATTAATGTATTTTAGTATGTAAATACGTAGTATATATGTATATGTGAGTGTGGGTGAAATTTGGGGCTAATTGGTTGTGTGTACGTATAGTTATGTATATATATACATATATGTATATATGAATTGTGTGTGTGTGTAATTGGGGGCTGGACTTTGGTTCCAGAAATCAGGAACCCCCCATTCCCCTACTGTCCAGCCCTCTCTCACTGTCTCACTGTCTCTCTCACTCTCACTCACAGTCTCTCTCTCTCACACTCACTGTCTCACTCTCTCTCTCATCCCCTTGTCTCTCTCTCTATATATTATATGTAATATATATGTAGTTATATATATATATGTATTGTATATATATATACATGATATATATATGTATAGTGGTATTAGGTTTATTATGTATAGACAGTGTATTATAAATATAAGTATAAGGGTTGTATTATATATGTTATGCATATATGGATTTTGGGTATATAGATATACATATGTATAACCTCTAGTTATAGGTTTATGAGAAAACCTAGACTATTGGCCTATGGCCAGGATCACTAGCCTATGGTTTGGACTAGCCCTAATGACCCAAAACCCTGCTAGAAAACCCTTGTTGACTAAGGGTTGACCAAAGTCAACATTTGGTCAAAAGTGACCTAGTTAACCTAGAAATGACTAGGAATGACCTAAAATAACTAGTTTGACTAGTTTGACTAAAACCCTAACTAGTTTAACTAGTATTGACCTAGCCTTGACTAGATAATTGACCATTGTTGACCAAAGTCAACTATGGGTCAACCATGACCAAATTTACCTAGAAATGGCTTGGATGAACATAGAAGGACTTATTGACTAAGATTTGACTAAACCCTAGGCTATTAACTAGTTGGTTTAGGTTTGACCTATATATAAGTATATTATTGTGACTTGGGTTTTGTGGAAGACCTATGTAGATAAGATATGTATGGGGTTAAGTTAGATACTTAGAGTTGAGTCATGACTTGAGATTGGAATATAGGATTAGCTTGAATATAGGATTAAGGTTGGTATTATATATATATGTATTTATATGTGGTATACTTGTATAGGTATTGGTTATGCCTTAACCTTGTGGTGTAGTACCTTAGATAGTCTAGATTGACCTAGCTTGACCATATTGACTAGTATTTGACTAGTTTGATTAGAGTGTTGACCAAGAGTTGACTTCAACCTAGATTAAACTTGTTTGACCTTGTTTGATCTTGTTTGACCTTATTTGACTTAGTATGACTTCATGTGACTTAGTTTGACTATTAGAGTTGACCAAGAGTTGACTTTTGACCAGTTTGACCTAGAATCATGTAGTATGCATTGTATACTTTATTTTTATCATTGTGGATACTTTGTGACTTGTATTGCTCTGACTAGGAGCCAGACACCTCTCCTCAGACTGCATATTCTCTACAGACATTCATACAGCAGGCGAGTACATTCTCTGACCGTTTCATACTTGTTCAGGCTTTACTTCTTGCTCTAGATTACTTTACTTGTTGCTGTCACATTTGTAACACGGATTGGTACTATATGGATCTTTACATGAGATGTTATCCCCCTCGGGAGCATCGGGTACTTCATGTTATGTGTGTTTCACTATCATCATGTACACCTATGCTTTCATCATTCATGTGCACTCATGTGATCATGTACTCTCATGCTCACAGAGCTCTCATGTATACTATCATGTGCACCCTTTCATGGGCCCCATGTGATATCATGTACAATAACGTAACCTGTACAGATCCTTGTGTATTGATTGGGGATACGGGGGAGTGCTAGTAGTCGTGTGAACAATTCCAAAGTAGTGTATTCATGTGCAAACTCGATCATGTACAAATCCGTCCGTTCACATGTGCTATCTCGTACTCTGACTCACTAGCCACTGTTAGTTCTCTATTTATAGTAGATATTTCATTACAGCTATCTCTTTTACAGCGTATATTTCCTTTCAGCAGTTCATGTATCTTACTCTATTGCCTGTATCGTATTTCCTAACATGATATGCACTGTGTGAGATGTTTTGTGCTCGTTCCCGTCCTGATTGGACCTGTTGAAAATATTACAGAGGATGAGGATAAGGCCCTGGTGTCTACCTATTATGGAGCAGGACTAGATGATACTTATGTTGTGGACCCTCAGCAGGTTCCACCTGCAGCTGAGGAAGTTGTTCCAGTAGTCTAGACCAGTTTAGTCTAGGCAGTCTTTCTATATTTACATTTTGTCTCACTTTCTGTGTTGTATTTTGAGATGTGGAGATGTATAGACTCTTAGACTTTTTGTATTATGAGTTGTCAGTTCTGGATATTGTGTTGTACTAGACACTTAGACTTATTCATCTATGATACTGTTCTCTTGAGTTACTATCTATCTATCTATCTGTCTGTCTTTCGTTCTTCTACCCTAGATGTGATTGAGATGTATATTGTTATGTCACCTCCGTTCGGAGAGTATAAACTGTACAGGTACTTGATATTGATAGATGATTGACCTAGGACAGCGTTCTACCGCCGACACTGCGGCGTAGGCTGGGCGTTGTTACGTTCTCGTACCCTAACAGTGGGTGCGGGTCGTGACACGTTTTTAGTGGTGGCCCATGCAGGTCGAGTTTATGTAGTGGTACTCGAACTAGAGTATCACTACAGCCTGTGATAGGATTGAAGGAATAGGCTTAGAGAGAATGGATACTCAATCACTGCTAGGATACTTTGAGAGATTCCTGGGATGACCCTTGAGAATCTCATTTGAAATTACGATTTAAACTCCTTTTCCCCTGATTGAATTTGGTTTTGGAGGATTCACCGTAGAACTTTGAATCCTGGTGTTAGTTTATGATTTAAAATATTTTTTTTTGTAGTTGTTGATTTTTAATTTCTTAGTATTAGATTAATATCTTTTATTTTTTTTTGGGTACTCAATCACAATTATGAGAAAACTCTTATTTATTTCTTGCCATCTAATCCTCTTGCTAATTGCCTTTCATTAAAATGAACTGTCCTCTCTATTTTGCATCTTGCTTAAACTCTTTCTACCAATCTATGTGACTGTATCCCAAACCTGACTTACTCGACTTTTCCTCAAATAAAGACTCATTAAGACCTTCTAACCTTGACCTTGATTGGTCGAACCCTAACTATATTCATCTAGTAGCCTATCTATCCCTAGGACTGTGTTCCTAAATTATTTACTGAATTCCTGATTAATTTTATTTCATGGGTTAATTTGATCCTCTTCAATTTTTGCATCAATTTGTCACGTCTCGAACTACCACTTTCTATTCTAGACCATTGGATGTCCTTTACCGCGACTTAGATATTCAGAGTATAATACTAGCTGTACCTCCCAACAAACTTTACATGTAAGACCTAGACTAGCCTATCTTCATGTAAGTATTCCATGTCCCACTAAAATCCGTCTCCCTGTACTCTATTTTTGCTTGATATGATTTTCTGGTCAAATGGCTAAACTATAACCTCTGCCATGATACTAAATTAATTCTTATTTCAATTAGAGATCCACCTTGGCTCAATTCTTTCGATCTGGCATGTGATGGTGTTATGCTAAATCCTTAAATACTTAACCTCGTACCGTATCTTGATTGCTTGACCCGATTGGTTAAGGATCTTGGACTATGTATCTTCTTTTATCATTTCCACCCTTACTTATATCTTATGCTATAAATTTTATCCTCAAGTTTTACAAGCTTATCCTTTTCGAGCTTGATCATGATATATTTTATTGGGGGTACACCCACTAACATATTATCTAATCAGAACAGGCGCATGATGGTCTGATCAACCTATTGCGTTTTGGTTCGCCTTTTCATATATTAATCTACACGGATGGAGACAATTAAACTTGCCCTAGAATCTTATCCGCAGCAGCCTTGACAATTCTTCTTGGAATTATTTTATCGCCTATGAACCTCGTATTCGTATCCAGTTAAATTAACTTAATCATGACCTGGATCTTCATCATTGGATGCTCGTGCTCGTACTCGATTTCATTGATTTTCCATCTTGCCCAAGTCTCGATTTATCCTGAAATTGATCAACTTAGATCGTGTCAAGACAAAAATCTAATTGTGATTGTTTGTGCCTAAATTTTAATTTTCTTTTACCACTTTATGGAATGGTAACTTTAATGATTTCTCACTTGTTAATGACCCATTTTCATATAGGATGGTAGACGGCCTATAGCCTTGATGATTGTTGTTTCCTTACCTTTCCAATTAGGACACCTTAGATTGCTTGAACATTTTGATACCATAGGACAGTATTGATTTAGAATGACTAGTGCACCTAGATGAGACCGCAGACTGTTCCATTTAACCTGTTCCCCTGGTACCACTATTTCATCACGATTTTTGGTTCAATTTAGGCCATAGACCTTTCCCACTCTAAATTGTGATCATCGTAGGCACATTACCGTGACTTTTAAATTTGGAGCACAAGACTAGTTGTTTTCTCAAAACTGACTTCACATACCAGACCTAGACATGACATACTACACCCATGACCTTAGTGTCCCACTCAGGCATACCATTATGTGCTTTATTTGCTTAGTACGATTTTCCTGACCCGAGACTCCATCCTGATTTATCCCATGGAGTTACTTTTGGTTTCGATTTGAATTCAGGACACCTTATGACCTGAAACTGCCAGCCAATTCTTGGACATGACCCAGTATAGGTTTACTACCCCTATTTTGCTTGTTGACCTTGTATGTTGCCCAGGTAGTGGCTTCGTCCTTGATTGTTGGAGGTTGACCTAGAAGGAGTACGACCATCTAAATTTCGAGGACGAAATTATTTTAAGGTGGGTAGACTTGTAACACCCTGTTTTCTGAAATTGGGGATTTTGAAAATTTATTATTTTTATTATTTATTAGTGGTATTTTAGTCATGGTATGATTTTCTGGTGATTTTAGTTAGATTAAACCATTTTCTAAGTCATGCTAAGTCATGACTTATGACTTCGTGATTTTGGTTAGTATAACTTAGTGCAAACTCTAGTTTTCTCTAACCTAGAAGTTGCCATGACCATGATAGCTTAGCCATAGGCTTAGAATATCAAATTTGGGGTTTTTGACCAAAAGGGTATTTTGGTAATTTTCTAGATTTAAATTGTGATTATGTGATTTTAATATTATATAATACTTGGTAGGTCTCATGATTAGTTCCTAACCTATCCTACCCTAAACTAGTAGTTAGCCACTAACCTAGAACCATTAGAGTGATGATTTGGTCATGGGGTTAAAGGGTTAAAATATCTAGATATTTGCTTTATGGATATTTTGCACAAATTATGCAAAATATCAAACCCTTTTCCAAAAAGTCCTTGACTTAGCTATTAAGGAAGACAAAGACACCCCCCCCCCCCCCATGCTTGGCCGGCCAAAGAAGACCCCCATGGCAGCCTACACTTTGATAAATACCCCTTGGATTAAATCATGAATAAATTGCATGAATTTTATTCCAAAAAATCCCCTTTTTACTCAAACCTTCATAACTTGGTCATTTGTGATCCAAATTGACTCTAGTCTTTTGCATTGGAACCCTACAACATCTAGGGAGCTAAGGGAAGCAAGAAATCTAGAATTTGGGAGCTTGGGCATCGTCGAGTTCAAAATCACAACACCCTCCTTTCATTGTTTTTCCTTGGAATCTCACCTATAGGTAAATATGTCCAAACCTAGTCTAATTCCTGTTTTTATTACATAAATGCATTCATATAGGAATAACAATACTGTGGGTAAAGTTTGGTGGGATTTTGATGTGTTTTGGTGTCCGTATCGGACACGTATCGTAGGGCTAAAAACCTTGTTTGGTGAAATGCCACAATGAACTTGTTTTTGTGTTTTGTAGAACTAATTGCACTGTTGTGAAGCCCTAGACATGTAGGTCACGAACCCACTTGACTGAGCACATTTCTGTGCTGTGTCCGTGTCCAAATTGGACACGAACCGACCGCACGAACCCCTCGTGCATGTCCTGCTACCCGACCTTTAGTGTGCACAGCACAGACCACTTGGACACGTGTAACTCGACACAGACGAGGGGGCATTGTCTGCGAACATGCCCCCAAAGTCTCGTGTGGTGTCGTGTCGTGTCGAGTGAGAAAACTCACTCGCACGGGACACGCACTGGTCGCGCGCGCGCGCGCAGACACGTTTTCGAGCGCCTCGTGTCGCACGGACACGACACGAGGACATCTCGTGGTGACACGGGCATGAAGCCCTATAGGTGGCGTACACATGGACACGAGCACGTGGTGCTTCGTGTCCTGTGTCGCGTGCACGACGCGTGTGACCGTGTGCACGACGCGGTCTGAAACACGCATATCAGTCGTGTTTTCACGACTGATACGGGTTTCGTATCGTGTCCACGCGTGTCGTGGACACGTGTCAGGCTGTGGGATGTGTAGCCCTATAGGTGGGCTACACGTATGCACGACCACGAGACGTGTCGTGTCTCGTGGTGTGTCCACGAACTCGTGGAACGCGTGCACGACGCTGTGCACGCGTAGCGTATCAGGAATTTACCCGAGCGTGTGTTTCGTGTGTTTGGACACACGAAACCGTGTCGTGGTGTCGTGTCAGTGTCTTGGAACCCTAGTGTATCTATGGGGTGTCAGTTACCAACCTAGATATTCGAGCCTTAGCTCGTTTTTCGTGTGAAATCGGGATTTCCCTAGTTACCTATGCACAGCCTTTAGTTCCAGGTTTAGGATTTTCCAGTTTTGCAGAAATCGAATTTCAAACCTATTTTGATCTGTTTTAATCCATTGTATTAATGTATTTTAGTATGTAAATACGTAGTATATATGTATATGTGAGTGTGGGTGAAATTTGGGGCTAATTGGTTGTGTGTACGTATAGTTATGTATATATATACATATATGTATATATGAATTGTGTGTGTGTGTAATTGGGGGCTGGACTTTGGTTCCAGAAATCAGGAACCCCCCATTCCCCTACTGTCCAGCCCTCTCTCACTGTCTCACTGTCTCTCTCACTCTCACTCACAGTCTCTCTCTCTCACACTCACTGTCTCACTCTCTCTCTCATCCCCTTGTCTCTCTCTCTATATATTATATGTAATATATATGTAGTTATATATATATATGTATTGTATATATATATACATGATATATATATGTATAGTGGTATTAGGTTTATTATGTATAGACAGTGTATTATAAATATAAGTATAAGGGTTGTATTATATATGTTATGCATATATGGATTTTGGGTATATAGATATACATATGTATAACCTCTAGTTATAGGTTTATGAGAAAACCTAGACTATTGGCCTATGGCCAGGATCACTAGCCTATGGTTTGGACTAGCCCTAATGACCCAAAACCCTGCTAGAAAACCCTTGTTGACTAAGGGTTGACCAAAGTCAACATTTGGTCAAAAGTGACCTAGTTAACCTAGAAATGACTAGGAATGACCTAAAATAACTAGTTTGACTAGTTTGACTAAAACCCTAACTAGTTTAACTAGTATTGACCTAGCCTTGACTAGATAATTGACCATTGTTGACCAAAGTCAACTATGGGTCAACCATGACCAAATTTACCTAGAAATGGCTTGGATGAACATAGAAGGACTTATTGACTAAGATTTGACTAAACCCTAGGCTATTAACTAGTTGGTTTAGGTTTGACCTATATATAAGTATATTATTGTGACTTGGGTTTTGTGGAAGACCTATGTAGATAAGATATGTATGGGGTTAAGTTAGATACTTAGAGTTGAGTCATGACTTGAGATTGGAATATGGGATTAGCTTGAATATAGGATTAAGGTTGGTATTATATATATATGTATTTATATGTGGTATACTTGTATAGGTATTGGTTATGCCTTAACCTTGTGGTGTAGTACCTTAGATAGTCTAGATTGACCTAGCTTGACCATATTGACTAGTATTTGACTAGTTTGATTAGAGTGTTGACCAAGAGTTGACTTCAACCTAGATTAAACTTGTTTGACCTTGTTTGATCTTGTTTGACCTTATTTGACTTAGTATGACTTCATGTGACTTAGTTTGACTATTAGAGTTGACCAAGAGTTGACTTTTGACCAGTTTGACCTAGAATCATGTAGTATGCATTGTATACTTTATTTTTATCATTGTGGATACTTTGTGACTTGTATTGCTCTGACTAGGAGCCAGACACCTCTCCTCAGACTGCATATTCTCTACAGACATTCATACAGCAGGCGAGTACATTCTCTGACCGTTTCATACTTGTTCAGGCTTTACTTCTTGCTCTAGATTACTTTACTTGTTGCTGTCACATTTGTAACACGGATTGGTACTATATGGATCTTTACATGAGATGTTATCCCCCTCGGGAGCATCGGGTACTTCATGTTATGTGTGTTTCACTATCATCATGTACACCTATGCTTTCATCATTCATGTGCACTCATGTGATCATGTACTCTCATGCTCACAGAGCTCTCATGTATACTATCATGTGCACCCTTTCATGGGCCCCATGTGATATCATGTACAATAACGTAACCTGTACAGATCCTTGTGTATTGATTGGGGATACGGGGGAGTGCTAGTAGTCGTGTGAACAATTCCAAAGTAGTGTATTCATGTGCAAACTCGATCATGTACAAATCCGTCCGTTCACATGTGCTATCTCGTACTCTGACTCACTAGCCACTGTTAGTTCTCTATTTATAGTAGATATTTCATTACAGCTATCTCTTTTACAGCGTATATTTCCTTTCAGCAGTTCATGTATCTTACTCTATTGCCTGTATCGTATTTCCTAACATGATATGCACTGTGTGAGATGTTTTGTGCTCGTTCCCGTCCTGATTGGACCTGTTGAAAATATTACAGAGGATGAGGATAAGGCCCTGGTGTCTACCTATTATGGAGCAGGACTAGATGATACTTATGTTGTGGACCCTCAGCAGGTTCCACCTGCAGCTGAGGAAGTTGTTCCAGTAGTCTAGACCAGTTTAGTCTAGGCAGTCTTTCTATATTTACATTTTGTCTCACTTTCTGTGTTGTATTTTGAGATGTGGAGATGTATAGACTCTTAGACTTTTTGTATTATGAGTTGTCAGTTCTGGATATTGTGTTGTACTAGACACTTAGACTTATTCATCTATGATACTGTTCTCTTGAGTTACTATCTATCTATCTATCTGTCTGTCTTTCGTTCTTCTACCCTAGATGTGATTGAGATGTATATTGTTATGTCACCTCCGTTCGGAGAGTATAAACTGTACAGGTACTTGATATTGATAGATGATTGACCTAGGACAGCGTTCTACCGCCGACACTGCGGCGTAGGCTGGGCGTTGTTACGTTCTCGTACCCTAACAGTGGGTGCGGGTCGTGACACAGTAAGCATAGCGGTAATAAACAATGAAGTCCATAACTATGGTATGCACCCTATAATCATATCATCTAGATTCCTTACCACGCCAACCGGTATGGCTGTAAGAGAATCTAAATGACATAACTAGGATAGTATATCCAAATCAGGCTCCATGTCCTTGTCTCGCTAGCTAATATGACTACGATGAATTCTAAACTCCATAAATAAAGTAGACACTTACTGTTCTCATCGTCCTCGTCCAAAATATGTTTATCAGGATATCTTAACTCAATTCTTAAAAGAATTATCCAAAACAAAATCAAAGGTCAACAACGAATATTTAGATTTAAAATTCAACAACAAGTCAAGGGTAAGTTAATAGAAACAACGGAAACAACTTCCGAGATAGGGTTCAGAGGAAAATCTCAGGAAAAGTCCCGAGGGTACTACCTAGGTCAAGATAGAAAATGGTGGAATATAATATAAAACAAACCTCGACCATGATACGAGGTTGGTAAATCATATTCTCTCCCCGACCTAGATGATATACAAGTCCAACTTATACCTTCCCTCTGGGGTCCACAAACTCATCCCGAGAAGGAATAAAGTTTGATACGGACAGATATTTCAGAAATCAGGATGAATGGAAACAAGTGGGAAAGATTTAAAAGCCTTCGAAATAAGATTCCCCAGGGGTCATCCCTGGAATCTACCAAGAGTTCCTAATATGTGACTGAGTACCAAAATCCTAAAATATTCCATTACTCAACCTTAATCCTAGGGCAGGCTCGCAGTAGTACAGATAAACTCAAGTACTACCACGACTTCGCATTAATTATAAAGATTGACCTGCATGGGCCACCACTAAAAACGTGTCACGACCCGCACCCGGAAATACGGGTACGAATACGTGGGCCACGCCCAGCCTACGTCGTGGTATCGGCGGTAGAATGCTGTCAAGTGTACTATACTAACTACAACATCTAAGAATCTATAACTAGAAATGCACTCATGTCACATCACGAAAACTAAGGAAGATAAGACAAGAAATAATTACAATATCACTAGAACAATTAGAATCTACAATGATCATAAGACAGGATGATAATGAAGGAACAACAAGACTACTAAGGAATAACTACCAGGCAACTCACATAGAGGAACAGTGTGAACCACCTCAGCTAGCAACATCATGAAGTCCCATACTGAGGGCACAACTACTCCTAAAATTTTGTCAACATATCCAGTCAGGATGGAACGAGCACAAATCTCAAATAACAGTTCTAATAGACGATATTGAAAATATAGCAGTAAATAGAGAGAATATACAAGAAATCATGAAATGTACATATGAGTATCATGGCAAGGTATACTGTAATCTAGAGCTAGAACAAGGCAAGTAAAACTGATCATGGCATGTACAAGAATCAAGAATCATCTATCTAAGTGTGTGAGTACTAGTTTCAACATGTGGCCGGCTTGGGTCTTGCACAAGGTCTACTGGCCTGGTTAATCATACGTGAGGTGTATGATTAACACTCACAAGGTCTACAAGAATAACAAGGTAGATAATGACCACACATCTACACTAATACTCCCCGTCCCCGACTAGTATAATGGATCCAACCATGACACATCACGACATGCGATTCTCCGAGAGGGTAGCTAGCCTTCGCAGGAATCGTGTCTATATAATGCACAAGGAACAAGAAAGACTTGCACAAGATATACCAAGGAGAGCGAGGAACAATATCTCATGACGGGATCCAGGAAAATACCAATCCGTGTGAACAATGTGTCAAGAGAACAAGGGTATCTACACTAAATACAAGAAACATAAACGATATCATAAAACAGAAATATTATCAGAGAATGTACTCGCCTGTGATCTAGTGGAATATGTCAACTAGTCCAAGAACAGTGCCTCGAGGACCTATAGGCGGAAATACTGTATCAATATAAGGGTTTGGAAGTGAAATTAAGTCATACTAAGTCAACTAGGTCAAGACAAGTCAAAGCAATTCAGACTAGGTCAATCTAAGTCAATGGTCGAATTACAGTTGACTTTTGGTCAACTGGTCAACTCTAGGTCAAACTTGACTAATATTGACTAACAGTTGACTTTGGGTCAACTGGTCAACTTCGGTCAAGTTCTGGTCAATCTTAGGCTACGGTTGACATCCGGTTGACTTTTGGTCAAAATAGTCAACTGTGGTCAACCAAGGTCAAAACTAGTCTAACCTAGGTCAAATGTTGACTCTACTTCGACGTTCAGTCAAAGTAGTCAACCATGGTCAAACTGGGTTAAAGCTAGCCTCTACAACCATCTACAGGGTCAACACATGCAATTTTAGTGGTTGTGAAATCACTGGAATCGATGGATCTCAAATACCACAAAAGGAGAAAGATTATAATAATAGGGTGAAAACCTACAGATATTGTCGGATGATGAAACTAACATCACCAACGTGTCCAGAATGGTCAAATCAGCTAGAATAGCCTATCCAAAAGTCCAATTTGGACACAGGAGTAAAACGGTAATTTCGGGCCAAAATGATGTCCGCCGTTGGACACACTTTGCACCGAAAAACGTGCTGAAATAAAAGTGCACAAAACCTAACAAAATATATGTCCACGAATCCAAAATGACGATGCGAACCCAACGGTATATCCAGAATTGGATTCCGTTGACCCGATCTCAAATTGGTCTGTTGACCGGGACATTGAAATTCGATTTGCACGGAAAAGCGTGTCGGAGCCAATGTCTTCAAAACTCAGCAAATTATATGTCAACGAGTCCAGAATGACGATACGAACTCAATGGTATATCCGGAATTGGATTCCGATGAGCCGATCTCAAAATGACCCGTTGACTCAGAAAGTGGGACCCGCTTTGCACCGAAATATGTGCCAGGGCCCACATTTTCCAAATCAAGCAAACTTTATATGAAAACATGCCAGAACGATGCCACGAGTCTAATGGTGGTGTCAGAAATTGAATCCGGAGTCCCGGGTTCAAAAATAGAATTTTACAAGTGCAACACTAAGAATTCGAATGGCCAACTTTGGCGTCGAATTCGACCGACCTAACAAGCTCAAACTGAAATGAAATCTAAAGGGGGCAGGAAGAGGGTTATACCAGCTGTGCACCAGAACTGGTAGCGCGCAAAACGGAGCTGCGATGACGAAGATACGAACCCGCGAAGTTGGCATCGCAAAACTGTCCAAAAATAGTACAAATTAAAACGTCAACTTGGTGGCCGGTTTTGATGTATCAAACGACGAAATTAACGGGTAAAATTTGAGAGGAGTGAAGGTGGATATACCGAGATTGTGACGGAGCGAAGAAATCGTCGATCCAACGGTCGGATTGTCCAAAAAATCGGTACGAAGTCGCTGCGATGGAGCGCGAATTCTGAAACTTTCTCGCGCGCGCGTCGACGGAACTCCGTGCAAAACGCACGAAACGCCTAGACGGCGCGTCCCGGAGGACGTTGGCCGCCACAGGGTGGTGCGCCTGGGTGCGCCCGGCCATGGGGGTGTGCTCGCCGGCGCCGACGACGGCCGGGGAGGCGCCCGGCCGGCCGGTGCACGCGCGGCTACCAGCGTGCAGTTGCTGCACTGCTGCGCTGCGCTGCGCCGCGCTGTGCTGCGCTGTCCGACCATGGCTGGCCAAGCCCGAGCCCGAGGGTGGAAGGAGGAGAAGAAGGTGGTTCGGGGGTGGCTTGTGGTGGTGGTGAGGTGGTGTGTTGATGGTGGAGGTGGTGGTGAATGATGCTTGATGATGATGATGGTGAATATGATGAAGGAGAGGAGGAGAAGTGGAGGCTTGGGTTGCTGGTGGTGGCGCTCCGCCAGGGATGAGGAGGAGGAGGAGGAGGTCGAGCATGGGAGGAGCTTGGCCATGGGGGCTCGGCCAAGGGACGGGGGGGGGGGTTGGTTTTTAGGAAGAGAGAGAGAAATATAAGTGTGTGTGTGTGTAGTTTAAAAGGGAGAGAGAGAGGAAGTGATATTTTTAGAGAGAGAAAAAGTGAGATAGGGATGGGGGCTGTTCCTACAGGAAGGGGTAGGGGGGTGTGTTGTCCTGGTGGGGATGTGTGATATTTTAAGGAGGAGAGAGAGAAAGTTATTTGTGTATATATATATATATATATATTATATATGTGTGTATATATATATACAAGAGAGAGAGTGATATTAAGAAGATATTTAGAGAGAGAGAATGAGAGAGGGGGGGTATAGGTCGGCTACACATAGGGGGAGTTAGGAGAGTGAGAGTAAGGTGAGGATGAGAGAGAAAGATTATATATATATGTATATATATATATAATATGTATATATATATATAATATGTATATATAAATATATATATAATATGTAAAATATATATATATATATATATATATATATATATATATATATATATATATATATATATATATATATATATATATATATATATATATATATATATATATATATATATAATATGTATATATATATATATGTATATATACACATGGAGAGAGAGAAATAGATATTTTCAAAATAGGAAAAAAATAGAAAAATTATGTGGGATATTTGGGCGTCACGAGAAAACAATATGGAGCTTGGGTTCGGGTTCGGTCGAGCCGGGTCGGGCCAAAATCGGACAGGAGGCAATATTCGAATTAAAAATGGGTGTTTATAATCATGGGCAAATAAATAACATGCGGGGACTCAAATAAATGGGACACAAGTATCAGGCGGGTAGTAGGCTTCGTGTGGGCCATGTCCCTATTTGGGGTCGACTAGGTTGGGTCGATGTCGGGTCCCGAAATTAAATTGGAATTTAAATCAGGTTTCACGGTAGATAATTAATTGGCCTAAATTGAACCGAAAGTTGTGCGAAAGAAATGGAGCACAAAATGAAGTGTCTGAGTGGGACACGAAGGTCATGGGTGAAGAGCGTCTCGAGTAGATCAGGCATGACAAGTTGGTTTCGAGAGAATGACTAGTCTGGTGCTCCTAAATTAAAAGTCACGGCAACGTGCATATGATGATCGAGGAAAAGAGTGGGAATTCAATAAATAATTAAATGGTCTAATTTGACCCGAACTTGTGCGAAGCAAAAAGAGCACAAGAAAACGAGTTCAAGTGGGACAGGATATATAAAAATGAAGATAATCTCGTCTACTACAAACTCCAAGAAGGGAGTTTCCAGAGACTGGCATTCCTGATGCTCTAGAATTCCAAGTCACGGTAAAGAGCATTAAATTAAATAATAATCAAATAATAATATTTATTCAAAATAATTGATTTATAAAATTTTAAAAAAAATAAGCCCTAAATTCAGGGGCTTACACAATTCTAATCCGGAAGGTAATTTGGAAGGAAGTCTTGGTCGCCCTTATGCCTCAGAGATGTCGTAGGATCACGAATATTAATTTCAGAAATTAAACTTGATGAATTTTGGGATATAAGTGGTGCAATAAGATCAACTCCTTCAGGAGAACTTAAGTTATCATATTCTACTAACTTGCTTGTTAGAAACATATTAAATTCAACAGCAAAGTTAGGCGTCTTGTATGCAACCTCCAAAGCCTTATTGCATTTGTAACGAATATCCCAATGAAGATTTCTAACTTCAGAATTTCCGACAATAGCACCCGTGCCACCATCTCCAGATCGATGCCGATATTCAATGGTCCAGCACTTCAAAATATAACGATCTGGTATCTCAGAAACATGTTTCTTCCACAATATGCACAGGGCATGTCTGCAAAGTAATCCAACAGATTCAAAATGTCTATAGACGCATGAAACTACAACCCCATCAGAATCAAATAACACAGTCCTCTATTTACTTCTCTCTTTTGTCGTCCGTCCAACAAGATATGTAGTCACTGTCTCTTCTTTGTGCACTTTATCAGCCCAATAAATCTGGGCATCCTTCATTTCTTATTTAAAAATAGAAAACAAGGCTCTTGTATGGCATCCACCAGCTTGCTCCTCGAGTGGCAATTCCAAAGTGAATACGGGACTGGAGTTGATACTTTTGAAATCTTCATCCTCCTCGGCTTTTCGACGACTTGCCAATGCCTTGTCATATTGAACGACAAACTCAGTTAATAGTGTACTTGCATGAACATATGTATCGAAAAAAATCATTTA
Source organism: Iris pallida (assembly GCA_029216955.1). Classification (NCBI taxonomy): domain Eukaryota; kingdom Viridiplantae; phylum Streptophyta; class Magnoliopsida; order Asparagales; family Iridaceae; genus Iris; species Iris pallida. The sequence goes on from JANAVB010009399.1 coordinate 13,271,692, forward strand.
TGCTTTCCGCACTTTGACTCGTCCGAGTACCGGATAGATACGAGATGAATAATAATAATATTAAATAATAAATAATAATTTGTATTAAATGAATAATTATGAATAATCCTGTGCACAATGTGGCTGGATAGATACGAGATGGGCCTGCCAAAGAATAATAATAAATAACATTATTATTATTATTATTATTATTATTATTATTATTATTATTATTATTATTATTATTATTATTATTATTATTATTATTATTCCATAGAAAAAATTAATAATGAATAGTTCTTGTTGGAGGTAACCTCACCATACTCAAAAGTGAAGAATTATATCACTTTTCAACTACAATTCATTACAATCAAACATAGGAACTACAAAAAGTTGAACTTTCCAATTCACTTCCAACAACCATCCAAACGAAGAAACTCATAAAAGATGCATATGCATAACGAGCATAGACAATGCGTACGCAAATTCTCAAGCTCCAAATTTTTAACTTCGTTCCATTTCCGCGAACCAAACGGCACCTTACTGCATGCTATATTTTCCAAACCTTAAGGCTGGAGCTAAAGATGTTATTGTGTACACATTGGAAGTAGTACAATTAGTCTAGTCTTCAAGAGAAGTGGCCAATTTGATAATTTCATGAACCACAGTTTCAAAGTCTCAAAATTCCAGTCGTTTTACAAATCATAGTTAGAAACCAGGCAGTACTATCGTCCCTAGATATTTTCCTTTTATATATATATATATATATATATATATATATATATATATATATATATATATATATATATATATATATATATACAGAAATGCAAGAGGTTGTGCGATTGTAACGTCATATAGAACGTATATTTTTCCAACCTCGGCTTTAATTAGCCGACATTGGACTTCCTTCCATTCGACGCGCTCGAGGTTCTCGAGCTATCGTACCCGGAGGACTGCATGAGAGGATCACTCATGACATCCTGTAGAAAAAATACCACACGTCATTAGTTAGTAACCATTTGTTCTGAATTTTCGTAAAACAAGAGTTTTATTAGGGTCGCTAAGAAGAGTTTCATGTTGGGAACAAACCTCTATTGAGAATTGGCTTGCTTGGCTGTGCAAAGGGGAGCTATGTGTGCTTCTCAGCGCACACAGTTGCATGTTCTCTTCTCCGAGATCTCGAAGCCTGTTGAGCTCTGGAAGGACCTCCGTCGCCAAATCAGGCCTGTCCTTCCTCCTCAACTCTGCACACTGGAGGGAAATCTCCGCAAACTTTTGCGCCTCCTCGACTGGCCAGTCGGTCACTGCAGGATCCAGCATCTCGGCAAACATCCCCTTCTCGATTGCACGGCTGACGTAGTGCGTTAGGCCCATTGGTGGCTTCCCGGTGAGGATTTGGAGCATCATGACTCCCAGGGAATAAATGTCAGACTTGACCCCGAGCATGCCCGTCTGCTGGTACTCGGGATCGATGTAGCAGAAGGTGCCGGCCGTGGACGTCATGCGGTACTGGGTGACCGAGTCTGCAACCGAAGGGGGGACGAGGCGTGCGAGGCCTACGTCGCTAATCTTGCTTATGTAGTTGCGGTCTAGAAGGATGTTACCGGGCTTGAGGTCGCGGTGGACTATGGGTTCCGGCTTAGTTTGGTGGAGAAACAGGAGGCCAGTGGCTATTTCGGCAGCGATACGGAATCGGTGCTGCCAGGGGATGACTGGCGTGCCCCCTCGTCGGAACAGGCGGTCGTCTAGGCTGCCGTTTGCCATGTACTCGTAGACCAGGCAGCCGTACTCAGGGCAGGCACCTAGGAGCAGGACCATGTGCGGATGGCGGATGCAGCTGAGTACTTCCACCTGCACAAGAATTCCACATAGAGATCGGTCATTAGATCGATTTCATGGGACGAAGCTGAATTCACACACTATAGATTTATTTATAATTTTGTTGCTCTTATAGCATGTAAAAGTTATGCCAAAACTCTAGAACGATGGTGAACTCGGACCTTGTCCAGTCCGAAACTTACGGGTTACCTATTAAAAACATCTTGGACACAGAAGTAGACAAGGACACACCGAAATATGTGTCATATCCGTACCACTGTGTCCTTACCTTATCCTTGTGCATCGGTGCTTTGCTTATGCAACATACAGATGGTGACGTTGATGGTTTAGGTCAATTGAAGATTGTTTGTGAGATATGTCATACCTCTTGCTGAAACTGTGATCTCCCTTGAGCCGCATCCGGACGAAGAACCTTAATGGCGACCGGAGTGTGATCCAGATGACATTTGTACACAGGGCCGTACCCACCCTCGCCGATCTTACGGCTGTCGATAAAGTAGTTCGTGGCCTTCTCTATCTCCTCGATTGTGTACCTGCGGTACCTGATGTCGTATGGACACGTATTTTTCTTCCGTTCTTCAGCCTCTTTGAGTGCTCTCATCTCTGCGTTGATCCTCTTCTGCGCCTCGAACTCAGCAATCCTCTGCGAGGCCTCCGCCGCCTCAATCGCAGCCCTACACTTTGCCCTCTCCCTCTCTACCATGGCCAATGCGGCTTCCTCTGCGCTCCGAGCATCACCTAGCCTCTGCTCTTCTTCGATCTTCCATCTGTCGAGCTCTACTGCCTGTATATTGGCAGAATATTGATGTTCAGAAAATATGAGAAGTCAGAAGTTTCAAAACGTAAGTACACTGATGGAGCATAAGCTGGGCTGTTGTAGTCCGAGCTTAAAAAAATTGTTAGAAAATCTTGCTGTTCTTGCTCTCAGCTTCCGCTAAAAGATTTTCCTCCTGATGCTCTCGCACCCGCTGCTAAGAAAAATCATCAAAACTAGGTGGGATGGTCACCTTCCACTAAAAAATGACACGTGACACAAAACCACATTGGACGAACTAGTTTGTGTGGGATAAAAATACCATGTGTCATTTTTTATTAGTGGAGGGTGAACATTCCATCTAGTTTTGGTGGGTGAAAAAAATGGACTAATTTAGAAATTTCAGAGTTCTTCTGTATAATCTTTAGTTAAATCTTAAACGAAAATTTTGGAACTATGTTAGACGTCTGTGGCTGTTTTGGAACTCACTGCAAAGTTTGATGAGAAAAGAAGAAGATCATAAATGTAAGAAAGGTTAGGAGTCTTGGGACCTTTTGTTTAGCTGTGAGAGCCTCTTTGCATGCAGCACTGTACATGTCCATAGTCTGCTTCAACTCTAGTTTCAGCCTTCTCATCTCTTCCTCAATACTATCCTGCATGCAACTGGAGAAGCTCAACACCTACTGATCTATCTTGAATTACTCTAGAATAGTCTAATATATTTCAATATAATTAAGGGTCTGGAATATATTGATGGGATCTAGCTAACTTACTAACCATATTTTGCGATGACCATGATGTCCCGCTAGAGAAGGAATTGAAATCGTTGCCTACATAGTATGATTCCACGGAGGACCTTGGCATCGATTCAAGAGAGTCCGACACGTTAGAAAGCCTCGGTGGGAGCATGCGGTCGACGCTGGGCCTACCGGAGCTCACGAACGATATGTCCGAATCAGTAAAAGACAGTTCTGCGTAGGACTTCGTGTTTGAGCAGCCATGGCCTACCCTAGAGAACGGCGACCTGGAAAATGCATGTGTCGGTCCGTACGTATATGATGTCATTGGTCAGTCCAGATAAAACATGAATTTGAGAAGAAGAATTCGTTAAGATGGCATTGGCTTACTTGATGGATTCATGACCGACCATCCTCGTCTCTGGAGATTGCTCAGATGCTGATAGAAAATAAATTACTTGTCCAATTAAGAAGTAAATGTAATAATTTGAGGCCAAGTGTTATCTATGTCTCATGAACACCTATCTTGCATTCACATGAGAAAATAGTGTCCATATCAGTATCAACAAAAAATCGACAATGTGTTTGGTGTGGCCTAGTGTATTTTGTAGTGTTTGAGCCATGTCCAACACCGACACTTGACACAGACACACAATCTTTTGTTTGGGGGCCGTGGTGGGGTGGGGGTGCGGGAGTGGTCTACCTACTTTGATTAACATTTAAGGCTATGAATGAGACCTATGGGCGTGAACAAGCTGCTACGGTTGCTGGCTGCGTCAGACTTGATGGTACTAGCTTGGTTCTGGATTTGAGCACGGAGGGGTGAGATTGCTGGCGCCGCCCTCAGCGCTTTCCTCATGGACGACACCTTCCCTTTGGAGACCACGTACACGGTGCAGAAATCCGGCACCCCTTTGGATATGTTGGAGGAGATATCTGTACTCTTGAATCTTCTGAGGAAAAATAATCATTAGTCTACTAACCGAACCATCCAAGCCAAAGGGAAACCAAGAGAATTTTTGACCTTTAAGAGTCTCGTCTCCAACCTGACAAATCCACCCCGGGATGGAGCGCCAACGACGAGCTTCTCCACCGCAGACTGCGATACAAACTCCACGACCGCTCTCGCTACGTCCGTTTCCTCGATCACCACATCTTGGCATTGAACCTGAGTTATACAGACTTTAATAAGTACGTACATTTGAGTTGTTTAGTATACATATATGCTCACATTTTTTCTTGTGCAGTAACATCTGAAGGGGAGGAACAGCTCTTTCATTGGAGGGTCCGTCGCGGCTTTGTAGCAATGCCCATCCTCATTGTTTCCTCCTACATTTGTGAGAGAAGAGAGGGACGCAATGAATACATGCATGCATGTATAATACATTCCTCGTAAGGTACTAGGGAGATGAATGTTACCACTTGAAGTACTCTTGGTGTTGACATGGACTAATGTAAGGGTCTGGCCCTTGGATACAATGTTGTCGATGGCCCATTTGAGTGCACACTGGCTTCCTTTGTCCTTGTCGATGGCCACCGCCACCAACGGACACGCGGCATTGCCGTCGGGACTAGGCTTCATGTTCATCATCTAGCTAATCCCCTATCTTTTTCTTCAATCACTTCCCTTGCTTTCTTGTTTATTATATTTTTCCCGAAAATTTTTTTCTTCTCTCTTTCTTTTTTTGTCTTCCCCCTTGTTGATTGTGTGATTTTGTGTTGTTCTTCTCTTTGAGCTTTGCTTCCTTTGTATCCAAGGCTAAGCTTCACTTTCGGATAATTTTATCAGTTTGACCATTGGACATTTGACTGTTGCTCTCTTTTGGGAAACCAGATTACAAGGCTATCATTCACTCTCCTTAATCGCCATTCTCCATCATAGTGTGCATTCATAAATATATTGGTAGGATCACCTACGCAAATTACATATTTTTTAATATATTAACATATATATCCGTAGAAACATTTATTATCCATCTCGAGTTACTCTTGTGGTTACTGAGGATAGGTATAAGGTCCTAGCTGGATAGCTGAAGATTAGTGGATCGAGTCACCGGAACGTATTATTCCTTTCATTTATTATAATAATGGAAGTTACGGTCCAAAAGACATGCAATGCAGCGTACACAAAGTCTCGTGCGTTTCGTCAAGCATCTCAACAACAAAAAATTGTGCCCTTAGAAACATGTTAACAAAACCCATGTTATTTTAGCTCCTCTTTCTTTCATTCTTGCTTTTTTTTTCATTTTTTCCTTTAGGCCTCGTTTGGTTCGCAAAATCAAGGGGATGGGAAAGGAATGTGGTTACTTTTCCATGTTTGGGTGCCAAAGAAATTGAGGAGAAAATGAAAGTGATTCTCAATGGAAGGAAATTTGGGGAGAAAATAATTTCCTCCCATCCAACTAAGGATTTACTTTTCCACCGTTAAGTATTCACTTTCCTTCCCAATTTCCTTCACATTTCCAAACACCGAAAAGGAAAATTGATAAAAAATTATAATTTTCAAAGGAAAGGAAAGAGCAAGGAATTGATTTGCTTTCATTTCCTTTTGCGAACCAAACGATGCCTTAATTCATTTTTTCTGGGAATTACTAGGACTAGGCTAGCCCTAAGCTCATGGGTGCCCATGGCGAACTTTCAAAATATGTCTCCATACATAAAGTGAAAAAAGTAAAAAAAAAAAAAAAAAAACCAAAATAAATATAAATATAAATATAAAAAATATTTTTGACACATAATTAAACCAAGGACCTTGAGTACAAGTATAACATGATAACCACTACACCACAATTATTTTGTGCTAAGGATGGGATGGCCCATATTACATATTACTTCTATTGTAGATACATTCATATTTGGCCCCATTAATCTTTGGGCCGTGGGTCATCGTCCTACCTGCCGTGGGATAGCACCGCTCCAAGTCCTCAAATCTTGTTAATTAATCTCTCCTTCAAATTTACTAATAACTGAGTTATTTGTGAGTGTGTCAATTTGGGCTTGATCTGCCATGTCATGACATAGTTTTAGAAGAAGGGAGCAAACAAAGGCCAGCTCATACGAAGTACTCCAGTACCCAGTATAACGCTTAGGGTTGTCTAAAGATAAGTAGCCCTTAATAGTCAATTAGAACTCATTGATGATCAAGATTATAACCTTGCCAAAGATAAATTCAAGCTCAAATCCATGTTTGTTGAAGTAAATGCCTTATTATAAATATGGAAGAGCACAAGCGAGTGTTGGATGAAGAAAAACTTCAACTCAAACGTGTAATGCCCCGTCCCACACAGCTCAACCAGATGAATCGAAACGCAATGATGTTTGGACTTAGACATGCAACGGCTTGTTCGAAGTCCCGCACGGTCGAGACAACTCCTCGCTCAAGTGGGTGGCTTCGGTGAACTTGCCTCAGCTTGGCCTTCATGCTAATAAATGGATATTTTTATTGCACTGAGTAGGCTTAATAATAAAAGAGATGAATCCATATAGCTAAGGGAATAATCCCACTTGAGTCGGATTGAGTTAGAATATGGAAAGGTCTCACGGTTGGCTTAGAAATATTGCACGACGTGCTTTCAAATTGACACTCGGTCCTTCGTCCCATGGCTTAGGATTAAGAAATGTTGGTCTATGTTGCCATAAGGCTATGAACTTAGCATAGTCATAGGCGTCGCAAAATATAAATGCTTGGTAAAGCATACACATTCCCACTGTCCAATGCTTAGTAAAGTATGCACTGTCCCACCGTCGTAGCATTGCTTGGTATAGCATAATTGTCCTACAAGTCTCAAGACATGTTCCACTACTAAAATCTTTCAAATCAGCGACGTCTCAGGACGTCGCTAAATAGGGAAAATATGTCGCTAATATCGATTAGCGACGTTTGCACATAGTCGCGATTAACCTAGTCGCTAAACAACAAAACGTCGCAATACGTCGCTATTGTGACGACACTCAGCGACGCGGACACGTCGCTAATTCAGCGACAACCAGCGACGTAAAACGTCATCATTTACCGACGCAACCTAGCGACGTTGAGCGACTTGACATGCATCGATGCTGACCTGGCTTGAGAGCCAAATGGCGACGTTCTGCGACTTTGCTACGTCGCTATAGTACCGACATATAGCGATGTTTAGCGACGTCTTACGTAGCGACGTTTAGTGACGATCAGCGATGGTATTCATCATAGTTAGCGACGTTGTGATACTTACTTAGCGACGTTACCGTCGTCGCTGGACGTCGCTGAGAGTCGCTGAACGTCGCTGAGAGTCGCTGAACGTCGCTAATCTTGAAAAAAAATACAGCATTTGCAACATCCCCTGCAGCATTTGCAGCATCCCCTACACCATTTGTTACAACAACGACGGTGTGTATCACGAACACAGTATCAAACAACACAGATACACACAATCACGAACACGTTTGAAACACAATCTCATCAATCAACACAGATATATAAAAATTTGTAACAACAATGCCAAACATAATGGTCCACAACTTAATTGCCAAGTATGGGAACGAAATGGCTCAGAAAACAACCCAAAATTCATTCTAGCATACATTAGTGTAAATCATCTATGTTCTGTACATATGGTGTAGTATATGTTCTTATCGTATCTAGTATCTGAAGAATGTAACATAATCAAGATGAACTCACATAATGTAATACTAAGACATCATCTACTACTATATAAGATATAGTGATAGGTTGTCGTATCATCATTGCCGAGGGATGAGGGTCGGAGGACAAATACCGCTCGAGTGAGCCAAAGGCATGTAGCCACTTCCCTCCCTCTCTCGCGCTATCAACGTCACAACTTTTCCACCTCAAGTTCTGATCAAGCATCTTCCTTCTCCTCTCCTCCACCATGGCTCTGGACCCACATGCTCCTCCCTACTTCCCTTCTTCATATTTGACTCTCTCAGCCAAAGGCATCTTCCTTCTCCTCTCCTCCACCATGGCTCTGGACGTCGTTGAGAGTCGCTGAACGTCGCTAATCTTGAAAAAAAATACAGCATTTGCAGTATCCCCTATAGTATTTGCAGTATTTGCAGCATTTGCAGCATCCCCTACACCATTTGTTACAACAACGACGGTGTGTATCACGAACACAGTATCAAACAACACAGATACACACAATCATGAACACGTTTGAAACACAATATCATCAATCAACACAGATATATGAAAATTTGTAACAACAATGTCAAACATAATGGTCCACAACTTAATTGCCAAGTATGGGAACGAATGGCTCAGAACACAACCAAAAATTCATTCTAGCATACATTAATGTGAATTATCTATGTTCTGTACATATGGTGTAGTATATGTTCTTATCGTATCTAGTATCTGAAGAATGTAACAGAATCAAGATGAACTCACATAATGTAATACTAAGACATCATCTACTACTATATAAGATATAGTGATAGGTTGTCGTATCATCATTGCCGAGGGATGAGGGTCGGAGGACAAATACCGCTCGAGTCAGCCAAAGGCATGCAGCCACTTCCCTCCCTCTCTCACGCTATCAACGTCACAACTTTTCCACCTCTAGTTCTGATCAAGCATCTTCCTTCTCCTCTCCTCCACCATGGCTCTGGACCCATCTACTCTTTCCTACTTCCCTTATTCTTATTTGACTCTCTCAGCCACATATGATATCCACCTCAAGTGTAGAGTTGGGGGAGAAGAAGTGGGCAGAAAGAGTAGGGGTAAGCAGCATAGCCGGCAGCATGACCCGGAGGAAGTACAGATATTTTCTTCAAAACCGTAGGAGAACTATAAGGTTATATCTTTTCACAACATGTCATCTTGTCAAAGACCCTTAATGTGAATATCACATTACCGCGGTGTCGGAAGACTAACATGTCATAATTTTCTAAGCCGTGTGTTTTGACATAATCCTCCAAACTCTTTCCTGCTATGTAGTAATGCAAGATTACTACATAGGAGAAAAGAGTTGGGAGGACTATGTCAAAACACACGGCTTAAAAAATTATGACATGTTAGTCTTTCGACACCGCGGTAACATGATATTCACATTAAGGGTCTTTGACAAGATGACATATTGTGAAAAGATATATCCTTATAGTTCTCCTACGAATTTGAGGAAAACATCTGTACTTCCTCCGGGTCATGTCGCCGGCTGTGCTGCTTCCCCCTCCTCTTCCTGTCCACTTCTTCTCCCCCGACTCTACACTTGAGGTGGATATCATATGTGGCTGAGAGAGTCAAATAAGAAGAAGGAAAGTAGGGAGGAGCAGATGGGTCCAGATCTATGGTGGAGGAGAGGAGAAGGAAGATGTTGAATCAGCATTGTCTTCCGGATCGTCCTCATCAAGGCATAACGGGCTGCTCAGCGTGCCCAGCTTCTTCAACTTCTCGCTGGCTGCAGAGTCAAAATAGGAACGGGTCCTCTATGCCGGCCCGGTGCTCTGACTCGCACTCGTCGCCTCGCTACCGGTTTTTTCTCCTCCTCTGACGTGGGTCATAAGAAAAGAAATTTTGTACCTCTTCTTCACATAAACATAATTGCCGTCTTGTACTCGAGCTCCTCGTCTGTGATGCTATCTAACTTCTCGGTGCCTACATTGTCACTCGAATCTCCCCTTCGACTCGTATCGTCCTCTTCTTCGCCTGTCTTTTCGCTCCCTGTCTTGCAATCATCTGCTATCACCGTCGACTCATTCGACTCCTTCTCCGAGTCTTCCTCCTCCTCCTCTTCGGAGTCATCGGAGAAGGAGTCGAATGAGTCGGCGGTGATAGCAGATGATTGCAAGACAGGGAGAGAAAAGACAGGCGAAGAAGAGGACGATACGAGTCGAAGGGGAGATTCAAGTGACAATGTAGGCACCGAGAAGTTGGATAGCGTCACAGACGAGGAGGCTCGAGTACAAGGCGGCAATGATGTTTATGTGAAGAAGAGGTACAAAATTTCTTTTCTTATGACCCGCGTCAGAGGAGGAGAGAAAACCGGTAGCTAGGCGACGAGTGCGAGTCAGAGCTCCGGGCCGGCAAAGAGGATCCATTCTCATTTCGACTCTGCAGCCAGCGAGAAGTTGAAGAAGCTGGGCACGCTGAGCAGCCCGTTATGCCTTGATGAGGACGATCCGGAAGACAATGCTGATTCAGTTTTGCCTTCCTTGGATGGTATTGATTCTGTAGATCCGTGTATAAAAGAGGAAGAGATTGGGAGTAGAGTGGACCCGGAGGGAAATGAGAGATTGGAAGCTGGATCAATATCCAAGAAGCGAAAGAGAGTCGAGGATTCTGATTTTGATGGCATAGAGGAAGAGGTTCGCGACATAACGAGAGGGACAGGGAAGGGGGCAGATGAAGGATGGCTCAGAACACAACCCAAAATTCATTCTAGCATACATTAGTGTGAATCATCTATGTTCTGTACATATGGTGTAGTATATGTTCTTATCGTATCTAGTATCTGAAGGATATAACAGAATTAAGATGAACTCACATAATGTAATACTAAAACATCATCTACTACTATATAAGATATAGTGATAGGTTGTCGTATCATCATTGCCGAGGGATGAGGGTCGGAGGACAGTCAACTTTATTTACGGCTACATAGTTTCTGTCTCGCCAGTCGAATGGCTGCAGGGACCATGTCGTAGTACCATAGATTAATGCAAATGGAGCTGGAGCCAAAATACAGAAACCAAAATACAAAATACAGAATCAAATCCCTGGGTTCGCCGAAAATACAAAACACAGTTCTAATTCATATGTATTTTAAGTGTGAGAACGGATAGCTCAGAACACAACCCAACCGGAGAGGATACTCTGAGAGATCTATCTGAGTAGGACGTATACTCTGAGAGATCACCTTTACAAGAATGATATCAGTAGTGGGATTGAGTGTGTACGTCCTACTCAGATGGGTCTCTCACCGTTACTATTTTTTTCTGACAGCATGGTGGATGTGCTCCGTCAACAGATTCTTGCTTCGAGCCAAAACTTTGTCCCGGAGCTCAAGTGGACATCCTTCGTGTAGAGCTCGAGTTAGAGGTTCCTGACAGCATGGTGATCTCCTCTGTTAATGTATCCGTGCTCGTCCCACAACCAATGTGTGATGAGCACGGATACTTTGACAAAGGAGACCACCATGCTGTCAGGAACCTCTCACTCGAGCTCTACACGAAGGATGTCCACTTGAGCTCCGGGACAAAGTTTTGGCTCGGAGCAAGAATCTATTGACGGAGCACATCTACCATGCTGGCAGAAAAAAATAGTAACGGTGAGAGACCCATCTGAGTAGGACGTACACACTCAATCCCACTACTGATATCATACTTGTAAAGGTGATCTCTCAGAGTATACATCCTACTCAGATGGATCTCTCAGAGTATCCTCTCTGGTTGGTTGTCGTATCATCATTGCCGAGGGATGAGGGTCGTAGTACCAATATAATCCAGAGATTGACACAGTACTAATTCATATATGTAGTCCAATACAAATAGTCTAATACAAAAACAACCCAATACAAATAGTCCAATAGAAATAAGTACTAATAGCTAATGAGAACCACGCAGCTCACGCAAACGCTCAGTGATACGATCACGCAACCACCTCGAAAAAGCGAGATCTTTGGCGTGAGGAGAGATGTCGTCCCTTGCAAGTGTTGCATGAATAGAACTCTCGGTCTCACTAGCTACCGGTGCTGGATGAATAGAACTCCCGGTCTCACTAGCAACCGGTGTCACTTCCTCCTTAACTGTAGGAGGAGCCACCTCAGCATTCACTGTTTCCCTCAAACGACGTGCCGCTCCTCGGGTCATGGGTGCCATCTGGTAAGATCGATAGTCACAAATAATATAATTGTAACATAAGCAAACTAACTAAAGAAACCATCATGTAATTTGAGTACATTTTCGAAAGCAGATAAAGTATAGAAAATTTGATTTTTTGCCAAGTGTGAGAACGGATGGCTCAGAACACAACCCAAGATTCATTCTAGCATACATTAGTGTGAATCATCTATGTTTTGTACATATGGTGTAGTATATGTTCTTATCGTATCTAGTATCTGAAGAATGTAACAGAATCAAGATGAACTCACATAATGTAATACTAAGACATCATCTACTACTATATAAGATATAGTGATAGGTTGTCGTATCATTATTGCCGAGGAATGAGGGTCGGAGGACAGTCAACTTTATCTACGGCTACATAGTTTCTGCCTCGCCAGTCGAATGGATGCAGGGACTATGTCCTGATCACGATGTCGTACCGAAGATTAATGCAAATTCCTTATAGCAAATGTCGTACATAGATTTCTACCTCGCCAGTCGAATGGCTGTAGGGACAGTGTCTGACTTGGTGTATCTCACCATTTTTCCAAACCTATACACACCCTTGCCCAAACCATTTATTTCAGTAGGTAAAATATTCCAGGTTACTCAAGTAACCTGTCGTGCAACATTTGGTGTCAACAGCATTTCTTGTTAATTATAACATGCATATATCATATCCCAACTCTGCCAAAACCTGACCAACATACCCTACACTAATCATTCCATATTTCAGTAATGTCAGTGAGCTAAATCATACTCAACTGTCGAGAATACTTAGGAGAAAACTCATTCACAGGATTAGTATCCATCCTTCGTGACATAGCTGAAATTTTATAGGGCTCGATAATAATTATTAGTCAATTTATTCATCATTTCAAAACCCTAAAAATGCCCAAAAAAACTCCCAGTATCAGTAAATAGGGCTCGAACCCTAAATTAGAATTCGAATCCACGCAAAACATCAAATTGACAGTTGATATGCCCAAAAAACTCCCAGTATCAGTATATAGGTGTCACACTGTGAGTCTCGTGTCCACACAGTGGGACACGACGTGTCCAAACCAATAAAATAGGTGTCACACGAACTAGAAGCGAGTCCACGCTCTCGTGTCCCCCGCAGCGAGTCCACTGTGAGTCTCGTGTCCCCCGCAGCGAGTCTACGCTCTCATGGACACGAACTAGAAGCGAGAGAGAGAGCTAGAAGACGAGGAGAAACTGGAAAGTGGGGACAGGGGATCACCTGAGGAGGAGCTACCTGAGGAAGGAGGAGGAGGAGGAGAAGGAGGAGGCCGGAGGAGGGAGATCGCCGGAGGAGCGCCGCGGAGGAGGGAAATCGCCGTAGGAGCATCGCGGAGGAGGAGCGCGCGAAAAATTGGGGGAAAAAATTTGTGAATGATCGAAAAGGAAACCCTTGCCGCCTCTATAAAACATTTAGCGACGTCCTTCTCAGCCGTCGCTAAACGTCGCTGATATTTAATAAACGACGACGCTACTTAAAATGCATCGCTACACGTCGCTATATCAGCGACGTGTACCGACGAACTTGCGACGCAGATTCCCATTTAACAAATTGTAGCCGCTAGACGTCGCTTTTAGTCGCTGTTGGCGACAAACAGGGACGTCTTAGATAAACGTCGCTAAACCCCCAATTATTAGCGACATTTTATCTTGAAGTCGCTAAATACGTCGCTGATATGACTTATTTTGGTAATGTTCCTACGATCTCAATGCTAATCTTAGCAGGCACATTTTCACAGTTTCAAGGCCCGTCATATAGAGTATGACCTGGATAATAGTGTCGCATAAAACACAGTAGGTTTAAGGCACGAAAGACGATCGGTTGAATGGTAAGTAGGAAGGCTATGCAGTAGCCGTTCCTGGGTTTCATAAGAAAGGCTATGCAGGAGTTGTTCCTGGGATTCAAAAGGGCATTATGGAAAGAAAAGATAGGTATGGAAACACTGAGAAGAGTAATGACTGTATAATTTGGTAAGTTGAGTCGAGTCATGCATGGTCATTGGACAACTTGTGCACAAGGACGATGATTCCTCGAATGGTAACCCGGGGCCACGAGAGTAATTTGATCCTAAGGGAACGTTGGATAGCTGAACAGACACGCTCTGGTAATTCGGGAACTTCCAGGAGGCTCGCGCACCCCAACTAGATGATTTATCGTCTAAACTAAGATATAAAGTCTGGGTATAGCTAGACTTGCTAGTGACCTTTCATATAGATGAGACGGCATAATAGCGACGATCCACGTGCATGCTTTAGATTGAGTAAAGAAGTATATTTACGGTACGAATGAGTCACGAAATGTTTATACGATATGCATCTCAATTATTGAGCCTAATATTTGGCTATAGCAGAAATACGTGCTTCGGCACGAGATGCAGCGTCGGGTGTTTGAGTCTTTGACACAAAGTTTATGAGTTCATTTTAAGTCTTTTGAAAGGGCAAGTAAAAGAGTATGATTCACGTTACTGCGAGACACGACCACGATGTTGTTGTACGAGTATAGGCCAAAGGACTAGCATTAGTCGATACATTACTGTTATGGCACGGGAATGGCCTAAAGGAACAAAGATAAGTAAGTTATTGGTGTAAGGCAAGGTGACGATCTAGAGACACAACTATGGCTAGTAGTCCATGACATTGAATTAATCCTAAGGCAAGGCTAGAAAGACAACTAAATGATTAGGGTCGCACTCACTAAATGAAACATATTGGTTTTGTACGGGTGGGCGAGGGGCTCACTCACCGGTACGATTGTGTACTGATACCCCACCAGTCTTCATGTGCAGGTTCAGGTATTAGCACGTTGGGGCAAAGTTCGCTTGGATGCGTCGAGGCACGAAGTTTTTTGGTGTTTCGAGGCTTGCGGCCGAATGGAGTCTGAACTTATACGGGACATAATATATGGACATTGCCTATCTGAAGCACCTTCAAGTTGCAAGCCGAAGGGGCACCTATATTTCATTGTATTGAGAGTTGAGAGATAGAGCAGAGTGGCTTGTATTATGAGGAAGAGTGAGACTGAGTGTTGTAATCTTGGCCTCGTGTCACATTGTAATCTTTGTTTCGAAATCAATAAAAGCTATTGTGAGACTTGTGTTTTGTTTCAACTTTCTGTTGGCGACTTACTGATTATTCAATATTTCTGCTTTGGGACTTCTCTGCAATGACCCCATTGCTTAGCCTGTAATCGGCCATTACAGAATTGCCTTGCGCGGGTGCAACCTAGGCTCGCGCGGCATCATGCCCTAGCGAGGACGAATGGTTCTGCGGAACCAGGGCGTGACATAATGGTATCAAAGCATGATTTTACGTCCTTGGACTCTCGATTGAATTCTTTAACTCTGATGTTGTCTTCGTAATTTACAAATCATATGAGAATATTTTTTTGATAAAAAATAATAGATGGTTTTACTAAGACTGTGTTGGCTGAGTTGTGATGGGCAAAATACACCGAGATTGTTGCAAGGCATTTACGAGATCAACTATTTTGAATAAGTATGAGTCGGACTTGATTCACAAAAATATTAAGTAGTTACGATAGCAATGTTATTGAAAATGACCATATCACCAATGCGATACAAATGAATCGTGCATGGATTTTAAAGAACGGGTCGAATGTATATTCGAATGTATCGATTTGTGAACCGAATGATCGTTTCGAGGATTTGTCTAATGACTTCATCCCTTAGTGGTGTATGGGATAGCCTCGAGGATGTCGATCGACTGAGGATGCAAGATGCCAAGGACGATAGCAATGTTATTTGCAAGCACTGTGCTAAATGCAAAACCTTAGAAAGAGTGTTTCAAAGTTAGTTGTGACTTAATAGCTAGTACGAGTTTGATTCGAACGAACGAGGAAAACGACATGCATCAGATTGGGATTGCGCTGAGTGTGAAATACAAAGTGATAAGAATAGGTAGATTGAATCGAAGAAAAGTTAAGACGTAACAAACGAATGACTCAATTAAGGAATCAATAAAAATCGTATACGAAAAGTTAGCATGCTTAGAAGTTAGCGTGCATGTAAATGATATGAAGATACGAAAATGACTAATGGATTTTAAAAGAAAATGCTCGTTGACCTGAGACATGATAGAACAATACAATTTTAGGAATTATGCTGCGCGATGACTAAGATAGACAGTAACGAACGTGATTTTGAATTTGAACGAATTGATCAGATAACTAGTTCGGAAGATAGCTATAACGAAATTGATCTTGAATTTGTATGAGTGGATCATATATCCAGTTCTGATGATAGAATTAGTTACACGATCGGAGTTCGTTGCAAAGGAAGATCGTCAGGTTATGTATATCATCGAGGGTATTAAGGTGTATATCGATGTGCGACAACTCAAGGGTACTCTGGTTCGAGGAATAATGACCGTGTAAAATATTATTATTCAGATGGATTATATAATTTTGGAGAGTGATGAACACACTGATAGTAACAAACATTTGTATGACTTGATTAGATGAACTTGAAGTATACATGAATAAATGATAGTCGGACTATGCGAATCGAAAATGTTGACATAGATGATGATCATTGATATGAGAATTATATGACTCTGGGATTTATAGTAGACAGTCTTACGATTGTGCGATGAGATAGATGTACGAAATTGAGGACTAGTAGGTTTGGAAATTTTGAGTAAAGTTCCGATGGATAAATTATGATCGTTGTTATTGCGACTTATGATCGGTAGATTACGACTTGTGATTTTTTAGTCGAGGTATATGAGTTGGGATTGGTAGGTCTATCGAACGAGTTGAGGACTATAATTTTTGAGATTGTGTGATTTATGTTAATAAACTATATGGTGTGATCGAGGATGATTATGAGTGATATAGGAATGGATTTGCTAAACGACTCGGACCCCTTGGACTTAGTATTACAAGTGCGAATAGGAGAATTTATGCTCGATGTTTAGAAATCGGAGTGATGCATGCTTGGTAGAAATTTTCGTACTATCAAATGTGGTTTGACCTTAGGATTTAGGACCAGTATTGATACTATTGTTTGGGAATGGTGACTTCGCGTGGAGAGATGGCCTAATGGTTAGGCATACGTCCCTTTTTCGAGAGGTAGCATCGGTACGATTGATTTTAGGATTGATAGGATGAATCAATAATGAAAAGAAGAAGAAAAATATAGTACATAGCCACAAGTCTAAATATATATTTTACATTCAACATCTAAAATACAATAATATAGAAAACAATACTTAATCAAATGCTAAGTAAGAATAAACTCAGTATGATGTATAGAGAAAGAAAACCAATATCTCAAGTTGTAAACAAGTCTAGATAATAACCAACATGTCTAAAGTCTACGATTAAGGCAACAACATCCAAGAAGTCTAATCTAGAAAGATAATACAACAATAAGTCTACTAGAGACAAATCTGGGCAAAAGTTCTCTATCATTTATCATATAACTCTATGTTCTACGCTGGGGCAGAATCCAGTCCCTCAATACTGTGCATAAGCAGCGTTTAGGTGATCAACATCCGCTATAGGAGCTGGATGACTCGAACTTCAGTGCCCCTACTTCCTGGTGCCACTTACTCCATAACAGTAGGGGGGTACCACTTCCTCCTTAACAACAAACTCCGCTTTAGGTGTCATTTTCTTCTAAACAATAAGAGGTACCACTTCCTCCTTAACAGCAATCTCCGCTTTAAGTGCCACTTTCTCCTCAACAGTAGGAGGTATCACTTACTCCTCAACAGCAATCTGTGCCTCTCTCAAGCGACGTGCTCGGGTCATGTGTGCCACTTGGTAAGATTTATGAAAACATAAAGATTAGTGATCTAACTAACATAAAGATTAGTGGACACTTGACTTCCGGCTGAACTGGACACTTAACATAGGAGATAATAATATCTTTGTCATCATGTGTCCTTTATGAGCCCACGAGGAACACTTGATCTCGGACTGTCCAATATACACATAGGTGTTTATAACACTCTAGGTATTTGTGTATCATTTGGATATCACATACCATGGTACACAATATCACATTGATATTCTCTTGTATCTTGACATTAGGGTACAATTTCAAATACCCATGACGCTAACTATTACATTTGGTACTTAGTACTAAAATACACTTTAGGCCACTCACTCTTAACACTTAATACATAATTATACCTATTTCTATAACTGTATATTTCTATACCCTTACATGTGTATCTGTCTATATAGATTATTAACCCTCACTAGATCACTCATCCCTCATCAAATATATACACATATCTCACTTGGGCACTCTCATACACTTGACACACACACAAACACACACACATGAACACACACACACAATGCACTGTATACACATACCCGGGCCCCACTCTCTTGAACACACATACACACACGATACACTACTAAAAATACACAATCATCCCAAGGACAACCTTCTCATATACACTAGTAATAGACACTAGATCACAATCAAAGTGTATACTTAATTATAGGGATGAGCATTCGGTTAATTCGGTTCAATCGAACCGAATAACAGAAAACCGAAAACCGAATTGGACCAAAAACCAAATAAACAACCGAAACCGAAACCAAACCGAATTGACCTATAACTGAATCAAATCGAACCGAATGAAATCGGTTCGATTTTTGGTTTATTCGATTTTTCGATTTATTTGCACTTTTTTTAATATATAGTAACTAAATATACCTAAATTTATTTAGTATATACCTATAGTATATATATATATATATATATATATATATATATATATATATATATATATATATATATATATATATATATATATATATACATATATGTGTGTGTGTGTGTGTGTGTGTGTGTGTGTGTGTGTAAAATATAAAAAGTAAAAAAAATAAAAAAAATGGAAAAATGGGATATGAGCAATAGTTTCATATTCTTATATGACCCATCCTAGGTGGCTTCCATGTGGACCAATAAAAATATAATGACTTGGAGAAAAAATTTAAATAGATATAAATAAAAGATCTTATAAAAGATTTGATAGATAATAACTTACCATATCTTTGCCTAGGAACTTGCCAAACATGTTTGCGTAGGAATTTAAGTAGATAGAAATAAGATCCCATAAAAGAAATTTTTTTTCTGCATTTCTTTCGTCCCCCATGTTCCTTACATTTACCCGTTGGTAGACTCCGCCATAAAATATTAATATTAATATTAATGATAAAATTAAAATTAATATTAAAATTAACATTAACATTAAAGGTTAAAGTTTAAAATTAAAATTAACATTAAAATTAAAATAAAAATAAAAATAAAAATAAAATTAAAATTAAAATTAAAACTAAATTAAAATTAAATTTAAAGTTAAAATTAAAATTAAAATTAAAATTAAAACTAAAAAGAAAATAAAAAATAAAATTAAAACTAAAATTAAACGAAAATAAAATTTAAAAATCAAAATAAATTAATGTTAATATTAATATTAATATTAACATTAAAATTAACATTGAAGGTTAAAATTAACATTAACATTAATATTAACATTAACGTTAACATTTAATCTAAAAAAATATTATTATTAATATTAATATAATTAACATTAATATCAATATAATTAACATTCATATTATTAATATTAACTAATATTAATATAATTAAAATTCACATTCATAGTAATACTAATATAATAAAAATTCACATTCATATTATTAACATTTAACTTAAAATTAAAATTAAAATTATTTATTAAATCTCTTATGGGATCTTTCATTTCTAGACAAGCATATTTGGCAAATTGTTCATAGGCAAAGATATGATAAATTATTATTTATAAATCTTTTATAGGATCTTTTATTTATATCTATTTAATTTTATTTTTCAATTCATTACATTTTTATTGGTCTACATGGAAGCCATCTAGGATGGCTCATATAAGAAAATGAGCCTAAGGCTCATATCCCCCTATTTACACACACACACACACACACACACACACACACACACACACACACACACACACATATATAGTATATTACATATTTGAATTTATAAAATCTCTTTTAAATAATAATTGGTAAATCAATTTGAATTACTATTATTATCAAGTATTATATTTAGATTTAAACTATTTTAGTAATTATGATTGGATTTATTGTTATATTATTTTAGATTTAATTTGTATTTATGAAAATATACATTTAAAAACATTTGAATTATTCTTATCAATATTTTGATATTTGATTTTATAAATCTATTTTAAACATTATTTGAAATATTAGATATTATTTTAAATTTTATTGTGATTAATTATGGAGTGAAATTGTGTCAAATCTAATTCATAAAAAGATTTAATTCATTAAATACTATTTCTTCCCTAATTAGGGAAACCCCATCTCCTATATAAAGAGGAGCCTCATTTTACTTTTTTCCACAAAATCCAACATTACAACATGCTCCTCAACCAAACCAATAAACAGAACCATAACCATCTTCCTGTTCGCGTATCATCGTGTCCCAACTACTATCATCGTGCGTATATCGTGTCCGTGTCCAACTATTCCTTTCCACTATTTTTGTTACAAATACATTCTTTGTGACATAATCTCTCTCGTGTCTTGCAAGACACGACACAACAAGCAAATCCCTAATCCTAATTCTAACCCTAACCCTAACCCTAATTTCTGGCCGACCTCCTTCCTGGCCATGGCCGAGATCTCTTCTGCCATCTCTCGGAGCACATGCGGCCAACATCACCGCCACGGCTGACTCCTCCATGGATGCACCATCATCAACAACACAAACCAACACTACCACTTACCAAAATCCAGCATAGGCTAGTGGCCGATCCGCCGACACCCGCCATGCCTGTCGCACCTGACCCCATCTTCCCTCTCGACAGGCTCGCCCAAGCCTCTGTCGCGTCTCTGAAACCACCAGTGTCGTTCGCCACCTGCCCCGCATGGTTTCTACACTAGTCGAGCGGCCCGACCGCCACGTGCACCTCGCCAAGGCCCCATACTCGACTTCGACCACCGCCATCTACCGCCATCCACCGCTCGTCTTCCCCGAGCGAGGCCAGATCCATCAGATCTGGAGTACCGTGCTCCTCCTCGCCGCGGACGACCGCCTCGCCGTCGACTAAACCCTAGTCTCTCCGCCACCGCACCTTTGCTTCAGATCTGGCCGTGATCCTACCTCATTCTGGCCATCCCCTCGCTGACCTCAGCCTCTCACACGACGACGTCGTCCATCCTCCTCGAGCACCACTGCTCTCCTCGTGTGCAGAGCCCTTGCCGGCGAGCCACCCACTGCGAGGTCAAGCGCCGACCCTAAATTTCTTTCTCCCTCTTTCTCGATTTTTCATTTTTCTCTCTCTCGTTGTTGTCTCTGAGAGCAGAGAAGAGTTAGTAGGGAAGAAGGGTTGTGGGCCGGGTCTGGGCCCAGTTTACTGGGCTTGGACTTGGGTTTGTTAACATTGATTTGGTTTTATTTTTCTTGTTTTCTTTGTTTTTTTTGTTTTGTAGTGGGCTACGTGTTTTGGGCTGTGGGTTGTTACTTGGGCTGGAGGGCTTATAGAGTAATAGATATTATTATTTTATTATTATTATTTATTAGTTTTGTTTATATATAATTGTTATTAACACTGTTAAAATGTATTATGTAATATTTTATTATTAGTGTTTCAAACATTACATATAAATTGTTATACTACTTTATGGTATTTGGCCTAAACATATATATTGGACAAAATTGAGCCTTAGCTTAAATGATTCTTTTGTGTATTTTCAAATTAGTTATCTAAGACTATTTTAACTAGGAAAATATTGTTTATATATATATATATATATATATATATATATATATATATATATATATATATATATATATATATATATATATATATATATATATATATTCTCTGCATGACCCCGACTCCCCCCTCCCCTCTTCCAATACTCTCCTCATGGAACTCCCCGGCCATGTCCGCCCTCCCCGCCCCTAGCTGGCCGGCGCCCTTCCCCCCTCCCCGTCCATGGACCCCCCCTCCCCTCACCTTCGATCCTGGCGCAATCCCTCGGATTCTCCGCTGTCGTGGCTCTAGGCAGTAAACTCTCGGCTTCGGGCCGAGGTCGCCGGTGGCACCGTCGCTGTCCCCGGACTGCAGCACGAAGCCTCGCCCCATCTCCTGAGACGCTGCCATCCGTACTTGGCCCCCACCCTTCGGCCACCGGCTGGTCCTCGGCCCAGCGAGAGCTCGTCCAGGAAGTTTCACAGCTACGGCCTTCTCCCCCTACGGGGTCCGCTCCCCAGCAGCGCCCATTCCGGCGGCCCCTCCGGAGCCGGCTCCGCCTTCTCTGCAGCGGCCCCCCACCCTAGGCCAGCCAGCCTCCCATTCTTTCCCCGCTCATCCCCGCCCGAATTTTAAATTTCGAATTTGAATTTGGAACTCCCGCTCTCGGGATCCGCTGAGCTCCTTGCATGCGCCCCCTCCCCTCCATGTTCTGGGGCATGCGCCCACTTCCAGGGTCATGTGCCCGCTAGGATTGCTGTGGAGCCTAGTCTCCCACGCAATCCCGCCGATCAGCAGGCCTATGCGCCGTGTCCGTTCGGTGGGGTCTCTCATGCGCCCCCCCACCCGCCCCCATGTGCCCGCCTTCGTGGGGCCACTGGACCCGAGGCAAGCGGCTTTAGGGCAGGTTGCTTATGCGCCCTCCGGGTGTGAGCAGTCTTCTGCTTCCCGCCCCCTTCCTCTCCATGCGCCCTCCTGTTGCACTGGACAGACGTCTTATGCGCCCAGATGCACCCCCTATGCGCCTCCCCTTTCTTGGCCGAGGGCTTCTGACCCCTCCCCCTCCGTGCGCTTTGGGACCCCCCGCCCCAGCCGACAACTGCCTTCCCCCTCCGGCGACCGGTGGCCACTTCTATACGCCAGGTCCTCGTATCCCTCCCGCCTCGTCCGAGGGCCCCCCTCCCTTGCTCCCTCAGATCGCTCGGAGTGCCCTCCCCGCTTTCCTGCGCCCTCCGGTGGCGGTCGACACCCCCCCCGGTGATCACCCCAGAGGACCTTCATCTTCTGCGCTCGGATCCACACCTGCCTCATGGATCGTCGGATCCTCCATCTCGGCTCCGACATCTTCTACTGGCGAGCCCACTCCGAGCGGAGCTCCCCCAGCTGAGGCTCTTGGAGGTGATGTCCCCCCGCCTCTGTCCTCCGCTGCCAGGCCGTCCCTGCCCTTCCCCTTCTCCTCCTCCACGCGCGACCGCTACCCCAGTCTCTTTCGCGGACATGGTATGACCCGACCGCGCTGGACTGCAACGCCCGATCCTCACAGATGTCCCGCTCCCAGATATTGAATATCATCCACCCTCGAAGGGACACCCCCTATCGATTCGATTTTTCGATGACGACCTATCCTCTCTACACCAGAGGTTCGCCTACACCTTTGTCCTCCAATTCTCGTCGGGCTGCCCCAAACTGACCAGAGTCCAAGAACACGTAGCCAAATGGCAGTTTAAATCAGCATACAGAGTGGCTCCCCTGGACCCCAAAAACATTCTGCTACTTCTCTCCACAGAAGAAGATCGTAGGATCGCTCTTATCCATGGCACCAGCAAAGTGGACTCCAAAACAATGGCAGTTGTCAGATGGACACAGACCCTCAACCGTGGCAAAGAATCGCCTATAGTGGCAGCATGGTTCACACTACCAAACCCCCTTATCTGCTTCATCCTCGCGGCGATGAAAAGAATTGTTAACTCGTTTGGTACATATGTGGCCATGGCAGAGGAAACCAAGAATCTCACAAGAGCCAACTACGCTAAAGTCTGTATGGAACTAGACATCTCAAAAGAACTGCCCAAATCTGTCAACATAGAGTTAGGGAGGCAGACTCACATCCAACCTTTCATCTATGACAACAATGTCCTATATTGCAATCACTGCCACGCCAGAGGCCACCTCACCAAATTCTGCTTCATAGCTCACCCAGAACTGAAAAAAATAGAAATGGCCCCCAAGGTCGTACATATGCAAATCAACAAACAGGGCTTGCCACAATCCAAACCCACCTCGAACTCACACCTCAAATTCGAAGAGAGTACAGATATCACCATGGCCGCCAACACTTCCCCCATAGGACATCCCGATCTCACTAAAATCTAACTCGATTATCATCACCAACAGATTTGAAGCCCTGATCATGGCCGACAACATCAACGAATAAGTAGCCCAAGAAAACCCTCCCCCCGCTATCACCATACAGCGGCGCAAAGATTCAGGAGTTAGGTCAGTGATCGCCACATCTCCCAGCAATAGGTCGCTCGCTAACATACATTCCATAGCCTCTAAGGCTACGAGCCCGAGGGGGGATCTGAAGCAGAGTGCTCATCAAATCCAGGGACCGTTAGTGTAACGCCTGTAATGCCCCAGTCCCAAAATACGCAGGACTAGGAACGTAGATATGCCAGCTGTATTCATATGAAGTACATAGGCCTCGTATGGATACATAACTGTAAATATAGTAAAACCATGACTAATCTCATCCACACAAAATAAAAGAATAAAAAATTCAAATAATGATTATGAATTGTTTTGATACAATATATGGGTGGAGACAAATCCACTACCAACAAGTAAGGAAAGAAATACATGGTAAATGAAATAAATTTGGCGAGCAAAGCGAAGACGATCCAAGTGCAATCATCCTAAAAAAATAACGATGATCACGGCTAGAGCTAGAACACCTGCAAAAGACAAAAGCACACACCTGGCGAGATAACCAGGTCCTTAGAGGGACATAACAAGACACATAATATCATGCCATATAACTGAATAATAAAAGCTCAACAGAAAAATATATATGACTAAACAGATAAAGGTCTTAACCATTCTATGTGAAGATGCAATTTGAAGACAACGTTCCACACAAGGGCTCTCGAGGCTAGAAATACGGCACGTTAGTGTTTCAACCAAGGCACTAGTGGCATCTAGAGAAAAGTAAATGCACGGCCCATTAGCACTCGAGTGAGAGCTAAGGGGCATCTAGAAAAAAATAAATGCACGACTACTAGCTCTTGGGTGAGTCATTAACGGCAACTAGACGAGGGTAATGCACGGCACATTTGTGTTTCGACCGAGGCACTAGTGGCATCTAGAAAAAAATAAATAAATGCACGACCACTAGCTCTCGACTGAGTCACAAATGGCAGCTAGACGAAGGTAAAGGTGTGAAAGCCCCTGTGCCTAATAACTGTCTTCACCCTCCCCATGCACTACTCGTGCTGAATCCATACCACGATATTCCTAATAACTGCTAAGTCTTTTAGGCAATTATATTAGCAGTTATACCCTAACGATCGTCCTGTACGCACCGATGTACGGTCGGTACGTAAGTCCGAATCTATATGAGACACGTGACATCGTGGTACACAAGTGTCGGCCCATGAATGCGGCACAAACAAAGGTGGTCCCTTAACTCTAGGCTAAATACATAAAGAAAACTAAAATATAATAATTTGTAACTACATAGAATTTTGAAAGAACAACTTATAAGAAATAAAACATGCATGATATTAAGCAAGAAATTAAACAGTAAAGGCAAGGTGTCTTGTCTGGTGTGTCGCCTGGTGTGATGCGATGATCCGATAAGTCATGAATGTTCGATAGCCATGTTCGATGTGTAGTGGTCCGAAGTTGCGAGAAAATAGGGAAGCATGATTAGTTATGAGTAAATGGGGATACTTGAAGAAGAATTTTGGAGTGAAAGCTGCTTATACTATTTGTAGAAGATATTAATAATACTAAAAATATTTTATTAGACAAAGTATGTTTTTTTTTTAGATAATTACTTAAAGTGACAATTTATTTTAGGCAAAAACTCTAGGTTGTCAAAATAGGATTCTTTATGTAGAGAACGATATTTTACTAGTCAAAATAATAATAATATCTATTTAGAAAAAAAAAGTCTAAAATAATTCAAGGCAAAAACTCGTTAATAATATCCTAGGAATATATATATATATATATATATATATATATATATATATATATATATATATATATAATATCATATTTTCGGTTTTAAAAACTAAACTAGGTATGTAATTTCTTATAGCTGTTAAAATAAAAATTTTGATATTGGTGACCATGTAATAAGAACAAAATATAGTAAATAAAAATAAAAATATAATAAGATATGCTAATTGTAGTCTAGCAAGCTATATTAATACTGTATATTTTTATATATGCATACATTGAAATATAAGATATTAAACATATTTAAATGTCTTTTGTTAAATGAGTAATACTAATAAATATTAAGTAGTAGTAATGACTACAACTGTACAACAGCATCTTGTTCTTAACTCAAACGAAAAGAAAAAAAAAATAAAACCCAACCGATCCTCGGTTCCCGAGGGAGTCAATACCTAAAAAGTGAGTTTCAGAAGTGAAGAGAGAGAATAGTGAAAGAAGCTTCATGGAATAGAGAGGATCGAAGAAAAAGAAGAGTGGGACGGAGACTCACCGTGGGATGCCACGACTCGGCGGCAGCAACCGTCGGCATCGACGTCGGCTTCGGAGTCGGCGTCGCTGGCGATGGTTGTAGTGAGGGAGGAGGATCGGAGAAGGTCGGGCGAGCGGCTGATGATGGGGGCCGCACGGAGCTGCGGCGGGCGCGTGGTGCTGGGCCAGTTGCCGGCAACCTGTGGAGGGCCGTCACCGAGGGCGGATGGGGGCGGAGCGTGGCCATCGTGGCACGCGTCGGTCGCCGCTGCGTCAGTTGTGGCATGGGTACCACTTCGATGAGGTGGGCTTGGGGTCGCCGACGGAGGCTTGACTGGGGGCGGTTTCAGCGTGGTGGCAGACGCTGGGTAAGGCGCTGCCGCCCGAAAGGTGCCGCAGGTCGTTGACGTTTACGTCGACTCGCTCCGAGGTGCAGGGCGGTCGTCGTCCCCTGAGGAAGACGACGGCCCAGCCGGTGTGCGTGGTCGTCGATGGACGAGCCACGGTGGTCGTAGGAAGCGCTGAAGTCAGTAGTCTAGGAGCTCCCCGTGGAATGCTCGGTGGTGGCACAGAGGGGTTTCAGTCGCTGCTGCACGCGATGGCGACTAGTCGGAGGAGGCGGTAACACGGTGGCACGGCGATGGGTAATATATTTTTCTTTTTGATTTTTGTTTTTGGGGGTGGTATGGTGGTGTCGATGTGATTTGGCAGTGGTGGTGGTAGTTGGTGGCCGGGAAAGGCAGGGCGGTCGGGTCGTTGTGTGTTTGTTGACGGGCGGCTTGGTGACGTGTCTCCGATGGTACTGGTAATGGTGGTAGCGACGGGTGACGGAGGTGGTGTGGCGTGGAGGTGGTGTGGCTGCGGCGACGGGGCAGCGGGTGTGTGGCCGTAAGGGAATTTAGGATTAGGAAACTTGTATCGTGTCGGAAAGTGTCCGACATGGAAAATAATATAATTGTAATAGATGGAATAAGAATATGGATGGTGGAACATGGACACGATGCACACACGTGTGGTAGAAATTTGTGAAAAATAGAAATTTATGGAGGAGTACCTGCCTATTTATAGGATGTGAGAATTCCTAGTTGGATAAAGATTAGGATTTATTTAAAACCCAAATAAATAATTTAATTATTAAATTTAAATCAATCAAAACTAAATTCAATCAATTTCCCATTTAAATCTAGATCATCTCAACTCAAATTAAATATAATTTCTATCTTTAAACTATTTAAATTAAATCCATACAATCAAATCAAAGATTTAAATTGCCACCATAATTTCAAAATATATTTTTCAAAAATACTAATAATAATAATTTCAAAAATTATTATTTAAAAATAATTTAATAGATAATTATGAAATGCACAAATAATATTCGTATAAATATACCTTTCTAATAAAAATATTATTTATTATTTATAATTGAAGGGCCTTTAAAATGAAAAGAACAAACTTAGAAATTTTTGTATGATAGAAAAGTATTTATTATATAAATTATTTTGAACTATAAAAATAAAAATAAAAATATTTTCTAAAAATATGTACGCTCGCACATATTCGCACTCGACAAGCAATTACGAAATACGCCGTTTGCGCACAACATACAATACGACTACGCGACGTACAATATAAAAATTTTAAATCAGTACCAAAATCGATAAAAATATAGTAGAAATTTAGGGGTTTTACATCCTACCCAACTTAAAAGAATTTCGTCATCGAAATTAGGAAGTAGTAGTAGGGGGTGAGAAGGCACAAAGGGGTAGCATCGAGGAAGGATCAATTCACAACGTTCAACCAAAAGATGCATTAGGAAATCGTGATTTAGATAAACACGAAAACAATCGTAGATATGGCTAATTAATGCAAGAATGAAAAATGATCAAGGGTTTTAATCAAAATAACTTGCAATAGGGATTAGTATGGTATCAAGAGAAAATAAATTAGCGACCTTTAAGTTATGGTTTCTTGAGAGTAGGTTGAGGGCACGATTAAGAGAATGAATTAAATTGACTCATAATCTAAGCAATTAGAAGGTCATGATAGGGCCGAGAAAAGGACAAGTAATTTAGGTTGAGGATACAGCAACATTGAGTGATAACGGTCATAATTGATAGGAAGGCTAGAGGAAGTTCTAGCATATGCTTTTGTCCTTCTAAAATGGTTGAAGGCGAAAGCAATAAGGAGCTCAAGACGTTATTATCGAATACGTGGTTCAAAGGCGACCGAAAATGTCAAAGGAATTGTCAAGACAGTCGTGGATGAAATTCTAGGGGTAAGTTTAACTACATACCATCCACGTGAATTGATATATAAAAAAAAGCGAACCAAAGTGCACTCGGTTGATCAGACCCTCATGCACCGGTTCTGATTAGACAATATGTTAGTGAGCGGCCGCTCAATAGCATATGCCTTGATCAAGCTCGATAAAGAATTAGCTTGCAAATACTAGGCTATATTAGCATCATTAATCAAGGTAATAAAAACATAGGCACGATGGTAGAGAAAATAAAAACAAATATGAATAGTCTAAGAGTCATAAGGATTTAAGTCTTGTTTATTCCCATACCATCATTCTACGGTTTTATTGACTAAGGCTTGGGTGACCAAATGGGTTAAATTCCTCTAGTCTCTATGGTCTAGGTAATACTATTTGTATTCCCTTTATGGGCAAGGGTGTGTCAGGTCGTGGGGTATTCTACCCAACTTAAAGAATTAAGCTAAGGGTGTTTGGGACACTAACTAGTAGGGTCAATCTCTAGCAAACACGAAGGGAAGATAAGAATAATGATAGGAGGAATCAAGCAAGATGCAATCGATGAGTCGAACTGTAGTTCGAATATAAAACGAGGAAGGAGGTCAAGTGTGTGGATGAGATCCTAGACTCTAATCCTATCCGCAGGCTTGCTTGATACGGTAAAGTAACCAAACAATTCATCTTGACCTGCATGGGCCACCAAAAAAATATGTAACGTCCCAGTCCCAAAATACGCAGGACTAGGAACGTAGACATGTCAGCTGTATTCATACGAAGTACATAGGCCTCGTATGGATACATAAGCTGTAAATGTAGTAAAACCATGACTAATCTCATGCACACAAAATAAAAGAATAAAAGAATTCAAATAATGATTATAAATTATTTTGATACAATATGTTGGGTGGAGACAAATCCACTACCAACAAGTAAGGAAAGAAATACATGGTAAATGAAATGAATTTGGCGAGCGAAGCGAAGACGATCCAAGTGCAATCATCCTCAAAAAATAGCGATGATCACGGCTAGAGCTAGAACACCCGTGAAAGACAAGAGCACACACCTGACGAGATAACTAGGTCCTCAGAGGGACGTAACAAGACACATAATATCATGCCATATAACTAAATAATAAAAGCTCAACAGAAAAATATATATGACTAAACAGATAAAGGTCTTAACCATTCTATATGAAGATGCAATTTGAGACAACGTTCCACACAAGGGCTCTCGAGGCTAGAAATACGGCGCGTTAGCGTTTCAACCAAGGCACTAATGGCGTCTAGAGAAAAGTAAATGCATGGCCCATTAGCACTGGAGTGAGAGCTAAGGGGCATCTAGAGAAAAATAAATGCACGACCACTAGCTCTTGGGTGAGTCACTAACGGCAGCTAGACGAGGGTAAATGCACGGCACATTTGTGTTTCAACCAAGGCACTAGTGGCATCTAGAGAAAAATAAATAAATGCACGACCACTAGCTCTCGACTGGGTCACAAATGGCAGCTAGACGAAGGTAAAGGTGTGAAAGCCCCTGTGCCTAATAACTGTCTTCACCCTCCCCATGCACTACTCGTGCTGAATCCACAGCACGATATTCCTAATAACCGCTAAGTCTTCTAGACAATTATATTAGCAGTTATACCCTAACGATCGTCCTGTACGCACCGATGTACGGTCGGTACGTAAGTCCGAATCTATATGAGACACGTGACATCGTGGTACACAAGTGTCGGCCCATGAATACGGCACAAACAAAGGTGGTCCATTAACTCTAGGCTAAATACATAAAGAAAACTAAAATATAATAATTTGCAACTACATAGGATTTTGAAAGAACAACTTATAAGAAATAAAACATGCATGATATTGAGCAAGAAATTAAACAGTAAAGGCAATGTGTCTTGCCTGGTGTGTCGCCTGGTGTGGTGCGATGATCCGATAAGTCATGAATGTTCGATAGCCATGTTCGATGTGTCGTGGTCCGAAGTTGGGAGGAAATAGGGAAGCATGATTAGTTATGAGTAAATGGGGATACTTGAAGAAGAATTTTGGAGTGAAAGCTGCTTATACTATTTGTAGAAGATATTAATAATACTAAAAATATTTTATTAGACAAAGTATGTTTTTTTAGATAATTACTTAAAGTGACAATTTATTTTAGGCAAAAACTCTAGGTCGTCAAAATAGGATTCTTTATGTAGAGAACGATATTTTACTAGTCAAAATAATAATAATATCTATTTAGAAAAAAAAGTCTAAAATAATTCAAGGCAAAAACTCGTTAATAATATCCTAGGAATATATATATATATATATATATATATATATATATATATATATATATATATATATATATATATATATATATATATATATATATATATATATAAAATCATATTTTAGGTTTTAAAAACTAAACTAGGTATGTAATTTCTTATAGCTGTTAAAATAAACATTTTGATATTGGTGACCATGTAATAATAACAAAATATAGTAAATAAAAATAAAAATAAAAATATAATAAGATATGCTAATTGTAGTCTAGCAAGCTATATTAATACTGTATATTTTTATATATGCATACATTGAAATATAAGATATTAAACATATTTAAATGTCTTTTGTTAAATGAGTAATACTAATAAATATTAAATAGTAGTAATGACTACAACTGTACAACAACATCTTGTTCTAACTCAAACGAAAAGAAAAAAAAATAAAACCCAACCGATCCTCGGTTCCCGAGGGAGTCAATACCTAGAAAGTGAGTTTCAGAAGTGAAGAGAGAGAATAGTGAAAAGAGCTTCATGGAATAGAGGGGATCGAAGAAGAAGAAGAGTGGGACGGAGACTTACCGTGGGATGCCACGACTCGGCGTCGCTGGCGATGGTTGCGATGAGGGCGGAGGATCGGAGAAGGTCGGGCGAGCGACTGATGATGGGGGCCGCACGGAGCTGCGACGGGCGCGTGGTGCTGGGCCAGTTGCCGGCAACCTGTGGAGGGCCGTTACCGAGGGCGGATGGGGGCGGAGCATGGCCATCGTGGCACACGTCGGTCGCCGCTGCGTCAGTTATGGCATGGGTACCACTTCGACGAGGTGGGCTTGGTGTCGCCGACGGAGGCTTGACTGGGGGTGGTTCCAGCACTGTGGCAGACGCCGGGTAAGGTGCTGCCGCTTGGAAGGTGCCGCGGGTCGTTGACGTTTGCGTCGGCTCGCTCCGAGGTGCAGGGCGGTCGCCGTCCCCGGAGGAAGACGACGGCCCAGCCGGTGTGCGTGGTCGTCGATGGACGAGCCGCGGTGGTCGCAGGAAGCGCTGAAGTCAGTAGTCCAGGAGCTCCCCGTGGAATGTTCGGTGGCGGCACAGAGGGGTTTTCAGTCGCTGCTGCACGCGATGGCGACTAGTCGGAGGAGGCGGTAACACAGTGGCACGACGACGGGTAATATATTTTTCTTTTTGATTTCTGTTTTTGGGGGTGATATGGTGGTGTCGATGTGATTTGGCGGTGGTGGTGGTAGTTGGTGGCCGGGGAAGGTAGGGCGGTCGGGTCGTTGTGTGTTTGTTGACGGGCGGCTTGGTGACGTGTCTCCGATGGTACTGGTAATGG
The DNA here is from genome assembly GCA_029216955.1 of Iris pallida. Lineage (NCBI taxonomy): Eukaryota > Viridiplantae > Streptophyta > Magnoliopsida > Asparagales > Iridaceae > Iris > Iris pallida. The sequence goes on from JANAVB010009399.1 coordinate 13,304,191, forward strand.
TGGTAGCGACGGGTGACGGAGGTGGTGTGGCATGGAGGTGGTATGGCTGCGGCGACGGGGTAGCGGGTGTGTGGCCGTGAGGAAATTTAGGATTAGGAAATTTGTATCGTGTCGGAAAGTGTCCGACACGAAAAATAATGTAATTGTAATAGATGGAATAAGAATATGGATGGTGGAACATGGACTCGATGCACACACGTGTGGTAGAAATTTGTGGAGAATAGAAATTTATGGAGGAGTACCTGCCTATTTATAGGATGTGAAAATTCCCCGTTGGATAAAGATTAGGATTTATTTAAAATCCAAATAAATAATTTAATTATTAAATTTAAATCAATCAAAACTAAATTCAATCAATTTTCCATTTAAATCTAGATCATCTCAACTCAAATTAAATATAATTTCTATCTTTAAACTATTTAAATTAAATCCATACAATCAAATCAAAGATTTAAATTGCTACCATAATTTTAAAATATATTTTTCAAAAATACTAATAATAATAATTTCAAAAATTATTATTTAAAAATAATTTAATAGATAATTATGAAATGCACAAATAATATTCGTATAAATATACCTTTCTAATAAAAATATTATTTATTATTTATAATTGAAGGGCCTTTAAAATGAAAAGAACAAACTTAGCAATTTTTGTATGATAACAAAGTATTTATTATATAAATTATTTTGAACTATAAAAATAAAAATAAAAATATTTTTCTAAAAATATGTACGCTCGCACATATTCGCACTCGACGAGCAATTACGAAATACGCCATTTGCGCACAACGTACAATACGACTACGCGACGTACAATGCAAAAATTTTAAATCAGTACCAAAATCGATAAAAATATAGTAGAAATTTAGGAGTTTTACAACGCCCCAGTCCTAAAATACTTAGGACTAGGTACGTATCCATGCCAGCTGTATACATACGAAGTATATGGACTGTTGTATGTATACATAAGCTGTAAAATACAGTAACCAAGGCACTAAATCTCATCCACAAAGATAAATAATGATATAAAAGCAACTTTAAATTTTGTCATGTATACAATTGTTGGGCGAAGACAAATCTACTACCAACTAATTTTAATAGGAAAAAATATACAAGGAAAAGAATTTGGTAGAGCGAAGGAGATGACGATCCAAGAGCAACATCTCGAAGAATAGATCGCAAGTCATGGCCTTAGCTAGAGCACCTGCAAAAATCACAAGACACACCTAGAGAGATCACCAGGTCCTCAGAGGGACGTAACATGATACATAAAGAACATGCCACATAACTGAATATATATACTATGTCATAAATCACAAGTAAAGTAAATAGTCCCACTCGTAACAAGTTCCAATACCTCATCATCGGAACAGTGAACTATCCCTACAACCAAACAAGGACAAGGGGTAGTACACTATACCGTGATGCGATATTGTCCCAAGTTACTAATGGAACGGGGTGATATGACATTGACGAGGGTTACCTAACCATCTAATGTGTTTATGCAGTAAGAACAAACCTTCAACGCATGAGCCCTGGCTGTAAATAGGATCGGCATAGTCCCCATATAGGGCACCAGGGCCCTACGTCCGTAACGTCCGAAGATCGTCAGAGGGCATCATGTGCAAGGGGCTACGTCCATAACGCTCTGGAAAACGTCAGAGGGCACCTGGAGCCTGCGTCTCCGACGGAGCGCACAGGTAAGCAGGAAAGTGCAAAGAAGCCCATACGTCAGGTATTGTTCTCCCCACCCAATGTACCTGTCAAGTCGCATCCACGACCATGTACCTCTACTAACTGCTAAGTCTCCTAACACGCCTCTATTAGCAGTTAGCCCTAACGCATGCGCACGGGTGATCAGCCAACACACAAGGATCTCTACATGCTACTCATTTCACACATACTCGTGGTACAACTGTGTCAAGGTATATGCGATACACTACAAACGGTAGTCCCTTAACTCTAGGTCCATATGCAATCAAAGGATAAAAACAAGTAAGCTAATATCACTGAGCATGTAGTAAATCAAGTACTGTAAGACTGAAAATAAATGAATATGTAATAAAATACATACTGAAAATAAATAGCATAATGGCAAGGTATCTTGCCTGGTGTGTCTCCTGGAGTGGTGCGATGATCGAGCAAGTCCTGTTTTGTCCAATTGCCGAGGTCGACATGTAAGGGTCCAAATTTGCAAGAAAATAGGAAAGTACAGTTTCGTTATAACTAGTGATGATAATCGAAGAGAGAGAGAGAGTTTGAGGAAAAAGAATAAGTTATGTATAGTATTTTAGAAAATATTTATAATATTGAAAACTAGATTTTTATTAGTCAAAATATGTTTTAGATAATAACAAAAATATATAAAAGAATTATTTAAAAAAAAAACTCGAAGTTAGTCAAGGTTAGGATTTTCAGGGTGAAAATATGTTTTTATAAGTAAAAATATTTCTCGGATAAATATTTTAAAAGTACCAGAAAAATCATTTTATAAGTTGAAACCTACATTTTATGAGCTAAAATATTTATAGATAATATTTAATCATTGGGAAAAATATTTTTAGGGTGTAGAACCATCCCCAACCCACATATATATTTTTCTTTGAAATTATTTAATGCATATATACAGTTAGGAAAAACAACAACAACAACAACAACAACAATAATAATAATAATAATAATAATAATAATAATAATAATAACAGTAATATATAATAATAATAATAATAATAATAATAATAATAATAATAATAATAATAATAATAATAATAATAATAATAATAATAATAATAACAGCACATTTGTCTTTAAAGAAGGAAAGATGAATGAGTGGAGAGAGAGAGAGGGGAAGAGTGAGGAGAGGGGAGTGAAGGGTGTGCTCACCGGCGGGCCGTCGGCGGCGAGGCAGCGGCGGGTGGCTCGACGACTGGGTAGAGGCGCTACACCGGAGCAGACGCATGGTGGCGACGGCTCCTGCACGTGGCGGCTGGCGCCTCCGGTGCTGATCGGGGAGGCGTGGTACGGTGGTCAAGCGGTGGGATCGGCGACGGAGAGGGCTAGTCGGCGGGAATACGACGGAGTCGGGCGTGCCTGGCACGGAGGCGACAGCCGTGAGGAGTTTTGTGGAGGTGCACGGCGGTGATCCAGGAGAGCGGCGGGGCTGACGCTGCTCCGGGGACAGGCGAGGGAAGTCGCACAGCTCCGGCGCGCATGGGGAAGGCCCGATCTCGCGGAGGCGGCGAGGTCGGTGAACTCGACGAGGAGTGGGCCGGCGCCAGGGAGAAGCTAAGGTCAGGTGAGTATCTTGGTGTGTTGCGATTTAGGGTTTTTAGGCGATCGCCGACGTTGGCACCGGTCATGGTGACAGCGGTAGTGGTGGTGTGGGGGCAATGTCGGGACGGTGGTGGTGATGTGGGGGCACTGCTGGTAGAGGTGGCTGTAATGGTGGTGGTGTTTGTTGGCCGGAGTGGTGCTGCTACGCGGATAGAGAGGGATTGGCCGAGGAGGGCGGTCGGACAAAGGGCGGTGGCTGCCGCAGTTTCGGATGGTGGTGCTGATGGCGGTACAATGAGGTTGGGATTGGCTATAGGGGCAGCGGGTGACCAAAACGGGGAGTTGTGGTCGGGCACTAGTGGCGGTAGACGGGTTGATGAAGGTATTGGCGGTGTTCTGTCGTCATCGTCGTCGTGTCCGGGATGTCGGGCTCGACACGGATAATTGTACTGAAGCTGGAATAAGATTCACAGACACGATACATGCTGGCTTGGGTTGACACGGACACGATGCACGTAGATTATGGAGAAATAATTTTGGAGGAGTTTGTGAATGGTAGAAATGTATGGATGAGTACCTCTGCTTATATAGGAGGTGAGAATTCACAGTTGGATAAGGACTAGAATTAATTTAAAAAACTAGTAGATAAATATTATTTGACTCAAATCAATTTAAACTAATCCTTTATAAATCAAATATAAATTTAAATCCAAATTAGATTCATCCCAAACAATTGTGAAGAAATCCCGTCTTTTAAATTAAAATCCCATAACAATCTTATTAAAATTTGATCTCCATATTTATAAAAATTTAAGCCAAACATTATTTTCAAAATATGTTTTCCAATAAAAAATTTCAAAAATTTAAGTTAAATATTTAATATTAATAGGAAAACTTCACAATACCTTTTTTGTAAGTAAGTTAAATGATATTTACTTAACTAGACTTTCTAGTATACTCTATTTAATAAAAGAGGAAATATCGTTTATACTATATAAATGAAAGGCCTTTTTATAAATAAAATAATAACTTGAAATTTTGGTATGATAGCTAAAAATAATTCTTATATATATTATTTTGAAACTATAAAAATAGAAGGAAAATGTTTTTCTAAAAATATGTACGCTCGTACATATTCGCACTCGACGAGCAATTACAAAAATGTAATTTTGCGCGCGACGTATAGTGCGACATTGAGACGTACAGATACGAAATAAATAAATAAAAAATTCAGTACCAAATTTATAAAAAAATAGTAGAAATTTAGGGGTTTTACAGTTAGGCCCATCCATCCAAACCCCGCAGACACCGTCATTACCTCCCAACTAACAGAGAACCAAGAGGTCGCAGACCGGATCAGGAAAGCAGAGGAAGCAAGTTTCTTGGACCCCGACAATCCCATGAGCACCCTTGCGGATTCAGAAGGATCAGAAGATGCTGATGCCCAAGACTGGACAGAAGACACCGGGAGCATTTTGGCAGTCCGCACTGGGACAACGACCGACCCACCGAAAAAAGCAACAATAACACCAACAACCCTCACAAGAAGAAGACAAAGAACAAACAAGGACAACATCCGACAAGGACCACGAGGTCTGCCGCAAAGCTTCACAACCCAGACCCCCTCCCCCACCAAAATGCTTAACATCCTCTCTTGGAACGTGAGAGGGCTTGCGAATAAACCGACGCTGAACAGGATCATCAGCCTCACGAAAATCTACCGAATCGACATCCTAGTGGCCATTGAACCCAAAATCCCTCAGAAAAGAATCAATGGCATTCGTCTCAGTCTCGGATTCGCGGCTGCCGTTGTTGGCTGCCACGACATCTGGAAGTTCTTCGCTGTCGGTATTAAGTTCAACATCATCTAGGACTCCAGACAGGCTCTCTCGTGCTGGATGGAACACTCGGAACTGCGGTCCCGTGCCCTTCTATCCGCAGTTCATGGCAACTGCGACATTCCAGAGCGTAGGATCCTCTGGGATCACCTGTTAGCAGTGCACCTCCCTCCCAACAACCTTCCGTGGATTTGTCTCGGCAACTTCAACATGGTTTTTTGCTGCTCCGAGAAGTCTGGAGGCCGCCCACCCCCCTCCCAGCCATGAAAGACTTCAACAACTTTATTTTCAACGCCTAACGCAATCATCTCCCCTTTTTCGGTAATGCATTCACCTGGAGCAACATGCAGTAAGGTCACCACAGACAATTCTCTCGTCTTGATCGAGTTCTGATTAACAGCCTATGGGCTGATTTGGGCATCATCTCGAATCTTTTCCACCTTAACTCCACGGAATTGAAACATTCACCCCTCCTTATCGAGATTAGCAGCAATCCCCACCGCATCAAAAACTCTTCCAGTTTTTGGACTTCTGGAGACATCACCCTCAGTTGATCCCAGTTGTGACCGTGTCCTGGAGTTCTTCTGACGACCCCGAACCCCTAGCCAGAGTGGCTGCCAAACTTAAAGCCACCAGCAAGGTGCTCTTCATCTGGAGCAAGAACGCGTTTGGCAACATCTTCCAGGCGATCAGCGCTACGGAGGATGATGTCATTCAAGCGAAAATCAGATACGCGCAGGATAGCACCCAAGAGGCGCGGAGCTCGTTCAACCTTGCCAGAGCAATTCTTAAGTCTCGTCTGAAGGTCGATACAGAATTCTGGAAACAAAAAGCTAGACTTGTCTGGGATCTGGAAGGAGATCGCAACTCTGGTTTCTTCCACGCATGTCTCAAGTGGCGCAGACAAAAGCTGAATCTCCACCGTATCTCGGACGACAACGAAAATCAGCTGTACGACCAGAAAAGCATTCAGAAGGCCGCTGCCGAGTTCTACTCGTCCCTCTTCACCAAAGAGACTATAGTCAAGGATGACAAATTCCTCTCCAAGATCCCCACCATCATCACCGATCATGAGAATGAGATGCTTCTGGTCAACCCTTCCGTAGAGGAAGTCAAGGAAGCGATCTGGTCTCTTGATGCTCACAGCGCCCCCGGGCCAGACGGGTTCTCCGGAGTCTTTTTTAGAACTTGCTGGGACATCATCGCTGCAGACTTGTACGAAGCCACCATAGATTTCTTTCAAGGTACGAGATACCCCACTTCCATATCCAGGGCCAACCTCTTCCTCATCACTAAAAAAGAGATTCCAGAGACCTTCAGGGACTTCAGGCCCATAAGCCTATGTAACTTCATCAACAAGATCATATCCAAGATCATCGCCAACCGGATGTCTCACTTACTGCCCAGGATCATCTCCGAAGAACAGAGTAGATTTGTCAAAAGGAGGAACATCATGGACAACATCCTTCTCGCTCAAGAAATGGTCACTTGCATGAAATTTCCGGCCAGAGGTGGCAATGTCGCCATCAAGCTTGATATCGAAAAAGCGTACGACCGTCTGGATTGGCAGTTCATGATCTGGGTGTTCAGAGCCTTTGGCTTCTCAGAATCGTAGATTAATATAGTCTTTGTAGGACCGTTGAGCACCTCTAGAGGGGGGGTGAATAGAGTGTGTGTGTGTGCAGCGAAAAATAATCACCAATTAAAAATTTAAGAATAATTATGGCAGTAAATAAGAGACAGTAAATAAATGCAGCAAGAGATCAAACTCAGTGACACCGCGATGTATACTGGTATCCCTCTAAGAGGACTAATCCAGTCTCGAGTACTCTTGCTCGATGTTAATCCACTATTGCACAAGCTAAATGAGAGCTTGCAGTCTCTTACAACACCATGCTTGGTGACAAGTACACGACCAACTTCACAACACCGTGCTTGGTGACGAGCGCACGACCGGCTCCACAACAAGGATAGTTGCTGAACTTGGAACGACCTTTTTACAACTCTTGGACACCAAAAGACTCTAAATCAACATAGATATTACTGGCTTTTGGCTAAGAGATGTAAAGGTATGATTTGAAAGCTTTAGAACGTTTGAAAACACTTTGTAAGTAGAGAAGAGAAGATGAAGAGTGAATGAATGATTTGAAATGAAAAATTCTCTTCTAATAATAGGTGTTTTCTGGGACCGAACTCGGACAGAGTTCGGGCAGAGTTCTGGTGCAAATATTTCGCATAGAGACGTTGCTCACAGATTTGGAGGCAACTGAACTTTGAATTTAAAATGACCGAACTCGGGCAGAGTTCGGACCGAACTCGGGCCGAACTCGGTTTTGAGTTCTGTCAATAAAATTTCGAAATATTTATCAAAAAGCTGTTTTGTTAAAATAATACAAAATACTTTGTAAAGATGAAATATAAATAGGTAGGCTTTTTAGAAATTGGACTAGGATAAACCTAAGCCAGTATTACCTATTTGATTTTATAATATAAATCCTAGACTCAATAAAAAGTAAAATACAGAATAAACTGTTAAATGACTCAAACGAAAATCCATTGAATCTTTGCTTGTTGATGCAGTACAACGTCCGTTGATATTGATTTCACATATAGCCTGAAATAATTAGCAGCAGTTTGTATATTTTTGTGTATTGACTAAAGTGCATGTTGATTATCAAAATCGGGTGTGACCATGGAATGGGCCAACAATCTCCCCCATTTTGATAATTGACAAACTTGAGTCTATACCAAAAATCTATCTAAAAAAATAGAACAAACAAAATACCTGAGATGATTTTGTTTTGTTTTGTTTTGTTTGGTTGTGTATACCTATGTATAGCTGTATATCTCTTCTCCCCCTTTGTCAATATAAAAATGGCTTTGGCTCCCCCGTAATGTGTTAAGCCAACAATAAAGATAAAAGACAAAGTGAAGCTAAAGAGATACATGAGCAAAGAAACAGTTGATAATACTAAAAAGTATCACTAATAGTGCAAAGTACAATCATGAAATACTAAAATGTCTAACTAAGAAGTTTAGACAAAAAAAACTACATCAAAACAGAAGATCATCATCTAACTACTATCCACTAGCCGACAGCTGAGTCCGCGTCACATAGTAGGATCATCACCGCCAGAGGCCTTAGAAGAAAAGTAGGCTGCAGTAGGGTCGAAGTACTGAAAGGATGCCTCGTCTCCGAATCGAGGACCAGGGAAGTCTGGGTGAGGCAGAATGGTGACCGGACGAACTGGATCATGAGATAGGCTGTAGTGGAGATCTGCAAGCCCGTTCCGCAACACCTGGGCCTGATAAATGTGGCAAAACTCTGAATCAAGGTAGCTCTGATGACGTTGTGCAGAAACAACAACAAAGTCATCAAAGCGCTGGTAAAATCCTGGATCGAATCCCGAAGCAGGGGCTGGAGCAGGAGCAGCATCATGATGAGGAGCCTCAGCATCTGGAGCAGGCTGAGCTCCAGGAGGCAGAGGTGGAGCAAGGAATTTACGTGATCTGGTAAGCTCGACTGGAGTGGAGGAGTATGCACAAGTTTGAAGATCAATATCAAACCGGCGGAAGATAGAGGCCAAATGCATAGGGTATACTAGATTGTGTCCTGCATTTCTGCAGTTCAGCATCCAGGCCATCATAGTCTTTGGAATAGAAAAAGAAATACCAAAGTGAATGTGGTACAAGGCATAAAGTTCTAAGAAAGTAACTTCATCAGTGGATCCTTTCTTAGGAAGAAGTACAGAAAAATAAGTCGATGAAGTTCATAAAAGTTTTGGTTCAGATGTCGTGAAAATACCCTACGAGGAACAGGGTTTGGATGACAGATTAGTTCCTTGAAGGAGGCAAGGGTGACATCTGCAGGGAATTGGACATGGTTGATATCTACTAGTGCTTCACCAATATCGGGAATATGAAAGAATTCACTAATATCAGTAGCACTAAACTCTAATTCTTGCCCAACAACGCAAGAATAAAAGTTCCTGTTTGGTTTTACTTGCAAGTTGCAGCAAAACATTCGGACAAGATTGTCAAAGATATTTTCTGCTACTTTAAAGAAATCTCGGTAGCCTAGGTGGTCGAATGTCGAAGCATACTCAGAAAATATAGTAAAATTGACAAAAGCTCCAAAACAAATTTTACGACCAGAAAAAGAGTCAAACCAGAGATCAGAAAATTCTTTGTCAGGGAATAGAGTTGAATCATAGTCTTCTGATCCTACTGGTCGTGCTGGACTAAATAAACTGGCTGGAGTATAATCAGAAGAAGAGGAACCAGCTTGGAAAGTTGATCCTCGTTGACGCTTAGGAGCCATGGGAAAAGAAGGAGAAAAAGCGAAGTACCTTCTTGAAAAGGAGAAAGAACAAAATTGGAATGCCCACCAGATCTTCTAGTACTCTTGCCAAGATGAAGGAGGAAGAAGTTTTGGAGAGGGAGGAGATGAATCCACGAAATTGTGATTGAAAAGGATGGGTAAAAGAGTGGTTTATATAGAGTTTAGGGCCGGCTGTTCGGTTCTGGAATTTAATACAGCGCCAACCGAACTCGGACCGAATTCGGCCCGAACTCGGTCAGAGTTCTGCCAGAGTTCGGTCACTTATATTTCCGAGACAATAAAGGCAGTTTTGGTAATTGAAACTCAACTTTATGACTTTGACTTCTCAATTTAGTAACAGTATTTATTTTGGTTAGCTGTAGGGGTACTGTCCCAGCTAACGGAGGTTCACCGAGGAACTCTTAAGTACCGCGTCGGTTCGACCGTAGTCGTGGTGACAGATAGACCCTTTTTAGGCTTGTTTTCCAAAATAATTTCTGTTAGATAAAATTTTAAGTGTCAAGTCATAAAATTTATTTAAATACCGAACTACATTATGAATATGAAAATTCAAGTATACCGAGCTCTCGCCTTATTATGTTAAACCGATCCTCAGCCAATGGTTTTGTGAATATGTCTGCTAGTTGATGATCTGTGTCAATGAATTCTAAGCAGATATTTTCGTGTTGCTGATGATCACGTAAAAAATGATGACGTATCTCTATGTGTTTTGTGCGTGAGTGACATATAGGGTTCTTAGTCAGATTAATGGTGCTAGTGTTGTCACAATAAATAGGAATCTTAGTGTAGTGCAGATTATAGTCTTCTAAGGTTTGCTTCATCGACAAAATCTGAGCACAACAACGACCTGCGGCGATATACTCAGCCTTAGTAGTTGACAATGCAAAAAAATTTTATTTCTTGCTAAACCAAGAGACTAAGGCCTTTCCTAGGAAATGACATGTACCACTGGTACTTTTACGGTCCACTTTGCATCCTGCAAAATCTGCATCCGAGTAACCTATCAGGTCAAAGGATTTGGTTTTAGGATACCATAAGCCGACTGTAGAAGTTCCTTTAAAGTATCGGAAGATACGCTTAACGGCACTTAGATGTGATTCCTTAGGATTTGCCTGATAATGTGCACAGATGCAAACACTAAACATAATATCAGGATGACTAGCAGTTAAATATAATAAACTACCAATCATACCTCGATACTTACGCTGGTCGAAAGGTTTGCCACTTTCATCAGAGTCAAGCTTTGTAGATGTAGCCATAGGAGTCCCGATTGGCTTTACGTTTTTGAAGTCGTATTTTTTCAGTATATCCTTCGTGTACTTAGCTTGGTTGATGAATGTTCCTTTTGAGTGCTGTTTGATCTGAAGTCCTAGGAAGAAGTTTAGCTCTCCCATCATATTCATCTCAAATTCACTCTGCATACACTTAGCAAAATCTTGACAAAATTTTTCGTTAGTAGAACCGAATATTATGACATCTACATAAATTTGTACAAGAAGAATATCATCATTCAAGGATTTGATAAACAATGTGGTATCAACTCTTCCTTTTGAAAAACCATTCTCAAGTAAGAAGGCACTTAGGCGTTCGTACCAAGCACGAGGTGCTTGTTTGAGTCCATAGAGTGCTTTCTTAAGCTTGAAGACCTGATCAGGTTTTTGAAAATCTTCAAAACCAGGGAGTTATTTCACAAAACTTCCTCTTTTAAAAATCCATTCAAAAATGCACTTTTTATGTCCATTTGAAATAATTTAAAATCATTAAAACATGCAAATGCACAAAACATGCGGATGGCTTCTAGTCTAGCAATAGGAGCATAAGTCTCATCATAATCAATTCCTTCTTCTTGATTATAACCTTGTGCCACTAGACGTGCTTTGTTGTATAGAACTTGTCCATCTTTACTAAGTTTATTTCGGAACACCCATCTGGTACCAACTATTGATTGACCAATAGGTTTAGGAACGAGTTTCCAAACTTGGTTTCTTTCAAATTGATTTAGTTCCTCTTGCATGGCATGAATCCAAAACTCATCAGAAAAAGCATCATCTATATTCTTAGGTTCTATTTGAGAAGTAAATGATACATTTGCTGCTATTTCAGAATCTTTAAGAGAGGAGCGTGTACTTACACCTTTATGTAGAAGCATAGAAAAGAATAAAGAAAGATCCATGCGGCCAAGGATCCCCATGCGGCTCAGAGAGCTCATGCGGCTCAGGGATCCATACGGCTCAAGCATCTATGCGGCTCGAATAGTTCCATGCGGCCCAGAGAGGAGCCACGTGGCCTTCAAACAGCTCTTCCCTTTGTCTTTTACTGTATTTAATGCCCTGACGGCTGACAGCTATGACAAATGATAGCTAAAGATGCAATAATGACTCTGTCATAATGGCAGACTCCTAGGAAAATGAAGGAAATCTCTGACACAATCCATCAAACCCCAAAGACCTTTATGCGGCCTTGACACGTGGACAGTCGCATGCGGCTCAGACAGAGGCCACCCTATGCGGCTCAGGCAGAGGCTACCCCATGCAGCTCACGAGGACTATCTTCATGCGGCTCACTGAGAAGCCATCCATCATGCGGTCGCCTATGCTCATGCGGCTCAGATCATCTCCATGCGGTTCAAATGTTCGGAGGCCACTCCCAAGCAGCCTTGACATATGGCCAGTCTTATGCGGCTCAGTGGGGAGCAATCCTCATGTGGCTCAGATTTCCTAAGTGGCTCGCGGTTTTGCCAGCGTCCCTACAGCTAGCAGCCTAATAATAGTGGGACACATAGCAAGATTTATCAACAAATCCCAACAACCTGGTTTAGTGCCATCCTCATAATTATTGGGATCAAATCAGATCATTTGCAATCAAGCAAATTGAACACGTGGCGGGAGATCCGAGTTTGGCATAAAAAATCATGAGAATTTATGGAAATCATCATTAATTGTCCATAGAGATTTGATGCAATCACATTAATTGCTCAAATCTATTATGAGCGACCCAGATTCATTGATCTTTAACCGCCGACTTTTGAGAATGGGCAATCATTGCAAACCCTAATGATGCCCCTCCACTCTTATAAATAGCAAGGTGCCATTCCCTTGCAAAAAAAAGAAGAGAGAGCACAGAGAGCACACCCCCTCGAATCCAAAGAGTCAGAGAGAGAATATATAGAGATCGAAAGAAGAGCATTTCTTCATCCACGCCAAGCAGTTCTTCTACAGAGCCAAGGCTGCACCCGATCGTCCAAGGAGTAAGGCAGAGCTGCCGTCGCTTTTCCGAGCCTCTATCGTCACCCCCCAGAATCTAAAATAAATAATTGTACTTAGATTGCTGTACCTAGGTTTTTGTTCCTAGACTTTCTTTGTATAAGAGAGTTTGTATTGTGAAGTAAAAGTCCAGTCCTCCGATAATTATTATGTTTTTTTATATTTTATGGCAAACACGTTGACGACTCTACTAGGGACAAACTTCTCCACGACTGAGGAGTTGGTGACGCAATCGGATGCAGTCAAACTTGGCTCCACACAACAGAAAATGGTTGTCCGCTTCGACCAACAGACGTTCGAAGAAATGCTCTCCAAAGGAAGCGCTGGCCCGGTCCAGAAGCGCACCCGCACAAAAAAAGGCTCATAGGAAGTGGAGGCCAAAATCATTTGCTCCTCTCCAGGCCCTCGACGGAGTACTCTCTGCTGCCCAAGACGGCGAAGGCAACTCTCATGCGGCCCTACTTCAAGCCATAGAGGACTCTGCTGTCCCCAAGTCCGGCAGAGGAAAGCACTACGATGCTGGACTTGCAGGGGCAAAGAGTGATTCTATGTGCTCCAGGAAGAAGCCAAACAAAGGCACTAGCCGCAAAACGAAGACTCATACGGCCAAGATTGCCAGCCGCATGAATGATATCCATGTGGCCGAAATTGCCAGCCAAAGGCATAACACTCATGCGGCCAGGATTTCCAACCGCATGGAGAACACTCATGCGGCCAGAACTTCCAGCCGCATGGAGAAAACTCATGCGGCCGAGACTCCGGCCGTACGAAGAAAACCTATGCGGCCACAACTGCCAGCCGCATGAAGACTATTGACTCCAGCCGCATACTGCCTGCTCCACGCAGCTCAGGCTCAATCTTCGATTGCCTCTCCTATGGTTCTGATCTCTCGTACTCCCGAGAAGACATGTCTGACTCTCTCCAGCACCACTTTGACTCTTTCTACTATACGCCTTCAGACGCCCTAGTAAAGAAGTCAAGGGCAGCACGAGCTCGGCGAACCCAGTCGGCTGTCCCAACCTCTGACCATCCGAGCGCTCTACATACTGTTATACGGGCCTCTGATGGGAAGTTGTACAGAACCACTCGAGTCCAGCCCCCGGCGGCAAACGGACAGAGTGGTTCCCACAAGTCTCCCAAAACCCAGAAAGCAAACATGGTCGTTCCAGACCCGTCTGACTTGCGTGAGGCTATCCTCCACAAACTTAAGGAAAGAGAAGAGGCCCCGGTATGCAAAGAGTCCTCCCACGGACATCACTGCACCCAAATCATTGTCAACTGCTGTTGGAACAACGCGACATCAAAAGAAGACTAGCAATCTGTTTTCCAAAGGCTGCAACGACCAAGCTCAGAGGACGAAGCGTCTCCCGTCGTTTCTTGCAACTTCACTCAGAAAATCGCCGCCGATGGGAGAGGGAAGAAGATAAACGTTTCCAGCCCGAAGATTTCAACCACTGTGACTAAGAAACTGTCGTCTAAACGGTTGTCCACCACCAGAATTTTCTAAGGTACCCGTTTAAAGACGAAATCTACTACAGCAGGAGATTCATCATCCACACCACTGGGGGTTACTGAAACAGGGAATAGCACTTCTGAGAACATCCACGATAATCCGATGTTCCAAGGAGACGAGCCCGAGGAAGCAACTCTCCCGTCAGATATAGCAGAGGCCGACGTCTCCGAGGACGTCTACGACTCTCAAGATGAAGCAAGCTCTGAAGTTGGGGGTACTATTCCTTCTGAGTCCGAACCAGAGGAGAACATTCCCATATACCCCGATGACTTCTCGGTACAGGGGTATGACTCGGAGGGCACGTCCTCCACCGTTCCTTCCATCTCCCCTCATGTAAAGACGATGTTCATGACGGACAGCAACCAAGGTGGTTCCAGTGATCGGCAACGCATCGACGCTCTGGAGGCCATTCTGCATGCCTTGGTCAAGTCTGTAGACGAGATCAAAGCGGCCCTTCCAACTCTGTAAGGAGGGACGCCTGGCCAAACAAGCACGGGTCCCGCGGTCAATGCGGACTCGAACTCAGCGACACCGAACCCGGGCAACAATCCTCCTAAAATAATAGCTCCTACCACTGCGGATGTGGCCAGGGAAGCAAGAAGAGAAGTCCAGGAGCTCCGAGCCATGTTTTACGCCCGAGAAACCTCTCAAGACCTCAGAATACGGCAACCATACCCCGCTACATGGAGGGATGTCCCCTTCCCACCAAGATATAAGCCGTTCAACATCAATCCTTATGATGGCAAGACCTCCGCAAGTCGATACATCACTTACTTCGAGGTCACCACCGACCATCTACCCTATGACGATGCCATCCTCACACGATTGTTCATTGGAGCATTGGAAGGGGTCACCTTCGACTGGTATCGCAACCTGCCAGACAACTGTATCCACTCCTTCGCCAGCTTCAAGCGCATATTCTTGGAGAGATTCTACGAAGTAGGACAGGACATTGTCCACCCTCATGGACGTCGTCCAAGGGGAGAAAGAGCTGACAAGGAACTATATTGAGCGATTTTGCCAAACCGTAATAAAGTTGCCGTCTGGTAACCCGGATTCCTCCTTGATTGAAATTTGCCAAAAGAGATTGCTCCCAACAATCAGTCTCTGGATGGACGAAAGTCAATTTAAGGACTGGAAGACGTTCATCATCAGTGCCACTAGCGTCGAAGAACGGTTGAAGAAGGCTCGCCAACTGGGATTGCACATCTCGGAGGGGGAGAGCAAAAGCAAGCATCCTAATACCAACAACGAAAATGGGGGTAGCCCCTCCAACAATCGGGACAACAGGGGTAAGCAGGCTATGGTGGCCGACATAGCCCAGAAACCTGAGTCAAAACCGGTAGACAAACAATGGCCACAAATGACCTACTTCCTTCGAAGACGGCCACGTCAAGCCCATCTTGGATATGCTCATACAAGGAGACAGAATTCAGCTCCCTCCACCAAGACGGAACCTCGACCGGCAGAAATGGAGAATGCAAAGTACTGCCATTACCACTGCTACGTCTACCATGCTACGCACGACTGCTACCAACTGAAACGATACATCCAATACCTCATCGATTCGAACACTCTGGCCATCGATTTCGAGGAGGTAACCGTGGCGGCCAACATGGTGTCCGTACAATTTGACAGCTTCCCTCCAACAGAGACTCAAGACGGTGTGGTACCCATCCCTCTGGCAAAAATAGAGATTGCTAACCTTCCACCTACTCGGGATCAGGCTACTGGTCTAGTGCCCCTCACCACATCACGGAGGGAGGTCATGTGGGTCCATCCGGACCTAGTACTTGAGGTGACTCAGTCCACACCACCTTCCATTCGCAAGAAGAAGAGTGGAAAAGTCAGATCCTGCCGCACAATTTCGGCAAATGTCGAAGAAGTCACGGCTGTCGTTACCCGATCTGGGGTACAATCCCAACCTGTGACTGATAACTCGACTGAAGATCATCAACCAGCCACTGCTGACGCTCCAGGACCTTCTCAGCCTCCGACGACCGACAAGCCTAGGCCGAAGGAGACTCACTTTGACAAATCCCTCCGAAAAGAGGCACCTCAGGGGCTGGAAAGGCCCTACAACTTCGACATCTTGGCGCAATTGGCCAACACACCGGCCAAATTATCATTATACGAGCTCCTGAGACTCTCAAAGGATGTTCGCGCAGCTTTGAGCGATGCTCCTGGAGATCCTCCAATAAGTGACGCTGAGTCATCAAAAAGTATGTTGTAGGTTTCCTGCTCAAAGCATCCGCCGCGACATTCGCCTTTCCCGGATCGTACTGCAACTCGATCTCAAAGTCTTTCATCAGCTCTAGCCAACGTCTTTACCTTATGTTCAACTCCTTCTTCGTGAAGACGTACTTCAGGTTCTTGTGATCAGTAAATATCTCTACCCGCTCTCCATAAAGGTAGTGTCTCCATAGCTTTAGTGCAAAAATCACTGCAGCTAGCTCCAAATCGTGTATCAAGTAGTTCTTCTCGTAGATCCTCAACTGTCTCGATGCGTAGGCTACAACCTTTCCATGCTGCATTAGTACACATCCCAATTCGCTACCGGATGCATCACTATACGCCACAAATCCTCCAGATCCTGAGGGCAATGTCAAGATAGGTGCTGGCGTCAGACGCTTCTTCAGCTCATCAAATGTCGTCTGACACTCCTCTGTCTAGATGAACTCCTGATCCTTATGCATCAACCGCATCATAGGCTCAGTAATTCTCAAATAGTTTTCTACGAACCTCCGATAATATCCGATAAGTCCGAGAAAACTCCTGACCTCCGTGGCTGATGTCGGTGCTAGCCAAGTCTTCACAGCTTCAATCTTCTCTGGATCCACCGCTATTCCATCTCCCGTAATGATATGCCCAAGGAAGGATACCTTGCTCATACAGAACTCATACTTACTGAGCTTGGCATATAGTCTTTCCTTCCTCAGGGTCTTTAGCACGATCCTGAGATGCTCTTCATGCTCCTCGTGGCTCTTGGAGTACACCAAAATGTCGTCGATGAACACCACCACGAACTTATCCAAGTATTGGTGGAACACCTTGTTCATCAGACTCATGAACACTACTGGCACATTGGTTAAACCAAATGGCATCACAAAGTACTCATAGTGCCCGTGCTTCGTCCGAAAGGCCGTCTTTGGAATGTCCTCCTTCCGTACCTTAATCTGGTGATAGCCTGACCTGAGGTCGATCTTCGAAAACACACAAGCACCGCTCAACTGGTCAAATAAATCATTGATGCGAGGTAGGGGATACTTATTCTTTATCGTCACAACATTTAACTCCAGGTAATCTATGCATATACGTACCGTCCCGTCCTTCTTTGGTACAAGAAAAACTGGTGCTCTCCATAGAGAAATACTGGGCCGTATAAAACCCAAGCCCAAAAGCTCATCAATCTGGGCATTCAACATATTCGACTCCTTCGGTGCTAGTCGGTACACATGGGAAGCAATAGGTGGCGATCCTGGTACTAGCTCAATGGAGAACTCTACTTCCCTGTCTGGTGGTAGTCGTGGAAGATCCTCGGGAAATACGTCCTCAAGTTTTGTGACGATCGCTGGGCGTGCTGGTTCCTCCAATGCAATACGTGCCGCAAGGGTAGGGTGATCATCCATCTCTGCGGCTCCCCGGGAGAACTCAAACTCTGGGTGACCTGGGGGTCGAAATATGACGTGTCCACGTCCGCGGTCTAGCGTCGCATGGTTCTGGCTCAACCAATCCATGCCAAGAACAACATCATAGTCTGGCATGGAGAAGACTAGAAATCGTGCACGCATCTCACGCCCGCAAACAACTACTGAACAAGATCTACTTGTATCGCTAACAAGTACTATTCCGCATCCCATGAGAATTCTTATGGTCTTCGAAAGGGGTGCAGTATCTACTCTATAGGTGGCCGCAAAACTAGTAGCTATGAATGAATACGTGGCACCAGAATCAAATAATGCTACTGCAGGTAATAAAGCAACTAAAATAGTACCTGCGATATCTTCTCCAGCTGTCTCTGCCTCTTCAACTGTCATAGCAAGGCTGGTCCACGCCCATGTGCTCTAGCCTGCTGAAATTGGGCTGCTTGCAGTACCAAGGGTGGTCTCCCCTGGTATCCTTCTGGTGCTGCTGGCCGTATCACTCCAACTCCGGTGGAGGGTACCCTCGGACCCTGGAATGACAGCCTCGGTACTGGTAGTACCGGATACGCATGGCTGTGTACCATCAGTGCCGCTCTACGATGCTCTGTACAATCCCTGCCCTGGTGCTAACTAGATCCACAAACCAGGCATAATCCGAGCCTGCGTCGGCAATCCTGCACAGAATGACCTACCTTGCCACAAAAATGACAGGTAGGGGTCCCTGGAGCTCTCGGAGGTACTGCTCTCTGTAGATGATGAATCTGAGGATGCTTCGTCGGTCCTCCCTACGGTGCTCGAGTTGCGTGTGCTGATGAGTGAGAGCGCTTCATGCTGGCCTCCCTATGGTTGATGAGCTTCTGACGTCGAGCTTCTGTCAGAATCTCCGAGTATGAGGTAGGAGCGAAGGATCCTACCAATCTTTATAGCTCGAAATGCAGGCCGTCATAGAACTTCTCAGCCTTCTTCTTTTCAGTGTCGATCAGGTACGGGGCAAAACGCCTAAGACGGAGGAACTTCGTATTGTATTCCTCGACTGTCATACTTCCCTGGACAAGATGCATGAACTTGTTCCGAAGCTCCGCATACGCTGTAGCCGGAATGAACATCTCCTTGAATAGTCTGGAGAACTCCTTCCAAGTGACCCGGTCGGGTCCCAGCCGATGCTCCTCGGCCAACCACCAATGGTGTGCGTTGTCCGTCAGTTGCATCCTGACGACCTTCATCATTTGTCCCTCGGAAGCTCTACGGCCTCCAACTGGTGCTCGATACTAGTAAGCCATGCATGAACCTCTGTAGGCTCCTCTGTGCCCGAAAATGGAAGGGGCACCATGTGACGAAAATCCTTGATAGATCCCGTCGATGGCCGTCGCTCCGGTGGTGTCACATTCTCCAGTGCAGTAACGATACTCTCCTTCAGAGTATCCGCCTGCGGTTGCTGAGCCTGATACTGAACCTGTTGTGGAGCCAACATCATGGCATAGAACATCTGAAACATCTGTTGTCCGTCCGCCTGCTGTCCCAGTGGCAGAATTGGAATATATGGCATCTGCGGGAGAGGCGAAGGTGGTGGCTACTACTGCTGCTCTGTCCTTTGGGGCTGCTGTTGCCCCGGTTGTGCCTGGTGCCGCTGCTCTCCTGGTGGGTCTTCAGCCTACTGAGGAATTTAACCCTGGGGAGCCGGGGTCAACATGAGGACCTGCCTCGAAGTCTATCCCTTATTCGGTCCGGAGTCCCGGGGGACACCGTCCTGCTGTGCCACTCGTCCACTTCGGAGATTCATACTCTGAAAGTAGATAAGCAAAGTTTTAGCGGTTCGAAGTCAAACATGATGTATTGATAAAGGAAATCGATAAGAAGATGTCATAGGAAGGTATTCAAGCAAGTGGATGAGATCTTAAATATTTAAATCCTAATTTGTAGGATCGCTTGGCACAGTTAGGTAACCATGACGATTTAAATCTCGACCTGCATGGGCCACCACAAAAACCATGTCACACCCCAGTTCCAAAATACGGAACAGAGCCACGTGGCAAGGCTAACAAGTACCACTCCCAAATGATTTACCCAATTTAATGGAACCATGAGAGTAGCACTTAAGCTGTAAAGTGCAGTAATATAGAGTAATGCCCAAACAATCATAAGTACTAATCTCATCCACAAAATGGAATCAAGGAACACATAGTGAAATTATGAAATAAACCACAATGTGCTGAAATAACATAGTCTGAATGTAGTCATAAAACAACCACTGAACGAAGAGTCTTGCGAAAATAATTCTGCTGATACAATACTGAATGAAAATAAAATACAAAAAGATGACGACATGCTACTAGGTAATGAAGCCAGAAATAAAGAAAGTGCTCTACCAATCGGCTACTCTGCTGGATCAATCTCGTCGTCAACTGCAAGTCCTGCTCCAAGCTCAACTCCGGATCCGTAGACCTCAGGATAATCGTCTAAATCGGGAAAGAAAACTAGGTCCTCAGAGGGACGCAACAAGGTACATAATATACAAGCCAAAAGTACGACAGTAACGGGTGAAAATATAAAATAAAATGAGACAGAAATAAATGGGTGAACTACCGTAACCAACTAGTATACAATGTAATTTAAGAAACATTACTCGAACACGCGGGCTGTCACGGTGTAATCCGGAGTTCTGATACGGAACTCCGGTAACTATGAGAATACGCAGTTCCGATAAGGAACTGTTGTAACTATGAAATATCCGTAGCTCTGGTAATGAGGCAGCGATAACTCTGTGGGAAAGTAGCCCAAGCACACGGTGTATGTTTCTTCCCGCCCATAAGACTTTACGAATCATATCTACGAGTCGTTCGGTCAGACCTCTAGCTAGTACAACGAGTCATAAATAGAATAGTAACAGTGCTCGCACAATAATGTCATCGTCCTATAATCAACTCGAATCTCTGTACATCAAGATGTAAACTAGTACGAAAATCCGTCAATAATGTAGTGTCATATGAACATGTCCTAGGTTCAGAGTGTACCCCGCAAGGAATTGTCGCGATATCGCAAATGTAAATGTCTAGGTTCAATACCCGATGACGCTAACGGCCATCGGCACCCGAATGTGATTCGGACGCGAAGTATCGAATGCGGCCCTATGTGTTGCAACTATATACTCATAAATAAATATTTAGGAATTTTAAATAATGTAACTGAAGTACAAAAATGGCAAGGTACACTTACCTGGCTCCGAACACTGAAGATGAAAAGCTGGTCCAGCGTCCAAGTTCTGAGTGTCGAAAGGACCTAGAGGAAATATTTAACTAATTAATTATCAAGGAATTATTAAGTAGTTAAGCAGTAGATTAATAACCACTCTAATGAGAAGGCTTATTAACAGACCCTAACTATTACTATCAACATCACCATTTTCTCCTTTACTATCAAAATACATTTAATCTATAGCTATTATAACAGTATCATGCAATTACATTTATTTATGGTGTGATAACAACAGGTTTCTCTCTTAATAGGATTCCTACTGACAATCACAAAAAGAGATAGGATGTTTCCTTTCAACCATATAATATAATTATTCTTTTTTTCTTTTTCTTTTTTTTTGAACCAAAAATAACCATTTGTCTAATACCATGATACTTCTCCAAACAACATGTGAGATTTCGAATTGAAAGGCAACCACATATATATGTATAGTTAAAATCTTTCATTCATGGCCAACAGACCCTTATCTTCCAAATGTGTACACCCATCTCTCTGAACGTACTCTCCCAAGGATATCATTTCATAACCTATATTTAGAAGACTTCAAATCTTTTCAAGTACTCAAGCATGTATATGACAAGAAGAATGTTAGTGCAGGGAACTCCGGGGCACGCTTTTCGATAGAAAATACAGAAACTGAAACAGTTGTAAAGACAATGTTTCAAATGCAATTCCTTAAAGAAGGTTTTGCAACAGAGATCCAGAAGGATTCTGCAAATTACGAGATCTAAAAAGATATCGTAATTCACGAATAATCTAAAGAGATTTTCGTGATCGTAGCAAACTGGCAGTAGTGCCTTCTAAAAAGAAGATACTGACAGAACTGCTAAAGGCAACAGAAGGGTGACAGGCGAGAGATGGAATTGCTGGGGTGAATGATCATCGTTGCTCAAAGCTTTATTCGCCCTCTGCAAACAGCTTCCAGGAACCAGCAAGGTTGACGGAAAACCTTGGAACACTCCTGCTCTTCTGACTCCTCGGAAGACGACGAACTCCTCTGGCAATGTCTCTACTCTTCTCTCTCTGTTTCTGAAGTAACAGAACTTACACGTACTAAAAAGTACTAGTGTTTGTGTTAAAAAACACGCTCACTACTCTGTTGTGTTAAAGAATACTTAGAGTTTTCTTCCTGGAATTCTGATTTCTCCAACACTGAGAGAGAGGAGAGAACCTGCATATATAGCCCACGGGGCGGTTGCTAAGCAGTTGCCTGAACTTCAGGGTAGTGGCTGAACCACTCCTGAAAGTGCAGCAACTACTGCAACCGTTCCCGCTCTAATATGCAGCCAGCCATACACACATACGCACTCTACGCACACTGCGTACGCTGCGCACACTGCGCACTCTACGCACGCTGCGTACGCTGCGCACTCTGCGCGTACTGGGCGTACTGGGCTGCGTACAGGGCTGCGTAACTGGGCCAGCGTAACTGGGCTCGCATAACGGGCCGCGCAACGTGGTCGCGCAAGTGGCTCGCGCAACGAGCGCAACTTAAGCGCACTATGCACCTAGCGACGATGCTGACGTGCTAAGTGCAAAGTGCGCCAACAAAATGCCACATTACGCCTCATGAGCCCTTGAGCCCGAGTCCGAGCTCGAGCCCGAGTCCGAGTCCGAGTCCGAGTCCGAGTCCGAGTCGCTAAGCTCCTACGGAGCTTAGCTCCATGGAAATAAATTTACAAGAGCAAAAAGTTACAGCTTCTTAATTGTTGATTAAGCCTTTATACCATTAATAATTAATCCTACATAGCACACATCCATGTGCACTACATGTGCATCTCCATAAAGAGCAAAGACTCATATATATGGAGATACACATTCCTTTCTAGTCGATGTGGGACTAAAAACCAAAACTAAAGGCTAAAAACCCAACAATCCCCCACATATCTCTCTATATATGAGTACGAGTATTCCCCACAGTAACTGTCCATTATATTTTTGGGATAGATGCCACTTAAGACTTGAATCTTCCCACGTGAGTCAAAAATCAAACTATAATACAAGAATGGACTAAGCCTTGAATTCTGCATCACAGCTGAAATTCTTTCCACTCACATAATGTAGTTACATGTGCTTCTGGCTGCACATTTAAGGCCGTGTGCCAGCCTGGTTTCAATGTATAATATTGGACGTCTACAAGTTTACCCTCAAGAGACGGCCTGATATCTCTTTGTCCATACACTATAGGTGAGTTCTTTATTAAAGAGACATGGCATGAAGCGTCCAACGCTTCCTTTGCGGTGCTACGCCGCTATGACATGGCCTTAAGCCGAGGACCTTACCCCGAATCACCGGGAACCTCATCGTAGTGTCATTCTACCCGTAGCATGAGGTCTAGCCCCTTTGTAGTGCCAAACTACCCAGCATGAAGCCTTACGCTTCTGTGCGGTGTTACGCCGCTACGACATGGCTTGCAAGGCCGAAGCTTTATCCCTAGCCGGGTTTTCCTCATTGTGGTGTCGTGCCACCCGTAACATGAGGAACACCTCCTCTTTGTAGTGCTGACTACATCCCTCTTTAATTCAATATACAATATTAGGCCAACTGCCTATTTGCGGTGCTATGCCGCTGTGACTTGGCTAACATAGCCGAGGCTTTACCTCCTTCGAGAACCTCATGGTGGAGTCACCGCTACACATAGCATGGAGTCACACTCCTTGTAGTGCTGTGCTACCATGCTTCCTGTAAAGTATACCAGACATTCCAAATGCCTGAGAACTCATTAAGGCATTTAAGCCAACCTCCCACAGGACCTGTTTTTCGCAGAAAACAATAGTAGACAACAGTAGTTATAGGTCCGTAACCTCTCCATGCCCAATAGAACATGTACCCACCGTTCCTGATATTCTTTCGATTAGTGGTTCTCCCTTGAACCAAAAGCTAGATGCCTAGTAGATAAATCTTTGAACTAATCGCATAAAACTTTATGGTAGGAATACAATAATACAATATCAGAATGCCTTCAAGCCCATTTTACAAGCTGTGTCATCAACCAGCTGGCGCCTGAGGCCCTTGGTGAACGGATCTGCCAGGTTCTCCTGACTCCGAACATCAATTACTGTAATAACACCTCTCTTGATAAGATCGTGTACTGCCCTGTGCTTCAACCGCACATTCCTCTTCTTCCCGTTGAAAAGGTCATTTGATGCCACCGCTGCAGTCGTCTGGTTGTCGCAGTATATCGGTATCGCCGGTATTTGCGCTCCAACCACTGAAAGATCATACATGAGCTCCCGAAGCCATTCTGCTTCCTCGGCTGCGGTATCAAGTACAAAGAACTCAGATTTCATGGATGACCGCGAGAGCATAGTCTGCTTCTTCGACTTCCACGATATAGCAGCTCCACCCATTGTGAAAACGTATCCACCTGTGGACCTCTCGCTCTCCACCTCTGAGCACCAACTGGCATCACTGAAGCCTTCCACTACCGGCGGATCTCCGCTGTAGTACAATGCATATGTCTGAGTCTTCTTGAGATATCTCATAACCCGTTCCATAGCTTTCTAGTGTTCAACACCTGGATTGCTCGTAAAACGACTCAGCATTCCCACGGCAAAAGCTATGTCAGGCCTTGTGGCAGTAGTAGCATACATCAAACTCCCGATTACGCTTGCATACTCCAGCTGCCTGACGCTTTCCCCTGAATTAGGCTTCAGCTTCAGATCACACCTGTACGGCGTATCGATCCCTGGAAGATCCCGATACCCATAACGAGTGATCATTTTCTCAATATAATGAGACTGTAACATCGCTAGTCCAGTGTCTGTCCGGATGATCTTGATCCCTAAGATCACATCAGCTTCCCCCAAGTCCTTCATACTGAACTTGCTTGAGATGAATTTCTTTGTCTCCGTGACACATCTAATATCCGTACATAGGATAAGCATGTCGTCCACGTACAGACAAACGATCACACCTCTTCCATCAGCGAACTTCGTGTAAACACACTTGTCCGTATCGCTGACCATGTAGCCATTTGACCTTATAACTTTGTCAAATTTCTCATGCCACATCTTGGGAGCCTGTTTAAGACCGTACAAGGATTTCACCAACTTGCAGACTTTGTCTTCAAGACCTCTGATGACAAATCCCTCTGGCTATTGCATGTAAATCTCTTCGGTCAGCTCGTCATTTAGGAAAGCCGTATTCACATCCATCTGATGTATCACCATCTTATTTATTGCTGCGAGAGCAATCAACATTCTGATGGTGGTCATCCGGGCTACTGGAGCATATGTGTCAAAGTAGTTAATCCCCTGCTTCTGAGAAAACCCCTTGGCTACCAACCTAGCCTTGAACTTGTCAATAGTTCCGTCTGCTTTCATCTTCTTCTTGAAGATCCATTTGCATCCGATGGGTTTTGCTCCTTCAGGAAGATCAACCAACACCCAAGTGTTATTTGAGGTGATGGAATCAATCTCATTGTCAATCGCCTCCTTCCAGAAAACTGCATCTCTGGTCTTCATCGCCTCATCATAGGTAAGCGGATCTGCTTCCACATGATAGGTGACAAAGTCACTTCCGAAGTCCTTCGGCCTCCTCACACGCTTAGCTGACGGCTCAGCTTGTTCTGGTTCAACCGTTGTTTCAACAACAACATCTTCTTGGACCACATCTTCATTGAAGACTTCAGTTTCTTGTGCACCCTCATTATTCTCCGGAACATCCGGAAGAACAATATTCATGTGTCTTGCAAACTTGTCTTCAAAATATTCTGCATTGCGAGATTCAATGATATGACTTGACTCAATATCAAGAAATCTCCGAGCATCACTCTTCTAGACATACCCCAAGAAGATCGTCTTTGTAGTCCTTGTCCCAAGTTTCTGAATCTTTAGATCTGGAAGCTTGACATACGCCAGACACCCCCACACTCGAATGACATTCAAGTTAGGTCTGACCTTGAACCAGAGTTCATGAGGAGTAACGTCTGAAGTTGCATGAGGCACTCTATTTAGAATATAAGTGGCCGTCAATGCAGCTTCTCCCCAGTAGCACTTAGGAAGGCCAGCAGTCAACAACATTAAATTTATCATTTCTGTCAACGTCCTGTTCTTCCTCTCAGCTACTCCGTTTGATTGAGGAGAGTACGGAGCCGTAGTCTCATTGACAATTCCATATTCCTTACAGAACGATGCGAATTCATGAGACCTGTACTCCCCACCTCGATCACTTCTTATCCTTTTGAGTTGTTGTCCAGTCTGCCACTCAGCTTCGGCTCTGAACTCCTTGAACTTCTCGAATGCTTCGTCTTTAGCCTTCAGCAAGTAGACGAACGCATACTTTGAGAAGTCGTCGATGAAGGTTATGAAATACTTCATCCCGGCCTTTGTAGAGAACTGTTTGAAGTCACAGATATCTGAGTGTACCAACTCCAGAAGATCTGTACTTCGATTAACCCGAGGAAAGAGTTTCCTTGTGATCTTCGTTTGAGCACAAACTTCACATTTCTCTACCTTACCCCCACACTTGGAGATAAGTCCTAGACTAGACATTCTGTTTATTCGTTTACAATGAACATGTCCTAGCCTATTATGCCACAACTCAAGAGTATAAGCAGAAGGAGTGATTTCATTAATTACATTAATTACATTGGACTGATTTACAAGCTGAATCTTGAACATTCCTTCGGTATAAAAGCTTTTCCGAAATATGTTTCCTTGATATACATCACCATCTGACCAGCATTGATGTCCATCCTGAGGCCTGCATTGCAGAGTAAGCCTCCCGAGATCAGGTTCTTGGCGATAGCAGGTACGTGCTTCACGCCTTGAAGCGTCAGAGACTTGCCAGAAGTCAGCTTCAGAATAACCGTCCCGATCCCTAGAACTTCAGCTTGTGCTTGATTCGCCATCACAACCGCTTCAGAAGTGGGTGTGTAGGTGGTGAACCACTCCTTACTGGAGCAGACATGGCAGGTGGCTCCAGTATCTACCCACCAGTCTGAATCAGATCCTACAGCATCAACCTGTCCAATCATAGCAATTACATCAGTAATCATTGAGACTTTGCTAGGCTCACCTTGCTCTGATTTCTTGGCCGGTGCTGTGCATTCACTTTTGAAATGGCCCAACTGGCCACACTTGAAACAAGGCATCTTTGCCTTAGATTTCTTTGACTTGAAAGAAGTTCCCTTAACATTCAAGTTGTTAGGGTTCTTCTTCTTCTTCTGGAAATCTGCACGCTTTCCTTTTTCCTTTGGTTCCTTGGTCTGAACCAGATTGGCGTTAGCCAATTGCTTGGACAGTGTGTCCACCTTCAGTTGAGCCCGCATCTGGTCCTCAACATAGATTTCCTGTAGGAGATCTTCAAGGGTGATCTCCAACTTCTTCCTATGCATGTTTGCATAGAACTTGCTCCACCCAGCGGGGAGCTTTGAGACAATCCCTCCAACAACAAACTTGTCGGGGAGGGGCATAGCTTCGTCTTCCAATTTCTGTCGCAACTTCAGAAATTCTTTGACCTGCGGCAGCATGGACTTTTCGTCCTCAAAGAGTCATTTGTGATATTTTTCAACCACAAATATTTTGCTCCTGTTCTTGTCTTCTTCGTACAGTTTTTCCAGAGACTCCCATTGGTTTCTTACTGTAGGATTCTGCTAGAGAATCCTCCATAGCATTCAGGATAAGCAACCTACAAATGCTATTTTCCCTTCTCCACTTGGCCTGAAGTTTAGTAGCCGCAGTGATTGCGGCAGCAGACCCAGTATCTGGAACAGTAGGTTCCTCTTCAAGCAATACGTGATCAACGTCTCTAAGTTGAAGAGTGAGATAAACCTTCCTCTTCCAGACTTGATAATGCTCTCCATCAAACTTTTCTAATTTGCAAAAGTCAGTATTGAGGAGTGAAGCATTAATATTTTCCATCGTAGCAATAAAGCTTTGAGATTGTTAGTGCAGGGAACGCCGGGGCACGCTTTTCGATGGAAAATACAGAAACTGAAACAGTTGTAAAGACAATATTTCAAATGCAATTCCTTAAAGAAGGTTTTGCAACAGAGATCCAGAAGGATTCTGCAAATTACGAGATCTAAAAAGATATCGTAATTCACGAATAATCTAAAGAAATTTTCGTGATCGTAGCAAACTGGCAGTAGTGTCTTCTAAAAAGAAGATACTGACAGAACTGCTAAAGGCAACAGAAGGGTGACAGGCGAGAGATGGAATTGCTGGGGTGAATGATCACCGTTGCTCAAAGCTTTATTCGCCCTCTGCGAACAGCTTCCAGGAACCAGCAAGGTTGACGGAAAACCTTGGAACACTCCTGCTCTTCTGACTCCTCGGAAGACGGCGAACTCCTCTGGCAATGGCTCTACTCTTCTCTCTCTGTTTCTGAAGTAACAGAACTCACGCGTACTAAAAAGAACTAGTGTTTGTGTTAAAAAATACGCTCACTACTCTGTTGTGTTAAAGAACACTTAGAGTTTTCTCCCTGGAATTCTGATTTCTCCAACACTGAGAGAGAGGAGAGAACCTGCATATATAGCCCACGGGGCGGTTGCCAAGCAGTTGCATGAACTTCAGGGTAGTGGCTGAACCACTCCTGAAAGTGCAGCAACTGCTGCAACCGTTCCCGCTCTAATATGCAGCCAGCCATACACACATACGCACTCTACGCACACTGCGTACGCTGCGCACGCTGCGTACACTGCGCACACTGCGCACACTGCGCACTCTACGCACGTTGCGTACGCTGCGCACTCTGCGCGTACTGGGCTGCGTACTGGGCTGCGTAACTGGGCCAGCGTGCGCCAACAAAACGCCACATTACGCCTCATGAGTCCTTGAGCCCGAGTCCGAGTCCGAGTCCGAGTCGCTAAGCTCCTACGGAGCTTAGCTCCATGGAAATAAATTTACAAGAGCAAAAAGCTTACAGCTTCTTAATTGTTGATTAAGCCTTTATACCATTAATAATTAATCCCACATGGCACACACCCATGTGCACTACATGTGCATCTCCATAAAGAGCAAAGACTCATATATATGGAGATACACATTCCTTTCTAGCCGATGTGGGACTAAAAACCAAAACTAAAGGCTAAAAACCCAACAAAGAAAATCCACCAACTCTCTTCTTCCCAGGGAACGGTTGTTCCTATGCCTCTATTCTTCCTCACATCATCTAAAATATATTCCTTACTTTACACTCCATCTCCCTACTAATCATCCCAAAAAAACCCAGATGCCAGATGTTCGATCATGGCTAAGAAGAGCATCCATAAAAAATAAATTAATGAAAAAGAGACCAAAAAAAGTGGCAACACAACTGTAAACGAAATTGCTCGACAGTAGGAATGGGACAAGGGTGTCAAGGCTCACCAGAGAATAGTAGGGTGAAGTCGAAAAGTCGCCGGCACCGACGTAGCTACTGGTAGTGAGGAAAACGGCAACGTCGGACTGCCCCACGACTGGAAGCCGATGTGGCTCTGAAAAGTGCCCGGTAGAATATCAAAAAGGAGGCAGCTAGGTTTGCTTTGGAAAAGGAAGAGAAGGGAAGATTTGGAGAATATATAGGAAGAGGTTAGGGTTTCGTATATATGGACGGGCGGGTGGGCTACAAAGTGAAGTTGGCCGGTCCAAGGAAAATATTTCCAAGCTTAATTGAAATAGTAATTAATATAGGAGAGGGGAATGGTGATGATTGGCCATTAGTCTCAATGGTTGAACCCCTACAGTAGCATGCAAAAGCTCATAATTTGAGCTTGGTGCCAATTTATGCCAACACACACAATTTTAGCTCATTTTAGCAAGGGAGTATTCCATTGGCTCAAGTTAGCAAGTTGAAATATAATACTCACATTTCTAGCTCACATTAGCTCACGTTAGCAAGCTTCCAAATGGGACAACTTGGCTACAACACACAACTAAACTCAAATGTGGACATTCAATAGGAGGTTGACACATGGAGTAAAGTTTCATTTAGGCCCTTGAACAAAACCTAGCTTTAGACATATATATATATATATATATATATATATATATATATATATATATATATATAATGACACCAATATTTAATCCAATAAGTAATAAATTTAAAAATCGGAGAGGAGATTACACTAGGAAATAATTAATTAAGAATATATAAAAAAATATTTTTTTTAACTTAATAGCATGCTAAAATTCCTTCAACATTTAACTATCAACAAATATCCAGTTAATAAAAATAGTGTTTAATAATAAACTAATAATAACATAAAGAATAATAATATTGTAGTCCTTAAAATAGGCTACTATAATTGTAATATATAAAAAAATTAAAAAAAATAACTTATAAAATTGGGGGGCTCACAAAAATATACTACAAAATACGTATCCGTATATAAATACCGATATTGTGAGACGAGTCTCACAACTCTCCCCAACTTAGATAAATTTCGTCCTCAGAATTCCTAAAGCCAATCGAGCAAAAATACGCATGCTAAAACAAGATAAAATCATAACTCATCAGAAAAAAATATCCCAAGTACAAGTGATATTTGAGATACATAATTCAAAATAAATACAGAAAACAATAAATAGATACATACATATATAATACAAGAAAAAATAGAACTATGAGGCATATGAAATAATATACCGTTGAGTCAGTTGAGTAGAGGTTCATCC
Source organism: Iris pallida (assembly GCA_029216955.1). NCBI lineage: Eukaryota > Viridiplantae > Streptophyta > Magnoliopsida > Asparagales > Iridaceae > Iris > Iris pallida. The sequence goes on from JANAVB010009399.1 coordinate 13,334,927, forward strand.
TCGCTTGCCTACGATGACTCACAAAGTGGACAGGGGTCAAGTCTCGAAGTATGAGTCGGTACCAACGACTCAGTCGAAGACGCGACTCTAATCCAGGATGCACCTACGTAGTCGGGATACATGATAAATATCGTGTATCATATGATACGGAGGTTAGAAGAGTGGTACGAGAAACTCGCCTTCACTCGCCGAATATGTCGAGGCGACCATTGCAGTCCTGGTATAAGTGGAATACAAGGCCATCGACGGAACCCAAGAATAAGGATGAGTGGAGTAACACCTCAGAAGCTTACCAAAAATATAACTGCCCTCAGCCAATATCTGCTCTATGATAACAAACTCTTTCTGCCCATGCCTCGGGCTGCTGCTCTGACCTGTTACTGATTTTACCTGACTTACTGGACCTGGGAAAACTGTGCTGGATGTTGACATTGAAACTGCTGATACCGTGTCAGAAGGGGATGCTGAACATGGGATCAGGCTGACTCTGCTGGTCCTCTCCGGCCTCAATCACCAAAGGTACGAAGCAGATAACGAAGCCTCTGGATATAAAAGTAGGCAAGACCCTATCTATGATCAGACGCTCCACACTTGAAATACTTACCATTGTCCCTCCTTTACTAAGATACGACTTGCCCTGGGCTTCTCATAGTAGGTACACCCTGACTATTACATCGATACCACCGTTGGAGCAGATAATACTACCTGACTAGGAGCTCAATGATCTGGAGTTACAACTGCTGAAGCTGTAGAGCAAATGGCAATGCCCTTCATCATCTAGAGCATAGCCAATAGATCTATCTGTGCTGGCTAAACTGATGGAACTGAAGGAGATGGATAAGCTGACTAAGCTGGCCGAACTGACTGGAGTGGAGTGAACTAAGCTGCCAACAGATGCTGAGATGGTACTGGCACCTGACTCTGCGGAGGCGAGATCTGATGCTGACATGCTATTTGAACTACGAGAGAAGACGGAGCAACGACATCCTCGAAAGAATAAGATAAGAATGTGGGGTATCCCTGAATGATAAGGACACGAGATATCAAAAGGGAAAAGAATAGAGCAAAGACATATCAAGCATATTCAAAATTCAAGGGAAATGAGATGACGCGATAAGCAAGAGGAGACCAAATGAAGACAAATATAGGATTGAGATTCTAACAAAATGAATCTCCCACAAGTCTGAAGACAGACCTGCATGGGCCACCAAAAAAACTGTCATATCCCAGAACCAAAATAATAGAGAGTGGGGACGAAACAAAGCCGGTTATGTATATCAGAGTACGCCAGTACCCCAAATACGATTACGGTTGTCTAAAAGTCAAGTGGGTGGAATCTAGCATGCTATTGATGGCTCCTATGGTCGAACAAATCCTATCTCAATCCAATCAACACAAAAAGCAATAAAAAGTAAATCATATGTGAGATGGGTAAGACGTCCCAAACATAAATACATACATAATCATGAGAGCTGACATAATGAAAAGCTATATCAACTGAGTATACCAAAGATACATAAATGTATAACTAGTCGCAATCCAGAATATATATCCATGCCATCGAGAGATGGAGGGAACAAAACCCAAATACAAGGACTAATACTTGCCCTTAGCCAAACACTACCAAATAAAAGTACAAAAATGGAGTGAAAGATAAAGGTAACCCACTCGCTAATCTGTGTCGGTCCACTGAGTGCGAACCATCCGGAGAAGAAGACGGCAGATCCTCGAGATGAACTATGGAACCTGGCCATGCAAAACCAGTGGGGTCAAACCCCAAATAGCAAGTACGACAAGAAAAGCTCGAGGTGAACGACAAAGCCCAACAAAAACACAACATAATAACATAAATAAATAAATGTAGGTTGAGACCAGTGGGTACTAATGAACGTATCTCAAGAATAGAAATGATTGAATAAAAATACTGAACAATATAGCAATAGCAAAGAATAAGTCGATGAGCAACAAGGGACTTAGGGACTACTCGAAGTCGGAGCCACAACCCTTAAACCAAACAAGGATCGGGGTTGCAGATCTTTTCCCGAGCAGAACATAGCCTCTAGCAACTCACCGACATAAAGGGCATATAATGTAACGCACAACCAAAAGTGTACGGTCAATCAATGTCTACGTCTTGCTGTCATTAACTAACTAAGGTTTTCACAAACCTAATTTCTAAAAGGCAAGTTGAGAAACTTCACTACCACCTACGGTGCAGTAACTCGGGTGGCCAGGGGGTGATGACGGTAGAAAGAAAAGAAATACAATCAACCAATCAATCAATCTCTATCAATAGTAGATAATCATCTACTCAAAAAACATATCAATAGTAGATAAATATCTACTCGAAAACATATCAATAGTAGATAAACATCAACTCGATCAGTAGAGGTCAGGGGCCCACGCCAATCGGGCTTATCCCTACCATTATGGGGGCCCATAGCGAACCAAGCTGCGGTAGCATGAAGTGTCCTCCCCTCCCATCGATCTATATAAGTTTACTAGTCAATTACCTATAAGATTCATTTTTAATTCTTAAGTCGTGGACACTCAAGAATTATCCTATAATGACGAGCCATGGGTACGGTTCATTTACGAGATATCTCTGGCAAATGTTTTTTATACACATTACGCGTGATACAATGGACAATACTCACACTCGATTATCTGTTGCCAAGATGCAAATAGATTAGACATATAACAAGTTAATTCCATGTTGTCAATAAAAAGCATGCATTCAATCTCATTCTAGAAGTCAATCAGGAAATCAATACAGGAGTGTGCTACTTCGAGCCACTATATAAAAACTGGACAGTAGAACAATACCTGAATATAAGTCTGTATCATGCATATACAGTGTACAATCACTTTCAATCTATGCAATGACACTAGAGCATGCTAATATACCATTTCATCGAAGAAAACAACAAAAATGGGCAAAAAGGGGCAAAAATGGGCAAAAATATCTCAAATCAGTCTCAAACAGCTAAATTTGGTATACAGGCGGTATACCAACAATATTTCGGCCAAAAGGCAGTAAGTTTTTGGGGTATAAATTCGATATTCTGTAGAAAAAACTGGTATACCGTCGAAATTCTGTTTTGTAACAGCAGTAGAAAACTTAAAAAATGGCAAAACTTGTTTTGACCATAAAAATCTTATTTTAAATTAAAATTCGGATTTTCAAAAGTCAAAATCATATGGAATTGAATTTTCTACAACATGGGATCATTAGTTTTTACAAATTTTGAAATTAGACAAATGAATACCTTAAAATACTTGAAAATTTTATCTACAAACTCAGATCTACGTAATACCATCGATCAAAACCAAAAGTGCTATATACTAAAGATGTTAACAATTTAGAGAAGCATATTATAGAACAATAAAAGTTTAATTTCTATGGAAACCCAAAATTAAAGCATGGTTATATCACTTTTGAGCAAAATGTACTTGCCTAGAGTCTATAGCAACCAAGCCTAAGCTTCTACTGCTCCTCCTAAGGGGGTTAGACACCACACATGAGGCCTCAAGGCTGGCTCCTATGCATAGCACAAAGGGGAGAAAAGAGAAGAATAAAGGAAGAGAGGGAGTGAAGAGAATGGAAAGAGAGAGGTGAGAGAAAATTAAAGGATATATATATAGAAGGGGTGAATTAATCGTGGCCGTTGGATCGCGATCTGCGACTCGATTAGGATTAATCTCAAACGTCTAGAAGAAAACCAAGAAACCAATGGATAATAGAATGTATCATCACTATTCATAAAAATATCTAAATACTATTCATTAAAATATCTAAACACTATTCATCAAAATATCTAAAAGTGGAAAATATCCCCCGGACGGTATACCGTCAGTACACACCGGTACATCATCTGTATGCCGGTTAAGGAGAAAATTTAGAAAAATATTCAAAGTATTCCAAAAACTAATAAAGTACAAAATATACTACAAAATACGTATCCTTATATAAATGGAAATACTGTGAGACGAGTTTCACAACGGTGGCCGCGGTTAGGGCGGTGATAGTGGTGTCGACTGGGTCATCTTGGCCAAGTTAGTGGCGGTTGTTGATCTGGTCAGGGCGAGGGAGATTGGGTAGTGGTGGTGTCTGATGGTCAGGGCGGCCATGGTGGTGATGTTGGCACGATGGCAATGGTCTGTGGTGATGGGTTTCAGCAAGGCTACGAGTGGCCGGCTCTGGGTGGTGGCAACGGCGGTCCTGTGGCTGGTGCTAGTGGTCGAGATGGTGGATACAGGGGACAGGGATGGTCGGGTTGGGGTTTTCGTTGTATCGCGTGTCCTGCGTGACACAGACACATCAAGAGAAATGTCGGGGTATGTCCGACTCAAAAAAAAGAAGTATAATTGTAAAAGAAAGAAAGTAGTAGAAAGGAAATGGGGGCGGACACGGACATGATGCACCTTGGTTGTACCGTGTGTAATTGTGGCTGATGAAATTTTTGTTTAGAAAAAAGTTGGGAAAAAAGGAACTTTAAATAGTTGATGAAACTACTGAATCGATAAGGGTTAGAATTTCCATTGGATAAAATCTTCCCTTAATTTAAATCCAAATAATTATTTAAAACAAATTAATCTAATCAAAACCCTTAGTAGATAATAATTTTTTTAATTTAAATCAAATAAACTTATTTGAAAACAAATAATTCTCGTCAAAATTATATAAATAATATTTAAAATATATATGCGATAAAATTAATTTAAATCATATACATTGTAATCGTAATCCAATCATGGATTATATTAATAATTTGAAAAATATATCTAGTATTATCAAAGTAAATTTAATAATATTTGGTACTAGCAAAATCATTTAAAACATATTTTTAAATCAAAACAATATTTGATTATCACTATAATAAACAATATTCGGTGTCATCGAAAGAATATTTTTATTAATCAAAATTCTATAAAATATCATTTTTGAATTCTATAATTTTGAATATCCAAAACTTTGTGACCAAATAATGCCAATAATGAATTTCAAGAAAATATCTTTATTGAAGCTAATTTATCCTTGAACCGTAGTAGTCTTTTAGAAATACAAAAATATGTGCACTTTTCAAAGAGAACTTGTTTCCAAAAGATGATCTCGAAAAAAATATAGAATAAATAAAATTTTAAAAAATTGATGAGGTCTATTATCAAAAAATTGTGCAAACTCGCAGTGGTACCTATGTTAGTCATTTTACTGAGGGGCTGCTACTAGAAAATGCTCTTTCACAATTAGGATTGATTTGATTTTAGGCGAATAGCTAGTACTAGGTATACCATAGGAAAGCCCTTATTCAATTTGACTGTTGGGTAGTTAAGATTTCTACATAGGCCATTTGACTTAGGTAGGGATTTATTAAAATCTAAGCCCTATTAAATACTTAAGGAAAATTTCTAGAAGGATGTACTATTGTGTTTCGACTCAATGGTCGGATCAAAGGTGGGTAGATTATTCACTTGGTAAATTAGGACTTTCTAGGATTCTTTCCTAATCTTGGTCATTTGTGCAATTTTATTTTTGCCTTCTCTAACATCGTCATATCTTAAGGGTTCGTATCGCTAATTTATTTTCCATTGGCCATATGAATTTATTTTCTAATAGTCAATATTCTATTTCCATCTATTGAGTTTTGAGCATAACCTGATTCAATTATCCATGTATTAATTCCAAGTTGTCTTCGTTCATTTTTTGATCATTTTATTTTATTCAAGGACAGATACTTACATATTTCTATTATGATCAACTTGTTTGAATTACTAGAAGCTCCTTTAAAATTCTTATGGATATAGTTGGAATAATTTTTGATAACTTATAATGGCAAGGCATATGCACACTGTCATCATTTATTTGAATTATGGAGACCGCGGGTTTACTACATCCAGCAGTGCACTGACAAGGCATGACCCTAAGTTGAAGTAATTTCAAGTAAGCGTAGGTTATCGAATATCATTAAAACAATATCGAGTTGTCCTATTTTGATCCTTGAGTTGTTATGTCAATATTAGATAAAGCTGATAGAATATTCGATACTATATCATATTTGAGTCGTAAAACTAAGAGTTTATTGCAGCCAAATGTACGTTGGTTAGACATGGATTCTCGGTAAAACGACTTCAGATATGCATACGGTTTTTGAATACTATAGAGACTGTATCTTTTATTCACATATGATTATTAATTTTTTAAATTGATTTGATGTCTTATTCCTAATTATCATCTTATCAATAAACTGGAAGATCTTCTTTTCTTTCTCATTTTTCGTATTCAAGAATTGTCATTATGTTTCTTCCTAGTAATCATTTAGTTTCTTCCAATTACTATATTTTGATTCTATTCCATTAAATTCATAATCATACTTGGATTTTGAATCTATGATCGTGTTAAGGAATGAATCGTGCCGAAAGATTCTGATTGAATCACTCTTAACGACTTTTTGATCGCGACTACACTATTTTGATTATATTTCGATCGTGCCAATTCGTATCTTTACCTAGATTTCGATTCTATAACTTTGACCTATTTGATCGTTAATCCTATCATTTCTTGATCATGCCTAATCGTATCTTTTGAAATTTCGAGGACAAAAATTTTCTAAGGTGGGTAGATTTGTAAGCCCATTTCCCGAATTTTTTTAAATTTAATTTTACTTTTGGTTGAAATATTTTCTAGTTAGAAAATAAATTTTTATTTGAAATTCTTTTGATTGACGAAGGAATTTGTCAAAATAAGATTTTGTATTTAATAAATATATTTAGTATATTAGCTATTTGAATTTATAAAATCTGTCTCAAATAATAATTGGTAAATCAATTTGAATTACTATTATTATCAAGTATTATATTTATTTTTAAATTACTTTAGTAATTATGATTGGTTTTTTGCTATATTATTTCAGATAAGATTTGTAAATATGAAGATATACAATTAGGAATATTTAAATCATTCTTACCAATATTTTTGATATTTGATTTTATGAAATCTATTTTAAAGATTATTTAAAATATTGGTTAATATTTTAAATATTATTGTGATTAATTATGGAGTAGGATTGGGTCAAATCTACTTCATAGAAGGATTTAATTCATTAAACCCTATTCCTTTGCTAATTAGGGAAAACTCATCTACTATATCAAGAGGAGCCTCCCTTTGCTTTTTCCCACAAAACCCAACATTTTCCTCAACCAAACCAATAAACCATAACCATAACCATCATCGTGTTCGCGAATCCACGTGGCCCGACCATCATCATCGTGCGTGTATCGTGTCCGTGTCCAACTATTCCTTTCCACTATTTTTATTACAATTACATTCTTTGTATCCATATCCTACAACTCAGGACACGATCTCCCCTGTGTCTCGTGGGGCATGACACAACAAGCAAATCCCTAATCCTAATTCTAACACTAACCCTAATACTAATTTTTGGCCGCCTCCTTCCTGCCTACGACCGAGCTCTCCTCTGCCATCTCCCGGAGCACCTGCGACCAATGTCACCGCCACGGCTGACTCCTCCCTGGCTGCAACATCATCGACAGCACAAACTAAAACCACCACCTGCATAAATCCAGCATCGGCCAGTGGCCGATCCGTCGGTACCCACCGTGCCTCCATCGCGTCTGTGGAACCACCAGTGTCGTTTTATTAGATTTTGCCTAAAATGATTTACTAGATTTTCAAACGTCTCTATCTAAATTATTTTTATCGTTTTCAAACATCATATATAATTTCTAACTAGTTATAAATATTTTATAAATAAATATATTTTTTATATAAATTTTCTTCGATTTTCATCTTAAACGTGACTAGTCATACGTTCCTATTTCTTGTGATTCTAACTTTGTCTTATCGACCCTAGGCTAATTGGACTTTTTTTTACTCAATAGCACAACCTTTTCAATGTTAGAGCCCATCTTGCATATGTATGACATTTGCGACTATTCTGTGCCAACATGATCAAGTCACACAACAACTGCAACTTAACTTAAGGCAAGTACGCTATTGTTTTATATGCTTATTATATTATAATGCTATATTTTAATTGCGTTTTATTGAGTATCATGTTGAGACACGATTGTGACACGATAGGCTTGATAGTATTATTGCTCGTTTATTGACTATTTGGTAAGTCAGGAGGAGAAATGCTAAGTAGACTTGTGAATAAACCTAAAATAATGTTTAATGAATGATATCTAGGTCATATACTTCACGTATAGGTTATTCGTACCAAAAATGCGTAATAGCCATCGTATGATATGCCGTATTAGTGCAGTTGTTCATATGTTGAAAATTATACCAAATGCACACTACTTGTTAGTCTTCAATGTTCATGATTAAGTTGTCTTGTTCATACTTGTTCTTGCTAGTGATTTTTTGTACTTGTTTATCGTTTTCAATTCATACAAATATTTCCTTTATTTTTTAATGCATCTCTACTGTCTAGCTTATTTGTATTAAGTTACATAAATGCAATAAGGTTGTGCTTTGCTCCTTTCCTGAATGGATCGTTGCAGGTTACTTGGCATGCATTCTACTTTTCCGCTAAGGACCATTCAAGGGAGATAGAGGTATTGGAGGCCTACCTTTGATTCTAGATTAGATAGCTATTTTATTTTTAGGGGGTTTGTTCTCGAATGTCATTTTGATGTATAATTGGATTTTTAATTGAATAATTATTGCGAATGAGCAAGTAGATGCGATTTCATTATATTTAAGGTTGACATTGAGACCTAGACAACGTACTACCACCGATGCTATGGTCTAGGCTAGACTTGGCTATGTACTCGTATCCCGAAAAGTAGATGCGGGTCATGACACGAATTGATGCATTTTGAGAGTTTTTTATTTTCTAGCTACTGTTTACTTGTAATATTGTACTATTATGACTCTTTTACTAATTTAGATGTTGGTTAGTTGAACTCTTGCACTTTAGGATTTGTATTGGATTTTTTTGCTCATTATATATATTTGGATCTGTATTTTATTGTGCATTTGGGTTTGGTTATATGAATTTGGTTGGGTATGATGATGTGTGTGTTAAGGGATATTATATATATACTAAATATTCCTAAACACACACATCATCTTACCCAACCAAATTCATATAATCAAACCCAAATGCATAATCAAACACAGATCCATATATATATATATATATATATATATATATATATATATATATATATATATATATATATATATATATATATATATATATAGCAAGAAATCAAACACAAATCCTAACAAGTGTTCGACTAACCAACACCCAAATTATTAAAAGAGTCATAATAGTACAATATCACAAGTAAACAGTAGTTAAAAATAAAAAAAACTATCAAAATGTTGGGTATAATGATGTGTGTGTTTAGGGATATTTGAAAATATATATATATATATATATATATATATATATATATATATAATATATATATATATATATATATTTTTTTAATATATATATATATATATATATATATATATATATATATTTTATATATATATATATATATATATATATATATATATATATATATATTGTAGAAGCATGGAATTTTAGGCGCATCTAAGGCCAGAACTCCTATGCGCCCTATCTTTCATGCGCCAAAAATCAACATGGGCTAAGAAACAGAATACTTAGAACAGCAGAAAGCAACAAAGAAGTAGAGACATAAAAATGAGGCTTTTATTTCATATTAAAGTCTATTACATGTCTAAACTCTTTTACAAAGGAGAATTATTTTACAAAGAGAAAGAAAATCCTAAAAGACTACAGCCAGGCGCATCACTCAAGTGCTACAGCCAAGTGCATTACTTCAACATACAGCGAGGTATATATATATATATATATATATATATATATATATATATATATATATATATATATATATATATATATATATATATATATATATATATTTAGGCGCATCTAAGGCCAGAACTCCTATGCGCCCTATCTCTTATGCGCCAAAAATCAACATGCACCAAGAAACAGAACACTTGGAATAGCAGAAAGCAACAAAGAAGTAGAGACATAAAAATGGGGCTTTTATTTCATATGAAAGTCTATTACATGTCTAAACTCTTTTACAAAGGAGAATTCTTTTACAAAGAGAAAGAAAATCCTAAAAGGCTACTGCTAGGCGCACCACTCAAGTGCTACAGCCAAGCGCATTACTTCAACATACAGCCAGGCGCATCACTCAAGTGCTACAGCCAGGCGCATCATTCCAGCATCTCAGCGTAGGCGCATCCCCGTGCATAGTCAGAGCGAATAACTTCCTCGTCAGCATGCGGGCACTCTAGCAGGAGGAGTGGGTCTTCTAGCCTAACAAAATTGGGCACGATAGCCCCGACCAGTGGCTCTTCCAGCATAACAAAATTTAGGGCACGACCGTCCCGATCTTTGGATGCAACAGGCACCTTCAGCCTGTGTTGGGACACGACGATCCCGATATTTGGATGCAACAGACACTTTCATAGGCTTGTACAAAAACAGAGCCGATGGTGAATAACAATGCTATTTATAGGCCAAGACAGGGGACAGATCAAGTTCGTCTCCATGAGAGAAAGCCAAATGCTTCACAAAGCTATTTATCGGCCGGGGCAACCCTCGTCCATGCACCAAGTGGTAGTCTCCTCATATTCTGTGTAATGAATTTGCATTAATAACGATGAATCTGCCTCTTCATATTCAGCCAAGTCAAAACAACCAGTAATGCCTCGAAGACAGACCAATGAGGCTGTGCCATGTGGCATATGTGCCGTTAGCACCATGTGCACTGTACTGATGGGACATAGACCCATGCGCTAAGTTGGACACAAACTGATGCCCCCACTTCAACTCGTCACCCATCAAACATTTAATGCTATGTGACAGAGTTGGCGGCACATTCCCCAAAGACTGAACGCTTGGCAGCTTTTTTAGAAAACGAAGAGCCGCAGACGTCAGCATCATCATTACTTAATTTTGTCGGCTACAACTGTCCTTGCCACGTAGCTGGCCGATCACTCGCATGTGCCTCCACAGCCGTGCGCCCAAAAGTCTGTATGTGCTTCAAAATTCATGCGCTCCAACTTACTCCTGATCCCAAATGACAGAAGCCAAGTCTTTGGAAGCACCGCCATAGCCATGCACTCGAAGCTCTGCATGCACCTCAGAAGCCATACGCCCAGACGTGTCTGTGACCTCTAAAAGTCATAAACTAAGTCGCCCCATACGCCAGATCCTAGGCACACCCTAACAGATCACCCTCCACCAAATCTGAGATCTTTGAGCCATGAACACGCGCCACGTGTCATTTGATCGAGTTCTGCCTAAGAATGGGTGCTAACCACCTAAGACCTCAGCAAAAACCGAATCTCCACAATTGCCACGTGTCAGCTCTACCGCAGCCCAACATAGCAGTTCAAGTAAGATTTAGCTTCAACTTATGGCGCATCGTCCATGTGCCCCACTTCATCAGCCATGTGGCGTTCCTGTGTACATGCGCATCCTACATATGCGTGCATGAATAGACTAGTCTGCTGCCTATAATTAGAAGGATCATTCATTCATCCACACACATAAATAGATCATTATATCTACATACAGAGACAAGAAGAGACACGTAACGTCTACTTCTCCTCCAAACGCTCTGACATCCACAGCAGCCCAGACCTTCAGAGAATTCAAGATCATCGCCAGATCGTCAACGGAGTCAACGCATTACACTCGCTCCACCGATACAATTTCCAGATAAAAACAAAAGTGTACTCCTAGGACTACGTCTAAGTCCTACATTATATACTGTTCTGTTTGTAAATGAAATACCAAAGTTTTATCAATAAAAAAACCTTGTCGCATTTTGATGGCAAATAAGCTGGCGAATCTGCTGGGGACTTCTTTCTCTTTTGACGAGAAAATTGTGTCGTAGTCCGATGACAACAAACTTTGTTCCTCCGACAAGACAATCTTGGTGCGCCTCAATCAACTGGCATATGAGGAGTTCATCTCTGAAGGCAGTGCATGTCCTTCGAAGTGACTGCCAAAGCCGAAGAAGACTCGCCAAGTTTGGGTGCACAAAGGCGATGTACCGAGCACCACCGCTGAAAGGGACATGCCACCGCAGCCTACCCTTCCTGCTGACGTTCTCAGCAAGCAAGATACGCCCGCCAGTGCAGCGCATCTGTCGAGGAAATGCAGTATTGACTGCATTCTCTAGCTGTCCTCTTCCAGTCGAAGAAGATGTGCCGAAGAAACAAAAGCGCATCCAACTTCCCACACATGAACTCGGGCGTGCAGGAGAGGGCCTCTGTCTTTGACGTAATCATTCATTGTCGTGGCAAGGATGAGTTGGATTCTGAGTTCTATGCGCCTTCGAAGGCTGGTACGAAGAAATCTAATACAACACGGGCCATGTGCCCTAAATGTTCTACGCCCACAGTGAATCGGATTTGCGCGCTCAAAATCGTGCATGTTGTCGATGGTAAACTATACATAGTCGACTCAGGCACGTTTGCACCAGATACGAGCCGACTCTCAAAGTTTCCATCTCGCTTGGGCGTATGTTCTGCGTTTGAAACCAAGTCGTACGAGGCAAAACTTGTGACTTTGAACCCATGCGCCCGCATGGGTTGTGCGCATGAAGTGGGTTTAAGTTGCAATACATGTTCTTCCCTACCAATGATCTGGGCATACCTCATGCGCTGGAACTGGATCAGGGGATGCATCATTCATATGACCACCCCGGTACTTGGCCTCGCCAAGCGCCTGAAAGGGGTGTGAAAGTAAAACTCTCCCCTCATGATTTGTCTAATGTGATCACTCACAAACACAGATCAGGAGAGCATACCATTAAGTACGATGCGGCCCTCGTGAGGTACACTTGTGCCATGGTCACTATCAACTGTTGTTATTGCAAAACAACGGCTCCATCATCCAGGTTGCCTGTGTTCCAGCGACTGCAATCTGTTGCACCCATCCGACGTCGTCTCAGAAAGAATGTGCCAATTGAAGATGAGTCCGAGCCCAAGGTCGCTTCTTGCCATGTTTCTTCAACTCCCATTCGTCAGGGAGAAAGACAACCACCAATCCCTCGACCTCAGCAGCATCGTCCAAGAGTCAGCAGAGGAAAAGCAAAATGATGGTTCTATCCTCAGGGGTATTTGACAGCACCCGGTCAAGGAAGAAGGTTCCAGCAGAAGCATTAGCTGGGAGTGATCAAACTCCTGCTATCCATGATAACTCTCTGCTTGAAGATGAGGATGTTCTCCAAGGAACCGACCCCGAGGTAGCTAGGGATTGCCTGTACGAGGCCTCAGAAGGGGAGGCCCTTCCGCAGGAAAGTAAGGTCGAAAGCGAAGCCTCAACTGATCCATCCACTTTCACCCATGTTATGCCAGTCTACATGACTGGGGGTGGTGATGAAGAAGAGTCAGACACTCCAGCTCCGGACATCGTGCAACGCATGGACACCCTGGAGGGGAGCCTCAAAACTCTCTATGCCACCATACAATCATTGAATCAAATGGTATTTGAGGTTCGGTCCACTCTGGCATCTCAACCATTAGCAAGGGCACCTGTCTTCACCAGTCCCGATCCAGGGGCCAATGGAGAATCAAGTATACCCCCTCAACAGGTATCTTCGGGTGCAGATCATCACACTACACCTCGGGTATCGACTCCTTCAAATGTCGTACCACCCTCACCGGCTCCTAGTTCTACAGAAGAGCTATTTGACATGATCAGAGATCTACACGAGCTCTTTGAATCATGAAACAAGCAAGAAGAATGTCAGAAGATGGAAATTCCGTAACCTTATCCTCTTGAATGGAACAAAGTGGCTTACCCTCCTAAGTATAACCTCAAACACTGGCACCATACGATGTGAATGATTCTCATCGTCGATACCTGACCTACTTCTAGTCTCAAACGGGACATCTCCTAAAGGAAGATGTTCTACTCACCAGTCTATTTGTCGGGGCATTGAAGAAAGTCGCTTACGACTGGTACTGCAGTCTCCCTGACCACTCCATATCATCCTTCGATGACTTGACACGCCTCTTCCTTAACCGATTCTACGGTGGAAAAGACATGACCATATCATATCTTATAGAAGTGTGCTAGACAGAGAAGGAGACTGTTCGAGCCTTCATCGAACGTTTCCGACAAGCATGCTTAAGGTTGCCTCCGGGTATGTCAGAACATGCACTGATCGCTGCCTGTAGCATAAACTTGACTCATGCAATCAAGCTCTGGCTTGACTCCACCCAGCCTTCCGATTGGAGTTTATTGATCATCGAGGCCGAAGCTGCTGAGAAGAAGACACAATGCTCGCCTTCTAGGGGTTAACTTCCTCGCCTTTGATGACAAAGGGAAACGTACTGCTACCAATAATGGTGGGCACGAGGCAAAAGGAAAGCAGGCACTGACTGTCAACGCTTCAAAAAGCACGGAAGGGCCCACTCAGAAGCCTCAACCAGCACCGAGGTCGAAGGAGGTCTACTCTTTCAATGACGGATAACTCTTTGAGATGTTGAAACAGAGCGACAAGGTCAAGTTGCCTAATCCTAAGCGTCCTGACGAGGTGGACAGAGTGGACGACCCGAGGTACTGTCACTACCATCGGTTCGTTAGACATCCAACTCAAGACTGCTACATCCTCAAGAACTACATACAACACATGATCAATGCAAACGTCATCTCAGTCGATTAAAGGAGAAGACAGTCTCGGCCAACATGGTCTCCCTCCAGTTTGGCACCTTACCGCCTACTACAACTCAAGATGGTGTTGTCCTCATCCTAAAGGCGACATTGGAGGTGATCAACCTTCTGCCGACTTATCACAATACGAGTGGACTGATCCACTCACCACCTCTCGGAGGGAGATCATGTGGGTTCACCCTTATCTCGCTCCGAAACTGACTCAACCAGGGGTACATTCTACCTCCAAAGATAAAGACAAGAAGACCAAGTCTTGCCGAATAGTGACCTCCTCCATCGAGAAGGTACTTCCTGTACAAACATGTTCACAGCAGAACGCTCAGCCTAAGGAAGCCTCTGTCGAAACAGCATTTCCCATCACCACCTAGGCTACTCAAGGTGAGGGTCCTTCCCGACTTCCAGCAGCTAACAAACAGAAGCATAAGGAGGCCTACTTCAACCGGCCTCTACGAAGAGACAATGCTTCGGGGTTAACCAAACCCCATAACTTTTACATACTGGCACAACTTGCCAGTACTCCAGCTCGGTTGTCCTTGTTCGAGCTCCTTCGTCTGTCTAAAGATACTCATAAGGCTCTCTGCGAAGCCCTGAAGGATGTCGAGCCTTTCATTAGTCAGGTCAAGCAGCCTGAGGACAATCTAGCAGCATGTGCACACTGCCATAGTATGGGGGAGATCATCCCCAACATCATATTCACTCAACAAGACATGCTGCTCAAGAACAACAAGCACAACAGACCATTGTATTATACAGGGTATATCAGTGCCATCAAGGTGGATCGAATACAGATCGACCCGGGGTCTTCTCTCAGCATTATCCCTCGAGCTCCGCTCCAGACATTGGGGATCTTATTGCATCATCTGACAGCGTCCCATACTACAATCAGTGGCTTCAACGCCAGCAAGAGTGAGCCGGTGGAGAAGATCCGGCTGAAGTGTCATGTCATTGATCTCTAGACCGAAGTGACCTATTATGTTGTGGATGCGAACGTCAACTACAACATCTTGTTAGGGCAGCTGTGGCTACACGAATACTTGGTGGTACCATCCACTCTCCATTAATGTATGAAGTACGTATCCACCAATGGCATAGTCCGAACAGAGTTCGCTGATGTCGATCCTTTTAGAGGGATTGAGGCCTTCTTTACCCACTCTGATCTGTACAAGTTAATTCATATTGAAGATGAAGCCAACAATATCGATGATGAAGCCAAAGCCAAAGCTGACTTGGAGGCAGAAATGGTAATCAACGCTCCCCTGAAAGTGTGACTCAAGGGAAAGCTGCCTCAAACACCGTCTCCTATAGTGGTCAAACTTCGCAAGAGGGTACCAACTTCTCTAGGAGGAGCATCCACTGAAGCCCCCTTGAAAATATGACTCAAGGGAAAGCCTCCCCAAGTGTTGGCTCCTCTCGTGGCAAAACTACGTAAGAAGGCACCAGTCGTCAGAACACCAACTAAGGTACCTCTCAAGGTACAGCTTAAAGGCAGACCTCCTCAGTCTTCAGCCCCACTTAAGATTCAAGAGAATTCCCACATATATCTATCGGCACCAGAGCCGACAAAGGCAAAGCTCCCAATAGGTTCTTTCGAACGACATCAGGCTGCTCCAGTACTCATTGACAAAAAACTGGGTGTGTACATATCCGCCAATGTGGATGCACCGTCCTTTGATGATGTAATCCCTCGAGACAGGATCCCATATTTTACCAATAAAAGGGTGTCTTTCAATTATTCTTGTATTCCACATTGGTATGCCATGTATACTCTAGATAATGCTCTACAGTCGTTACAAACACAAATAACGACTGTTAATCATGTAAATCGAGTCGTCCTGTACCAAAGAGTCTGTTACATAGTCCCACCTCGGAACCAGGACGAGAAACCTATCATCTTCGGCAAAGTCGAGCGTCACTAAGACCTTCCACCGGCGGAGCCAGAACCCTATACGGGAAGAATACAAATTTACCTGTACAATGATCGAGCCAAATATCTCATCAAAAAGATGGGCTACAACCTGAAAAGCGGCCAGGGTCTAAACTATGGCAAGAGCCGACGTCTTTCCTTACAACTTTATGTTCCGAAAGGGAAGCCACAAGACTATTATTACCGTACTCGTTGGGGGTGGGCTACATCACGCCCCCAACAACCCCAGAAAGTTCAGAAGCAGAAGATGTCGCACACTCTCACTTATCCGAGGCTTCAACTTGGGACTCCGACACCAGCGTCGGCCCAATCTTCAGGAAGGTGCTGTCAGCCAACATGACATTTGTACATCCTTCAGAAGATTTAGATGACAATCAAACAATAGAGTTATTCGAAGAAGAACCCTGGGCTCAACGCCTAGGCGCACAATAGGAATCTCGATTTGAATTACGAGAACCCCATACTGAATACAAAGTTGAGCTGATCGACCTTGGGGATGGATCTTAATCCAAACCTATTTTCATCAAAAAGAGCTTAGCAGGAAAGGACCGAGAATCTTTAGTCCAACGGGTCAAAGAATACATCGACGTCTTCGTCTAGAGTTACGAAGACATGCCGAGGCCGACCCACAAGTCACAATGCATAAGATGAATATCTTTCCTGACGCTAAGCCCGTTAAACAGCAACAACGACATTTTCGTCCCAACATTATGGACGCTATTGACAAAGAAGTAGATAAACTCCTAGGTAGCGGGGTTATTCGCGAAGAGCAACATCCGGAGTGGGTAGTTAACGTCATCCCCGTCACCAAGAAGAACGGAAAGATCCGGGTCTGTATTAACTTTTGGGACCTCAACTCGGCTTGTCCAAAGGACGAGTTTCCACTTCCGATGATCGACGTAATGATCGACAATACATGTAGCTTCGAGTGCATGTCCTTCATGGATGGGTACTCGGGCAACAACTAAATCAAGATGTTCCCAGTCGACGAAAAGCATACATCGTTCAGGAATCCGAAGGGGGTTTACTGCTACACAGTAATGCCCATTGGCCTGAGAAATGCAGGTGCCACATGCCAAAGAGCTATGAGCACCATCTTCTGCCAGCACCTCTGTAAAACAGTCGAATGCTATGTTGATGATATCACCGCCAAGAGCCGTCTTCGAGTCGATCACCAACAAGATCTAAAGATAGTCTTCAATCTCATACGAACATATCAGCTCAAGATGAACCCCGCCAAATCCTTCCTAGGGGTTTCCAGTAGAAAGTTCTTGGAATTCATTATTACTGTAAAAGGCATCCATGTCGACCTCAAGAAGACTAAAGCCATCCTTGACATGGACCCTCCGAAGAACCTTAAAGAACTTGGAAGCCTGAAGGGACGTCTCACATAAATCCGAAGGTTTATCGCAAACCTTTCCGGGAAATGCCAATCTTTCAACAAGATTATTAAGATGGGAGTCTCCTACGTCTGGACGAAAGAGTGTCAGAAAGATTTTGACGACATTAAAGCTTATCTGACGAGCCCTCCAGTCTTGGTGGCAACCGTCGCAGGCAAACTATTTTTACTCTTTGTCCGCATAATATTCCATTCCCTTGGCGCTTTATTGGCCCAGAACAATGATGCGGGCCATAAGCAAGCCATCTACTACCTTAGCGGGACAATGATCGGAGGCCGAACACCGGTACAACCCCGTCGAAATAGAGTGTCTAGCTCTGGTGTTCGCCATCCAGAAGACACGCCACTATGTCTCGGGACAGACAATTCATGTCATCTCCTGAGTCAATCCTCTCAGAGTTCTTATGACAAAGCTGGGAGCGCTAAATTCCCGATTAGCTACTTGGGCGATACTATTGGCACCATATGACATGGTATTTGTCTCACAAAAGGTTGTCAAGGGCCAAGCACTAGCCGACTTCCTAACCATGCATCCAATTCCGGAATCGTTTAGACTCTATGAAGACATTCCAGATGAGGTATGAGAATCAAACATTATCGAAGAAAATCCTATCTGGCATATGTTCTTCGACGATGCTTCAAGAACAAGCCCCAAAGGCCAGATCATCGCAAGTGTAGGGGTAGTCCTGATCTCTCATGACAAGTTGGTCATCTAGCGTGCCTATTCCCTTTCAGAGCCATGCTCCAACAATATTGCAGAATATAATGCCCTCATCATGGGACTCCAGTTAGCAAAACAGCTAGGGGTAGAATACCTCGAGTCTTACGGCGACTCGAAGCTCGTCGTCAATCAAGTTCGAGGACAATATGAGGTTCGCCATGAAGACCTGAACTCTTATCACAAAGCAGCGTTGGACATCATCTCAATCTTCTCTGAATTCTTCATAGAACATGTGCCTCGGCTACAAAACTTAGAAGCTGACGCTCTGGTCGGCCTTGCTACCTCATTAGCAGCACCGGTCGGTACGTAACACTTCATTATAGTTGTGGGCCGGGATTTGGCATGCCCTAGAAATAATCTGTGCATGTGGATAACTTATGTTATGGTTATAGACACCAGCATTAACGTCAGAGACTGGAGGTTTCTGTTCATCGACTTTGCCGTCTACGAAATCCTTCCGGATGACCCGAAGGAAGTAGTCTTAGTTAGAAGGTGCTTCCTCCGGTACTATTACGATACGGCCACTAAAATGATGTACCGACGCTCCTACGATGGACTTCTCCTCCGATGTCTATCAAATGAAGAAGCAGCCGAAGCTCTTCGAGAAGCTCATGATGGAACATGCGGAGCCCATCAACCAGGTCCTAAGCTATAGGATCGACTTCGACGTATGGGCTATTAGTGGCCCACCATGATGGCCGACGCTGTCGAGTATGCAAAAAAATGTCGTGCTTGCCAGCTACATGTCGACTTCGTCTACAGACCGTCAGAGCCTCTACATCCTATATCGTCTCTTAGCCATTTGAAGCCTGGGACATGGACATAGTGGGACCTATCACCCCTCCCTCATCAAGGGGATAACACTTTTCATAGCAATCACTGACTACTTCTCTAAATGGGCAGAATCAGTACCATTAACAGAGGTGAAAAGCTCAAAGGTGATCAGCTTCATCAAGCATTACATCATCTTCTATTTCAAGGTGCCCTGGAGGATCATCTACGAAAATGGTCCACAAATCATCAGCCATGCGTTCAGTAGATTCTGCGATAAGAATTGTATTCAGAATATGGCATCAATCGCCTACAATCCGACAGCAAACGGATAGTCTAAAGCTTTTAGTAAAACCACCGTCAAGCTACTCAAAAAAGTTATGTCATCCAACATGCACGACTGGGACGAGAAGCTCGGTGAATGCCTTTGGGCCTATCATACGACGGTACGGACCTCGACAGGTAATACACCATTCTCTTTGGTCTATTGAAGTAAAACAATACTGCCTCTAGAGATCTAGATACCCTCACTCCGAGTGGCGATCATGAACCAGCTGACGGAAGAAGACAATCAACGTCGTCGTCTACAAGAGTTGGCAGCGTTGGATGAAAAATGCCTCTTGGCTCAACAGCGCATCAAACTTTATCAAGCCCGTATTTCACAGGCTTTTAACAGAAGAGTCAAATATAGGACTTTCCAAGTAGGCAACCTAGTTCTGGCAGTCAAGAGACCGACGGTGATGACTTACAAGACACCAGGAAAGTTCGAACCCAAATGGGAAAGACCCTTCATCATAGAGACAGTATACTCAAACGGTGCTTACCGTCTCGCTCAACCTAATGGGGACTTGTTCATGATGCCTATCAAAGACAAGTTCCTAAAGAAGTACTGCTCCTGACATCCTTTAAAATGTACTTTCCTCTCCCAGTAAGGGAATTTATGAACCTGATAACCAAATTCACTCCCCTTCTTTGACAATCAAGTGCTTCTGCAACCCAGTTGTTCCGTTGCATCTCCAGTAGGAGAACAACCATGTCCATATCACCTCTGAGTTGCTTCTCTACACCCCATAAAGCAGAATTTTATACTACGTAGGATCATGCTCATTACCATATTTACCATGTCCATATTACCTCTGAGTAAACATCCCATACAATAATCTCCGCATTGTTGCACGTCAATCATAGAACACCCACGTCCACGTCACCTCTGAGTTGTTCTTTACATCCCTACAGAGTTCACTCCTGCCACGTCCATATCACCTCTGAGTAGGAAAGCTCTATAATTACCCCATATTTACCACGTCCATATTACCTCTGAGTGAATATGTCAGTTTCCTCCATGAGCAACTTACTATTTGTACCTAGAAACCAAGGTACACAAAAGATGATAGGTCCATAAAAAAATCACAAATTCATCACAAGAATGAATATAAGCAAAAGGTTCTTCATTGCTTCATCTAAGCAAGAAATAAAGGATTACATCAATGTCAAAAAGAAGCAAAACAAAAACTACATCTTCGAATCTCAAAGAAAAACTAAAGGCAACCAGAAACACTAAGATAAAATAGGGAGATTAACTTTATTTATATTCCCAAAAATAGCAATTGCAAGGCAACCAATGAATCCTCACAGCCAGGGATCATAGGTACATTGAGGCATGCACCATTTCTTCAGCCATTTCGTATATGAAGGCTCTAGCTGACTAAGGTCCTCGGCAGGGGCAGGAGGGTCAGAACTCCTGGTGCTACTACCCTTTGATGGTGGCTCCTCCTTGACATCAAATTCAACCTTGGGAGTAACTTCCACCCTGATAGTTACCGACTCTTCCTTGACTTCAACCTTTGGTAACACCTCCTCCTTAACGGTCACCGGCTCTTGTTTGATGAGAGGAGGTAGTATCTCCTCCTGTATGATAGACTTTGCCTTCGGCTTGGATACTACAACATGATTAAAGAAAAGTTAGCAAAAGACTTAGAAGCTCAAAACAAAGCATCTGAGGCGCATCAACAATCTGGCACATCATTTTGGCCGAAACCCATACGCATAGATGAAGTCTCACTAAAGGCGCACACACAGGACCGAGGCCCAGGCGCATTTAAAGAGAAGCTTTGGCGCATCATCAGGACCTAAGTCCATGCACCTCAGTAAAAGGAGCTTCGACGCATCATCAGGACCTAAGTCCATGTGCGTTAGCGGAGAAGCTTCGGCACATCATTAGGACCTAAGTCCATGCACGTCAGCAAAAGAAGCTTCGGCGCATCATCAGGACCTAAGTCTATGTGCGTCATCAAATGAAGCTTCGACGCATCATCAGGACAAAGTCCATGCATATCAGTAATAGGAAGCCTAGGCATGTCAATGGGGATGTGACTCATTTCGGCCACACCCCCACGCCCCAACTGTGTTGCAACGAAGTGAAAACACCAAGGCAGAGGATCACCTACCGATCACCGCCGGCCGAACATCGACGGGCGTTGCTGCGACGACGGGGATGTCCTCCACATCGACCTCCACGGGTTTCTTGTCCTTTCCCCTTCCTTGGCCAGCACCACCATAGGGAGTCTTGGGAGCCATCTCTCCAAAGAAGCCAGGATTTTTGAAAGACTCTAGAGGGAGAAAGAGATGAAGAAAAACAAAAGTAGAAGACTCTCTCTCTCTCCCTCACGGATGCCTATTTATAGGCATGAGCCACGCGCGTGAACCGATAAAGGCTGACGTCAGCACAACTCTTCGGGTCTCATAAAACTGACGGCTGTATATATTCCAAAAGATTATCATTAATCTTTCAAACTTTGAGGCGTTATCGCCCTGCATTAAAAATAAAAAAGAATGTGCCCCCACAGCAATGCGCGGAGTGGTCATGCGCCCAGAAGATTCACGCGCCCAGACGAGGACATGCACCCAGAACAATGACTACCCATGCTTTTTGTTCAAACTATTCCAAAACTTGGCAGAAAGTTTGAAAACTTTGAAGGGGGTCTTGTAGAAGTATGGAATTTTAGGCGCATCTAAGGCTAGAATTCCTATGCGCGCTAACTCTCATGCGCCAAAAATCAACATGTGCCAGGAAATAGAATACTTGTCACAGTAGAAAAGAGCAAAGAAGTAGAGCAATAAACATGGGGCTTTTATTTCATATGAAAGTCGATTATATATCTAAAACTCTTTTACAAAAAGAAAGAAAATCCTAAAAGACTTCAGCCAGGCGCATCCCTCAAGTGCTACAGCCAGGCGCATCACTTCAACATACAGCCAGGTGCATCACTCAAGTGCTAGAGCCAGGCGCATTATTCCAGCATCTCAGCGTAGGCGTATCCCCGTGCATAGTCAGAGCAAATCACTTCCTCGTCAACATACGGGTACTCAAGAAGGAGGAGTGGCTCTTCTAGACTAACAAAATCGGGGAACGATAGCCCCGACCTACGGCTCTTCCAGCATAACAAAAACCGAAGCACGACTGCCCCGATCTTTTGATTCAATAGGCACCTTCAGCCTTTGTCGGTACATGACGATCCCGATATTTAGATGCAACAGAAACTATCACAGGCTTGTACAAAAATAAAGAAGATGGTGAATAAACCAAATCGGCACATCTTCGTCTTCGGAAGGATTTCATCGTCAAAGCTTCTGCGAATGAGGAGATCAACAACTCGCCAAGGCAGGGGACCGATCGAGTTTGTCTCCATGAGAGAAAGCCAAATGCTTCACAAAGCTATTTATAGGCTGAGGCAACCCTCGCCTATGTTCCAAGTGGCAGCCTTCTCATTTCTGTACCATGTATTTGCATTAATGATGATGAATCTGCCTTTTCAGCCAAGTCAAAACTGCTGTTAACGCTTCGAAGACAGACCAATGAGGTTGTGCCATATGGCAGACGCACCGTCATCACCATGCGCTCTATACTAATGGAACATAGACTCATGTGCCTAGTGGGGCAAAAACTGATGTGCCCAATTCAACTCGTCACCCATCAGGCATTTAATGTTATGTGACAGAGTTGGCAGGACGTTCCCTGAAGACTGAACGCTTGGCAGCTTTTTACAGAAAATAAAGAGCCGCAGACGTCAGCATCATTATTACTTACTTTTGTCGGCTACAGCTGTCCTTGCCACGTGGCTGGCCGATCACTCGCATGCGCCTCCACAGCCATCCGCTCAGAAGTTTGTATGTACCTCAAAAGTCATGTACCCTGACTTACTCCTGATCCTAAATAACAGAAGCCAAGTATTTGTATACGCCTCTACAGCCATGCACTCGAAGCTCTACATGCACCTCAGAAGCCATGCGCTCAGACTTGTCTGTGACTCTGAAAGTCATAGACCAAGTTGCCCCGAGCGCCAGATCCTAGGCGCATTCCGACAGATCTCCCTCCACCAAATTCGAGATCTTTGAGCCATGAACGTGCGCCACGTGTCATTTGACGCAGTTCTGCCTACGAATGGGTGCTAACCATCCAAGATCTTAGCAATAATCAAATCTCCACAACTACCACGTGTCACTCCATCGCAGCCCAATAGAGCAGTTCAAACAAGATTTAGCTTCAACTCAGGGCGCATCTGTAACTCCATATTTGTTTAATCTATTAATCTATATTATAGTATTTTTATGATATAAATTTTTGCTAATTAAGTCTATATATTTTATATATATCTATATATATATATATATATATATATATATATATATATATATAATAATTGTATATTCATGTGTAAATATTATATATATATATATATATATATATTATATATATCTTTATAAAATATATATATATATATATATATATAGATATATATATATATATATATATATATATATAAAAAAATATATATATATTAATATTTACACATGAATACAATTTATATATATATATATATATAATCTATATAATATTATTATTATATATATATTATATTTTTTTTTATATATATATATATATATATATATATATATCTATATATATAATATCTATCTATATAAATATATATATATATATTATATAATTATATATAATTGTATATTCATGTGTAATATCTAATATATATATATCTATTATATTATATATATATATCATATTATATCTATATATCTCTATATATATATCTATATATTATCTATATATATCTATATAGATATCTATATAATATATATATATATATCTCTATTGTATATTTATATTCATGTGTATATATATATATATATATATATATATATATATCTATATATATATACTATATATATATATCTGATATATACCACACATGAATATACAATTTATATCTATATCTATATATATATATATCTATAATATCTCTCTATATATATATATATATATATATATAGATAATTCTTTGGGTAATAAGAATTTTAGAATTTTACAATATTTTATTAATTAGCTTTATTTCTGTGAATTAACTTGCTCTAGAATTGGTAAATATATATCTATATATTTATTTAGTATATATATACTTCTATACGATTATCTATATATATATCTATATATATATATATATATATATATATATATATAATATATATATATATATATATATATATATATATATATATATATAAAGTAAAAATATAAAGTAAAAATAATATAAAGTAAAAATAATATATGAGATCGCTATCTTCTTCTTCTTGGAGAATAGCGCCGCACCTAGAACCCTAACCTCCACCGACTTCGGCTTGGCCTTTGGCCAGGCCGGCGTCTTCCCCCACGCGGTTGGATCAATTGACCATTGCGTTTTTCAGTCTGGACGGTTCATGGCGGCGAGGACATTTACGGAAGTGGTTGGGGTCGTCTCCGAGGCCCAATCAATCTCTATTCGTGCTCCTTTTTTTTCGAAGGGGGTCCCTATCGTCTCCTTCTCGGAGGATGATGAACAGATCTTGGTTCAACCATTCAAGTTTTCCTTGATCGAAATTTTTTCCCATGCTCGGCCCTCGATAGATGTGATTCAGAAAGTTTTCATGGGTTTCCAGTTTGCTGGAGAGGTGAAGGTTGGGGTCATTGTCCGAAGCATATCATTATCCGGCCTACCCTTGAGGTGGACTTCCTCCGTCTTAAGGCTCGAGAAACGTGGTATCTATCACGGGCTCCCATACGTGTGTTTCAATGGTCGAAGGATTTCAGTGCTTCTCAGGAGTCGCCATAGGCTCCGACGTGGGTTTCCCTGCATGGTCTTTCTCATCAGCTGTTTGCCAAAAATGCGCTTTTCTTAATTGTTCTTGGGATTGGTACCCCTTTCAAAATTGATTGGGCCACAGGGGAATTCACTAGACCCAGTACTGCTCGAGTCTTCGTTGAGGTAGACGCGAGTAAACCCCTACCTCCAATGGTGCGTATAAATTTGCCTAATAGAAGGACAATCTCTCAGAAAATTGAGTACGAACACATCCCTAAGTACTGCTCAATCTGCAAACACCAAGGACATACGCGTGAATCATGCAAAACATACGCTCCAAATAAAGCAAACCCCCCTCCACTCAAAAATAAAGAACTCTTGGTTGCTGATATCAATGATGCTCATGTTGTTAATGAACCTGGAGAGACCTCTAATCCAGCCATTAATGTGGGTGATATTAATTCGCAACAGCCAGAGGATGAGCGGTTGGCCATCTCAGCTGATGGGAAACCTATCAATGAAGACCTGCCTCCCGACCATGGAATTATTCTTCCTGCAGCCATTACACCCCACGTAAACTCCCCTCCTCCCTCCCTTCATCAATCAGTGTCACCTGTTCTTAGCCCGGCCCCACACAATTCTGCAAACCCTTCCAACTCCGACCAGGAACAAACTCTAGTGGAGGGCGAGCTCCGTTCATGGGCGGATGAAGTCGACGCTGTAGAACGACAAACTGCTACTAAAGTTCTTTCCTCTGCACTGACTGATCCTGCTGGAGAAATTACGATGGCAGTGATAGATTGCCTTAACTCAGGTGAGACGATCCCCCCGCAAGAGACACATCCGCCTCATACCCCAGCTCCCCAAGACGGCCAAAATAAGAAGAAGATCGTACCTCCCCCAGTGCCTCGCCTTCTCCGATCCTCCTCTAAGGTTACCAGCACTCAACCCTCATCCTCCTCTCATGATTAAAATCCTTAGTTGGAACATCCGAGGAATTACAAATCCCATGGCTTTTAAGAGACTTAAATCTCTGTGTTGCATAAATAAAGTGCCTATAGTTATTATCATTGAACCTAAGGTTCAGTCTGAAAAGCTACTTTCCTATCAACTCAAGCTGGGTTTTCAAGTTTCAGTTAGCAATTGTAAAGGCAATATTTGGATTATGGCTCGGCAGTCGTCGGATATCACTGTCGTTGAGTCTTCTGATCAATGTCTTACAGTCACTGTCTCATCTCCTCTATTGCCGGAGTTGTCTTTATTATCTGTTGTGTATTGAAGCAACACTAAGGAGGGTAGAAGACTCCTATAGAATCAGCTATTATTGGTTTGACGACGATGGAATTATCCTTGGCTGGTAACTGGCAACTTCAATTCTATTACTAGTATGGAGGAGAAATTTGGGGGCCTACCGCCATGCTCTGTGTCTATGAAGGATTTTCAGGAGTTTTAATCTGCTGCTGGCTTGCATGAAGTTACATAGACTGGCAATTGTTACACTTGGGTTTACAGGCAATGTGGGTCGCCCAAGATGGGATCTCGGCTTGATAGAGTATTACTTGACTCAAAATGGTTGGCCTGGGCCCCTCTCTCGGCGTCCATGCACTTAAATAGATCGAAATCGGATCATGCCCTTATATTATTATCGCTTGAGAGTGAGAAGCCTTCGACTCCTCGGCCATTTAGGTTTCTTCATTTTTGGAATGATCATGATACTTTCCTCTCGGTGATGGAGTCTGCTTGGACGTCAGTTGATGATGTTAATACCCTTGTTCGTATTAGCCTTAGACTTGGGGCTACAAGAAGGGCTCTTTCTCCTTGGAGTCGGGCTACGTTTGGGGACATCTTTCAAGAAGTAAAGAAGGATGAGGACGCGGGTGACTGCGATAGAAGCAGAGTATGAAGCCGACCCTTCTCTTCGGCCTCAATGGTTACTTGCCCGGGCTCACTTGAAGCAGTGACTTCGGATTGAAGACGCATACTGGAAGCAAAAAGCAAGAGTCAAATGGGATGAGGATGGTGATCGTAACACTAAGTTCTATCATTCATGTGTGTCTTCAAAACGCAATCGCCTACATGTTCATCACATCCATTCTGCAAATGGCTCTACTCTCTCGTCACTGCCAGACATTCAACAACAGGCCAATGAACATTATAGTAAGGTATTTTCTTCCCATCATTCTGTTCTTGAAGAAGACTACCTAGATCATATTCCTTGTCTTATTTCTAAAGAGGATAACGATGCTTTGATTGTTAAACCATCCATGGAAGAATTATTTGCTACTGTGAAGAGTATGGATCCTAGTAGTTCGTCAAGTCCGGATAGATTCATAGGAACTTTCTTCCTTGCATGCTGGTCGGTCATCAACAAAGATATTCTTGAGGCCGTTTGCTTATTCACCGATGGCTTTGCTCTACCAAGGTCTATCACAAGTACTTTATTGCTTCCTATTCCTAAATCAAAACACCCTAAAGCGCTTATTGACTATCGGCCGATTAGTTTGTGTAAATTTATCAATAAAATTATATCAAAACTATTGGTTAGAAGATTGGTGGATGTTCTTTCCAGGATTATATCTCCAGAACAAAGTAGTTTTGTTCGAGGGAGGGAAATTGTTGACAATATTATCATGGCTCAAGAAATGATTGCGGTTATTGATCACAAACATTGGGGAGGTAACATGGCAATTAAACTCGATATGAGAAGGCTTATGATCGGATTAGCTGGGCATTCTTACTGAGGGTTATGAAGCAGTTTGGATTTTGTAATGAATGGAGATCTATGATACTTTATTTGGTTGACAATATTTGGTTCTCCACTCACATAAATGGGAGGTCGTCGAGTTTTTTTTATGGCCAATGTGGGATACAACAAGGAGATCCGATCTCGCCTGCATTATTTATTATTGCAGCTGAAGCATTGAGCAGGAGCCTTATTCGACTGAATACTACTACTGGCTTTTCAGGCTATTATTCGCCGAGAGGCTGCCCTCGAGTTTCTCCCATCTTGCGTATGCCGATGACGTGCTCATTTTCTCTAGAGCAGATAAACGTTCGGTCCAGCTACTTATGCAGGTGATTAGCAAGTATGAAGCCAACTCGGGACAGTTGGTTAATGCTTCGAAGTCTGCTATAATTTTATTTGAGAAACTTTTGCAGGACAAAGCATTAGAGCTGCATCAAATGACTAGGTTTTAACTCAATCAGGGCTCACTGGTATACTTGGGATGTCCTATTATGGCTGGCCGAAGAAATTCTTCGATGTATGATGAGTTGATAGACAAATTCCAGGCACGAATATCTGGCTGGAACAATAAACTACTCTCCTATGGTGGCAGGTTGGTTCTTATCAAGTCTGTGCTTTCCTCTATCCCTTTACATTGCTTATCGGCATGTAATCCCCCCATGTCCGTTATTAATCATGTTGAGAGCATGCTTGATAGTTTCTTGTGGGGATCGAAAGATGGATTGCCTAAGAGGTCTTGGCTCCGATAGGTGCGTATAGCTCGAACAACTGTTGAAGGAGGACTTGGTGTTCGGAGACTTGGGGATGTTTTGGATGCGATGACTATTAAAATATGGTGGAATCTTAGGTCGCAAATTCGTTATGGATAGGTTTTATGAAGGCAAAATATTGTGCTCACTCTCATCCTCAACAGGTCGAGATTACATCGGCAGCTTCACATATTTGGAAGCGTCTCCTACGCGGTCGGCAGTTAGGAGATGAATTCATTCTTGAAGATGATCAAGGAAATGTTGCATGGCTCCCTCACCCGATAAGAGAGTTTTCAATATCTTCGGCTTGGAATCAGATCCGTGTCCAACAACCTCAACAGGCTTACTTTAAGAACATTTGGAACAAATGTATGCCATCTAAGTGGTCTATATTAATACGGAGAATCCTATTCAACAAGTTGCCAACGGATGATAATGTACAAAAACTTGGTTTCTCATTGGCCTCCGCTTGTCACTGCTGTTCAATTTCGAATGGCGAGTCTGTGATTCATATATTCGGAGAAGGGGATTTAGCTACTGCAGTGTGGAGTTATTTTCAAGTATTGGCTGGAGTTAGGGCCAGTAGGGTTGATATGCTACAGAGATTCCAGTGTTGGTGTCGCAAGCGGCAGAAGCATGTCAAGCAAGTTGTAGTGGGAGCCATTTGCTGGGTATTGTGGAAAAATCGT
The DNA here is from genome assembly GCA_029216955.1 of Iris pallida. Lineage (NCBI taxonomy): Eukaryota > Viridiplantae > Streptophyta > Magnoliopsida > Asparagales > Iridaceae > Iris > Iris pallida. Next base: position 13,364,771 of record JANAVB010009399.1, read on the forward strand.
AACAAATCGCGGTATGAAGCTTACTCATTCTCATCTATCAATTGATTACAGAAGTGAAGAGGCAGGTGAAGAAGGCTATGATCCGATGTTCGCATGTCGATATCTTTACTTGTAGCTTGCTACTATAGATCTTTTGTTTCTTGTACATTTGATCTATGAAATAAAGGACAGGTTGTGCTAAAAATATATATATATATATATAAAGTAAAAAATAAATAAAAAGATGGGCTAGTGGAGTACTGTTCATGTGAACAGTACTCACCCCAGCCCGTGCGCCAGGGAACAGAGAGGGGTTGATAAGGACAAAACTCAATTCAAAACAAAAGAATTTTTTTGATCAAATCCTCAAGGGATTGATTACAACCAAAGGCTAATCTAGTGCTCCATGAATTTACATCAGCCCAAAAGCTGAGCCCCCCTACAACTTAGGTTGGAAACCAATTAGTAGTCGGATTGAGCACCAGTATATATATGGGATGGCAAAATATAGAGCAAAGACAAGCCGATCAAAAGCTAAACGAAAGAGCGCCTTCCCGAGTTCAGATCACCTCCGAACTTTCGCACTCGCCCCCACATCCCCATCCGACCCAGGTGAACGCTGCCGGACCAGTCACTGTCGCTGAAAAAACAGAGAACATCTATTTTCTCACAGTCGCCAAGTAAGCCACTCATCGCTATGGTTATTCTCCATTTTCTAGAGCATTTTTGACTCCATAAGTTGCTGTTAGCAGCCCTCATAACCCTCTTTGAGGCCCTTCAGAAGGATTTCAACATAACCCCCTAGATCGACCATGAGATCGACGCAAAGTCGATCCAAAAACTGGTCGAAGAACAGAACCACCATCACCCTAAACCCTCAACTTGGAAGCCAAATTTTGATCTGTGTATTAGGAATTTTGGTAATCTAGTTGAAAATAGTCAACCACAACATAAACGGGATTACAGCGCCCCTGTTAGAATCTCGTTTCATTTATTGTTTATGAAGTTATTCAAGGTTAAGGTTGGTAGAAAAAGTGTATTTAAACTGGGAAAACTTTAGAAAATTTCTCGATACGGCGTGCGCCCCTAAAAACCGGGCGACGTGGTCGTGCACTATATGCATCGAAAGACGCGTATGGATGTTACCGACATGTGGGAAGTGACAGAACCCGATTTTGTTGCGTGTGTACGACGAAATCAGTACGTATCCGTCGAGATACTCCTGTATCGACCTTTTGCAAACTTGGCCCTAACTTTGTATACATTGTCATAACGAGACGAAACTTGTGCCAGCAGGACCGAATCAAAATTTTGGTCCTATGTGCCAAGTTTGGTCAGATTCTGAGAAGGTCGACCGGAACGCCTATTTTATGAGCCCGCGACCCGATCCAACGGGCAAAATTGTACAAGGCCCACCAGAATCCAACTTTGAACATATGGTTGGGTTTGTCTTCTTAAACCAGACCCGTAGACATGTAGTTTGATGACTTTAGAGACCATAGATATTGGCCCACATTTCGGTGCAAAATGGGTCCATTGGCGGATATCGTTTTGACCCGAAATTATGATTTTGCCCCGATTCCAAAATTGGATTTTTGGACAGGCATTTCCTAGATATATCTTTTACACAGAGAACGTTCTTGATGTTTGTTTCAGCATTCGGAGCCGTTCGTAGATTTTGAGATTTATTGCTGACGTACTTGATTGTTGGATTGCCATTCTTGCACCGCCAGGCAAGATACCTTGCCACCTTAATCTGTGATTTACTTATTCTTATTTTTAGTTATTTATATTCAATATTACTTATCTGTTGTTAGTATTATATCATTGTGTGTCTAAGTCACACTTGGGTGCAAGCGACTGTATCGGTCGTTTTACTTACTTTTGTTTTATTCTCTTGCATTGACTTATCCTAGTGACCACCCATTGATGATGAGGAATTGATATATCTCATACGACCTTGACACGTGATCATCACGAGTTGTGAGTCACATGTAGGATACGTACCCGCGTAGTCGATTGGCCATCGATACGTATGGAGCGTACGACGGTTAGGAGTAACTGCCAATAGAATTGCATACTAGTAGACTTGGCAGTTACTAGAGGTTCCTATGGGACATGAATGTGACCCTACTAGGTATTGGGTAGGGAGGACAGTTCCTTAACGTATGGGCCACGTATGCACTTTCCTATTCCTCATCCTGCTGGCCTCTGACTTTCGATGAATATTATGCTTTGAGGTCCCTAGTATCCTGGTGGGACCAAACCTGAGTTTCCTGCAGCCAGAGTGCCCATGCGTTGAAGGTTTGTTCTTAACAACATTATTATTGTAGAACTGATAGGCACTCTATTGCATACATTCCTTTCCGTTCTATATATATCACAGTTCATATGGCACAGTATTTTCATGTATCTTGTTACGTCCCTCTGAGGACCTGGTTATTTCTCTAGGGTTAAACGATTTCCAGCAGGAGTATGGCGTGACACTGGATCCTTCATACATTGATGATGATGGCATCATGTCAAGACCCGCTACCCAAATTGTTGGGCGGCCGAGTCATGTCCAGCCTACACTTGAGATAAAATATAGTAAGCTGTTCTAAAGACAACAGGATAAGACTAAATGTGCTAACAGTTCTATAAGTGAATAAAAGTCATAAATGCTCCAAACACAAAGTTGTCTCATATAGAAATAAGTCCAAAGTACAAGTGATCTGAAATATAAAACTGGATACATGTCCAGTTACAAAATATGTAGCCTAATACATGACTACACTAAATATTCCAAACAGCTATGCAAACTAGACGAGTCTCCCCGCAAGAACATCCTCGTATGGCAAAGCGGGTCCTCGGTAGTATCTCCATAATATGAGTCGCAGAGTAACTCCTCCTCAGTAAGGACACCTACAACGTTATCCTGTCAGGACGGGAGCAAGTACTGAATCTAAAACTAGCATATGAAATATGGAAATGAACATAAGAGAAATAACTGAAAACATGACATCACATAGTCTATTATGGCAAGGACACATATGTCATAGAGACAGATGTATATGTAATGTTTAAAACGTGTAGCAGGTACATGATCGTCAATAGGTGTAAATATATTATGGTACAAGTATATAAAATATACTTTCGTACAAGTAAAACAAGCGATAGATGCACATACGTACAAATACAACTGGTGCGCCTACGACAAGGTATACATAGAATGTCAACCTTGCTCGGTACGTACGTACGAGTAAGGGGGCATGATCACGCACGCTACTATCAGTTTCCCATAACCCAGGTGCTAATCATGTGAGAAATACAGAAAGACTGCTCTAAATATGGTAGTAATGGAAAGTACAACATGTGATATTTTAACTTGCTACCCCAAGGATCAGCAGTTAACATGGTTGGATTAGCAGTTCATTTATGTAACAGTATATAAAGTTTATAGAAGTATTGCCTCTAGCAAAGCAAAGCAAAGCAAAGCAAAGCAAAGCAAGCTACGATTAAAAGTGCTATAGATGTTGGTAACTCGTCATATAGAAATAAATACAAAACTTAGTTTTACACTAAGCTAAAACACTAGGACACTAATTGGTGAAACACGACTGTGACTGGGCACCTAGCCAAAATGATGATTTTAGCATAGGAGACCAATGTGGGGTGACAAAACTACTTTAACTAACTTTCTAGGGTCTTTACACTAGTGAGGGTGAGGTTCAATACACCTAAAACTCAAAATAGAACAAAAAGTTGCAAGTCGTAATTAATCAATAAATAAATCAAATGACCATTGTGTTTCAACAATTTTTGAGATAGATAAAAAGCTTATTTTACATAAAATAAAGTACAAAAAGATCCTGTTAATTATAGAAATTTATTATAATTTTTCTGGAATTTATTAACCAGTACAAGTATTTTATAAAAATCAGTTTCCTAAGTATAGAGAAAATGAGTTTTGGTTTCATATGCCAAACTAGTGGCAAAACTGTAAATTAATACTATAAAAATTATACTAAATTAGCTAAATTAACATAGTATCTAAATACTATTTTTCCAAAGTTTTAACAGTACTTTAAGTATTTTTAAAATTCAAAAACAGCATTGCACACAATTGAAATTAAATTAATTAATTATCTGTGTATTTTGTCCATGTACATAATTTGAACCAAAGTTCAAATACAGGACCCAAGGCCATGAATGAAGTCCAATATGACTTATACATGTCT